>CAEMYA010000092.1:10028340-10072818 GCA_903131615.1 Diplodus sargus
GAGCATTATGAGGCACTACGGGGCGGCCTTTAAAATTTTCGTGGAAGATAACAGTCACATCTCCAGCACAACCATTTAATCTAGGCTGACGAATAACTATCATGAGAGGCATAATTCCTAGATCTGGCATCCAGCACGACATTTCAACCATGACTCTGCTAAAAACATAAAATTGGGTCATGATGAATGAGAGGCAGTATACTGTGAGGACAAAAACATTCCAGAGTAAAACACAAGCTACCAGGGAATTCAGATGAGAACCATCTTTTCCATGAAAACAAGGTCAATCCGACATCCTACGGGTTGGGAGAAGGCCAAAGATAAAGACATGTTTGCCACAGACGTGAAGAACGTTAAGAAGGTCGGCTGAGTCAAGCTCGAGCAGTTGAGGCTGTCAGGGTGCTGACATGAATGATTATGTTGCAGACGTGCTGTAACTTACAGAGGAGTTTTAGGAGCCATTTGGCACTATCCAGAAACTCGGCACTCAGATGTCCTGGTTGTCAGTCTTATCCTTTTGATCATCTTCGGGACATGGTGTTGACTCAGAACATGAGAAACCTGGTTATTTATATACCTGATCATAACAGAATCCAGGGCCCTCGTTTATCAACAGGGTTTGAGGTTTGCTGTTTGGTGTCAAAATCTATAAAAGACACCTGTGTGTCCACACTGAGTGCACTTTCAGAGGGCAGGCTGATCTGGTCGAGAGCACAGAGTGGCCTCTGAGTAGGTAACAAATGCTAAATTGATGCCACAATTTGTGACTTACAGTGGTACGAGGAATCTAAATGCATGAATGCTATTCCTGTGTCCTATCCTCCTGGTTATAAATCATCTGCCTGCTGATCTGACTTGATTTCTCAGCATGTCGGCCACGATTTGCTCAAAGAATGTTTGAAAAAACCTGGGTCAGGTGTTAAAATGCCAAAGTATCTTGGTATTCCAGGTAACATTTCCAGGTTTCTCAAAAAGCAAGATAAGCTCTGATCAGTATTCTGAAACCATAATATAATATACATGACTGGGATACAGGGTTACTCCAATACTGCCTAAAATCCCGGAATGTCTTTGCAACTTCTCGATACCATTTAATCATTTATCAGTAACAGCGCCCTGCTACATCTAGCAGCAATGTTAACTGGATGTAAAGCATTGGTATCGGATCATATAAGTACATCAAAATCTCATCTAAGACACCCCATATGCCTGATCGTAACACCGGGTTAACATCGACACAACCTTTCTGCATAAACCGACCTGTCTATCCTGACTGAAATAATTTTTCATTCATATTTGTACCAAATCCACAAGTAAAATATGAAATGCTGAAACTTGAAAACTTGAAACTCAAACGTTATTTAACCATTAACCACCTTATATTAAACTCTAGTTATCAAGACCTTCCTGGCCAAGAGGGCATGAATTCTTAAAAATATTAAACCATGAACCCGACTGGGTTAAAAATACCAAATCAAGAGCTGACAATAATTTAGCCTCTTAAAATGAAGACCGCGTTTCCCATTAACCTCATCCCTGCCCCTCCTTGCCTCCCCTGTAGAGGACAAACATTAACAGTGCTCCATTTGCAGAGGCACAACAGCGCTCTCGTCCCGCTCCGTGCTACTCAGCGAGAGAACCTCTCCAAATTGAACCTGTTGTCTTATAACATTAGATGAAGCCTAAGAGACAGTCCTTCGAGATGTGCTTCAGCTGTTTACTGTCATTACACTAATGTCCCAAAACTAACAAGGTCGTTATTTATTTATGTCAAAACACTCAGTGTTGTACTGCTGCTCAGAGTTTCAGCCGGAGCTCAAGGCTAGTCCTGATCCCATCACCGCCCCTCCCTATCCTTCCCCCCGGGTTCATCTGAGCAGCCAGAGAGGGGGTGAGGGAGGAAAGGATGAGAGAAAAGGAAAGGATGAAAAGTGAAGGAGGGATCGCTCGTCCTGCAATGACCCCGGTTCACACATACCGGCATGCATCTAATCCTTCACGGTGGTGCGCGTCGGCGTGTGCATGTGTGGCGAGAAAGACGAAGGGGTGTGACACTCACGCACAGACTGAGTAATCACTTCTATCGAGCGCTACACCCTCATAAATAAAGAAAACATAAACACTATATACAGCTCCATAAATATTAGTCTACAGGCAGAGGTGGAAATGAAGTGCGTTAACTCAGTTTTGAGGTTCTGGTTTCTATTGCGGGGCAGCTTTCTGCTTTTCCCCTTTCACATTTCAAAGAGAAATATCGTCCCAAATACGGCCCAATTCTCACTCATCTGCCAAGTTGCACTGTGGGCAATGTAGGCACCGGGTTTTGAAAAAGGAAGACACCCATGGTTGTGCTGAATCGATTTTGTTAAAGGGAGTGCAATGCTAGATCAGAGAGCTGCTTTTTTCAAAACCTACCACCTACATTACCCACAATGCAACTTACCCAATGAGTGACATCACTGGAGGCCATTTTTTTAAATCACATGCAGCTTCCTCTGGAGCCACAAAAGGCTTTGGACTTGAATTGGAAAAAAAATTATGTAGTTATCCTTTAATGGCCGTTTTGTTTTTTTTTAATTAAGGGGCAATGCAACAAAGCTATAAACTATTATGTTGTAACCATTGTAGAGGGGATCAATTCTTCTACAAGACACTGGCGTTCAGAAAATCAGCACATGGATGAAAACAATCTTCCCAGTCAGCCGCTCACAATACTTTCCTGCTGTTGGACAGAGAGGCTGATGTGGCGGATATCCACCTGTTGCCCCTCACAGCGCCTTCGCCACATCTTACATTTTCTGTGCCGACGGGAGAGGTGGCTGAAATACCAGCCACAGTGACCTCTCTGTGGGAGGAAAGAAGAGGACAGATGGAGAGGAGGGGTGGGAGGAAGCAGCCGACCGTGTCGGCACAAATCATCCTCGCGCCAGAGGCTACCTGACAGGTGACTACAGCACATTTCTCAGGCCTCAGGGTCCGCTGGGGGGACGGCCAGCGAAACCGTGCAGCAGGTAGCGTAAATGTGACAGAGAGACTGGATGGGATTCTGGTTCAAGTGCCACCTGGGAGAAACAAAAACCTCCTGCCAAAGGTACCTTAGCAAGTAATTTGCTAATGTTGGATTTTGCTGTCATGTCCTCTAAACTCGGCAACTCGGACATTAGCTTTTTTCTTGTTGGTTAAAAGCTGCAAACTAGACCTTGAGTTAAGGGTTTCTTCTCAAGTCATCACTGAGCACAAAGATCCTGAGCACTGATTGGGAACCAAGGCTCAACTTTTAAAACATGTCTTTTTAGACATTTCTTTAACAAACATCTGCCAGCCAATCAGAAGCCAGGATACTCCATGCCAACGGCAAAAAAGACACTTGTGTTTCCTTGGCCCTTAAGTGGACCAGTCTACAATAGTAACACGCCAAACAGCTCCAAGCTTTTTATCTTTTCTTTTCCACATCGCTGCACTCACTGTTGTCCCTCGAGGAAAACTTCCCACCGCTCCAGATGGCCAGTAGGCCTCTGGCTGCCAGATATGACTGTCTGCAACCAACTTTAAGTGTCAGTGTGAAGCAGAGCTTATGTGTTCCGCAAAGCTGTGAAACAAAGGTTAAAAATCTTCTCCATCTGCCAACACTCAGGACAAACAGGGAATCCCTGCCAAACTCTGCTGCAGCCCTCATCTCATCCACATCAGTGAAGGGCAAATCTTCGCTGGAACTTAACCTGCCGATTGCGGAAGCAGCTGCATTTCAAGCACTTTTGGGAAGTAATTAAATGCAGAAGAGAAGCCCACCAGCTGCGCCTAAGGTGAGAACTCAAAGAACATATTCAGCTACGTGAGAGGCTTACATGGTCTTAATTTTGCAAAGGCCAAACACGTCAGCTCACAGCAAAACACAAAAACCAGCAGGATGTGTTACAGACAGTCGTTTTTTTGGAACACAGCCAGACTGATTGTGATGCAACAGTTAAATAAGGCATAAATAAAGCAAAACTAAGATCACTAGCTGTAGCTGATGTTGAGTAAAAAAGTCAAATTTACAATCACTGCAGGAAATGTTGGCTCAGACTCATCGATCCTTCGAGACCTTGTGCTCCAAATAAGATCCACAATAGATGAAAAGAAAAGCTGTGCTGCCTGGCACATTCAGAGTTATTATTAAAGCTATATGAGTCATCTACACCTGAGCTACAATACTTGGCTAGTGACAGTGATATGCTGAAGGTCGGCAAGTTAAACCCTATAAAAGCATGCTTTCTTCACAGTATGAATGTGTAACACAAAACTGCTTGGATGTGGATCTCATTGAGCTTTGAAGTGAATTGTTTCTTAAAAACATTTATCTATATATTAGTCCACTTGACGTATAATCAACTTAGAAACATGTTATGTCTAATACACCAGCAGACAGCATCATCAGAGTTTTGTTTGTGTCCACCTTATGAATTAAGTCCGATGTCAAAGGTGACCTATTATGCTTTTGTCTTTTCCTTCAGTGTGTCACATTAAATCTTGTGCATGTCAAAGGTCTCTTAAGTTAGAGTCCCAAAAGTATGAAGCTCCTCTCTCCCACAGAAAACACTGCTCCTTAAATGTCTCATCAGTAGTGCCCTCCTTTAATTCCATGACTTCTTGGCATAACACTACATCACCATGTCATACATTTGCATGATTTATGCCATATTCAGGGTAGAAGCAAAGCTTACTGGAAGCTAAAAATACGACAGAGCTGACCTGATACTCGGCTGTGCTGGCTCAGGCCTGTGTGAGCTGACCAATCAGAGCTGACTAAGTATAGAGGAGGGGATCAGAGCAAAAAGACAGAGGGTGAATATACTGGACAGTGTGAGAAAACTGATGTGTTCCAGAGCATTTAAGCAGATAAACCTATTCAATAAACCAAAATAAAATTATGAATCTGAAAATGAGCATATTGTCTCCTTTAAATTCTTTCAGCTCCTGTTTGGTCTCTTCTAACTCCCGGCAAAAATTACCTGACCAGCTAGATGTTGCACGTTCCTCACCGGGTGAGAAGCTTTGTTTGTTTCACCACTTTGACTTGGTCAAAAGCTCTTTAATGCTGGAGTTTGTGATCATTTTCTCTGTGGCTCCTACTGATAAATAGTTTTGGAACAAGCTCAGAAGAATCAGTTGATAATTGATTAATCGTTTTACTTGTTTGCAAGCTGTATGACAGGCACTCAGCTTCTAAAATATCCAAGTTTGTTGCTTTTCTCAGTTTTATATGTTATGCAATTAATACATTTGGGGTTTTATCACTGTTGGTCAATGAAAACAAGCAATTTGCAAAGGCCACCTTGGAATTATGTCGCTTCTGTCAGGCATTTCAAGTATTTTCTGACAATTTCTAAACAAAACAGTGAATTAATTAATCATACCAACATTGACTACTGTCATTTGGGATGGAAAAATACGTTTTTGCTTTTAAAAAGTGTCGACTACACTTTCATGCAGCAGCACCTCTCTAAAATGCACATTAACTGATTCAGATTAGTTGGAACATTTTATTTATAGAGTACAAAGAGCACCAGAACAAAACTTAATTAACCGAGTACAAGACTGCAATTCTGCCGATACTTATATAACGACTCAATAATGTAATTACTGCCTGAGTTCAGTTGCCATTAGGCTCCCTCCGACACGGTGAATCTGTGAGGAGCTCTGCAGCGTCGAGTGTCAGCAGGAACACATCTCTAGTTTTATGCAGAGAGTCAAAATCAAAGCTCGGTCACTATTACAAGCTCAGACTTGACCATGTCTGCACAAATCCCCCCCCCCTCTGCTCCCTCCCTCTCCCCCAGTCTTGCCCTCTCATGCTGGAATGAGTGCAGGCTGCTGGTGGTGGAGTTGGTGGTGGTGGTGGGGGTCGATGGACTCCAAAGACGAGGCTGTGTTGTGGGTGTAAACAACAAAGTGAATTCCTTCTGTCGATCAGTGCAAGTTCAAAGCCCCCTCACAAAGCCGGAGCCTTGCAGATCAGCCACCCTTGAATTTCATTATACAGCTGTGCATGTGTGAGGGCGGAGGGGGAAGACGTGTGGGGGAGTTGTCGGGGTCGACATACTGCGTCCCATTTAGAGGAGCTGCGGGGTTGGCTCTGACTTCCAGGTACAAGCCGACACTGTAAACCTCGTCCGGGGACAGCAGAGTCACTCTAAAGCCAAAAAGGGGAACAAATGAGGCTGGACAAAAGCATGTTTTTGGAGGCCGTTTGGTCGCTCTGGAAGCTCTGGGAGGACTCAGAGAACACAAAGGCTTCATTCATGGCCTCTGCTCTGTGACAGCCAGGTTTTTTGGTCGGAGCTCATCCACAAACATCCCTTTTGTCCTCCCAAGTGTGCGCCAAAGACAAGGTGAAATGAAAGAGCGTTTTTCTTCGATCGCGTCTTCTGTGATGTTGCTAATTCTTCAGACAGAAGAGAGGCTGGTGCTTGAATCGGAGCCAAAGCTGCGTGACTGTCATCTTGAGAAAAATAAGTGTTAACGACACACGAGGCTCCTTGGACTGCGCTGTTTATTTCCCCCGATGAGAGTGTCTGACAGCCAGGAATCTTTAAATACTGTTCCACAGCGAGGGAGGACATAAGACTTGATGCAGCGCTAAAATATTCCATTTAAAGTCACATAAAAGAGTGTAAGTAAATATTAGCAATGAAGTGTATTTAGGGGAACAAACTTACATGGGGAACAGAGGGGGAAAGAAAGACAGAAGTACAGAAAGGAAAAAAATATACTTGAAAGAAAGAATGGGGGCAAAAAGAAAAGGAAACAGGGAAATGATAAGAGCAAAGTGATGTAAAGTGGGGACGAACAGAAAAGTGGGGGAAATAAAAGGGAAGAAGGAAATGAAAGAACTTACAGAGACAAGAGAGGGAAAAAGGAAAAAACAGGAAAGAAAATGGTTTTTTTTAAGAATGAAGAGATGAAAAGAACGGACAGAAAAGTGGAGAGAAAGAGAAACAAATAGAGAAAAAGACAGAAGGGCAGATGAGAAAATGAAACAAGGAAGTAGGTACAGGAAGGAAACAGAAAGACGAAAAGTAAGAGGAAAAGGAAAATGATGGCGTTGAAGAAAACTAAACAAAAGAGACAGTAGTGAAAAGCGAATGGAGGAAGATACATTGAAGAAAACGAGGAAAGGAGGAAGGAAAGACTGTATTTAGGAGGAAAGAGGTAAGAGGAAGAATGAAAAGGATGGAGGGAGGACAGAGGGAAAAGGGAATGGGAAACGATGAATTTTGGATAAGATAAGGAACGAAATATAAAGGGAGAAAGTACTCAGCGAAGAACGAATAGATATTTGCTTTTTCCAACGTAAAGTCTGACACTGCAGATTGAGATTTAAGGCCTCAGTGAGCGATGACTTTGACTCCTCGTGTATTTACCTCACCGCCTCCTTTGACTTTGACTGAACTTCCTTTAAAGTCGTCCCTCAGACTTACAGTATTTTGGAGCATATTTTCCGCAGGCCACATTTGACTTTTGTCCTTCACACTCTGCGCCCTCGGCGGTGCAGTGAATCCATCTGGACCCTCACACAGAAAAAATGTGACAAACTGGGAGTTTCTACACAGCGACTTTCTCTGTCAGCGCTCCAGCGTCCTCCTCTGCCTGCTGCTCCTCTCTGACACTCGTGTTGATGTACAGCGCTGATGGCGCTCCATTGTTTCAGGCCGACGCGGTTTGTGAAGGTCGCCGTCGAGTTATTCAGGAGCTCTGACAGTTATAGCTGCGAGTCCTCGACAAACAGAGACGATGGCATTGGAGAGACAAACCTCCACGGAGCTGTTCTGTGCAGACCTTGTGATATAAACTGCTGCTGGAAAGACTGCAAACAAAAACATGTCCTGTTCACAGCACTACGATCTATAGACGTGAGACTTCATATTCATCCTCTGCTACATGTCAGAGGGATGAAATTATCTGAGAAATTACTAGTTACTTTCTATGTCTCCTTTTTCCTTATGTCCTTCCTTCTTCCTTCTTCTCTTATCTCCTTCCTTCCTAATTTCCTTCTGTTCTCATTTGTTCTCTTCTTTCCTTTTCTTTATTCTTCTGCCCCTTTTTTCTTTCAGTCAGTCCCTTCCCTTCTCTCATTCCCTAATTCTCTTACTTGCTCATTTCTCTCCTCTCTCCTTTCAACATGTATTTTCTTTAGTCCTTTCTTCCTTCCTCTTCTTTCCTCTTGTGTCTCCTTCAATCTTTGCTTCTTTCAAATCTCCTTTTTTTCTTCTTCTTTTTATGTCTTCTTTTCTTCTTTCTTTTCGTTATTTTTGTCATTTCCTCTTCCTTCTTTCCTTTTGGTCTCCTTTCATCTTTGTTACTTTTAAATGTCTCACTTTGCTTCGTATTTCCTTCTTTCCCTCCATCACTTCCTCTCATCTGCCTCCTATTTCCTGTCCTTCATTTCATTTCTCCTTTATCGGTTCATATTTGTTATCATCTTTCAAAAGCAGAATAAATCTCCCCTTTTTCATAATGAATTTCTTTGTATTTATTTATCTCTCTGGGAAAAACACTTGATCTCTATGGTTGGAGATAACATCTTGAACGCAGGAGTTTGACTCCGCTTCGTGGATCCGGGTCCATCTTTCACGACCGTCGCAACACAAACAAGACTACAACTCGCCGCCTGTGTTCTTTTCAGGGCAACATCTACAAGAAAAAGAGCGTCATTACGAAAAAGGCAATCTCAGGTAACAGATGGAGGAGAAGGCAGAGCCTTGTCCGATAAGGACAAAAAGGATGTGTGGGGTCTTTGGCTTGGCAGCGTCTTCCCTCTCTCTCAGCTCCTGTCTTCACAGACAGCACAGGGTGCACAAACACAGAGAGAGAGAGGGGGGAAAAAAAGCTCCTCCTGCCTCATTCACTTGACTTTAGACACATATAAAGTACAGCTGAAGGCCCAAGCTGCAACAATTCCCCCCTTTCCTCCTCCCGACGCTCCTATCCAGGTCTCCTGGTAGTGCTCAGGCCTGGTTGACTTCCCTAATCCCCTCCCTCCCTGCAGGGGCTTCGGAGAGATGAGAGTGGAAAGCCAATGAAGTGCTACCTTTAGCTTTAGATATGGTTCAAGTTCATGGCTTGCTTTCCTTCTTTTCGCCTCCCCTCTTTCCTTATTACGCTCCTTTAATCCTTCGCTGTTTCTTCAACTAATGTGAAGCTACTGTAGCCACGACAACTGACTCCAAGGCTTTCACTTGTATTGACGTATACAAGTCGTAGTGTCTACTTTACTTTTCTTTCTTTCTTTGTCTCTTTATTCATTTTTGTCTTAGCATCCTCTTCTTCGCTACGCTACTATTTGTCCCGAGTCCTTCCATTCTTCTTAAACTCTTTTGCGTTCACGAGTGACCAGAAAGCATGAAAACCCACAAACACTGGACAAAACAAACACGCTTTTTTCATCATGATTACTTTTCATTTTGATACTTTTGCTGCAACCATTTGTTCATTTTCATTCAGCGAGAATCAGGCTGCATGACCTTCGCGTGTAAGGGTTTATATATTTCCACTTTCAGACTGTCGTAGTTTCACTTCTTTTAGTTCTGAGTGCTTTTCACATCTTCGCTGGGGAAAGACAGAAACAATAGCCATGTTTTCACCGATGTATTTGTATGCCATTTTCAAGTATCAGATGGACACTGAGACGTTTGTCGTTTTTTTTAAAAAGCACTCGCTTGAGGTGGTTTTTGCATTCTTTGAAAAGGAGTTGGTGTGCTTAATGGGAGATAGAAACAGCAGTCGGCAAACAACCGGTTTTGTTTCGAGTTCACAACCTCGACTTCCTCTGCTCTTGTATTGCAGCCATGCTTTAGTACTTCCAGCTTCTGACAAAACTACACTTTGCACAGAGCCTTTTATCTCTCCAAACCCACTGATGGATGTGTGTCTAATTAGCATTTTCCCATTTTTTGACATTTCAAAAGTTTGCTTCAAGTTCGCCTGGCAATTAAGTGGTAACATGGCGGCTGACGCGCTACCTTTAGCTGTAGTCACAGTTCAGCGATCCAGAAATAAAGAGCCACAAAAATCAAGACTTTATCTTTGGCATGGCGAAGTCTTTTGTGCGGGGCTGAGCCCTCCGGCACCTCAGCGCTCATTAATGTCCTATTGTCATCAGGCGCTGTGGGGTGGGGAGGCTCCGGCTGCTCGAGCCTCTTAAGGCTAATTTACAAGAGAAGTGGCAGCCTCAGGGTCATGACTGACTCATCAGAGCCTGGTCTATACTTTCTGCTGCTAAACTTCCTGCCCTCCAGTGCTTTGATTCCCATCAGAGCACAGGGCTTGGAACGGGTACTGTGTAATTAAAGAGCTGAGGAGAAAAGTACCCCATGAGGATCAGTCATCGTAAAAGAGCATTTCATCCTGGTCAAACACGTGAAAACTCATTTAACGGACAGCCGCTGATCTTCAAGACGGTCGACTGATCTTCACATAAAGAGACTGTAGGTTTAAAGGTTTGCGCAGCTTAAAATAAAGACTGGCTCAATCTGTATCAAAGCCATATAATGTGACTAAAGAGCAAAAAAAAGAAAAAAAACATACAGTCAGTTTTTCCAACTTCTTAGTTTGAAACATGAATAATTCATGACCACAGCCCTGCATTTCCATATACTGCAGAGCTACAAAGAAGAGGCCTTTTTCTTTTTAAATCTTTCACATTTACATTTGAGGCATTCAGCTCATAGACACTCATGTTCAGGCTGACTTGGAGTGAGTGAGCAAAGAGAGCTTCAGCCGAGCATAAACAAGTTTTGTTTTTTTTCTACAGCTGCCCGTCTCCTTTTAAAGTCGACACTGGATGATAAATTGGACGGAAATGCTCCTGATATGCATCAGTGGTTGATGCTGTCTTAACAGCAACATACGTAAGATCTTCTGATCACTGATGTGTAAGAGCGGTCAACGATGAAGACTCTGAAAAAGGTTGCAATTAAAGATTATTTTCATTATCGATCGATCTGACAAATTTTCGCGATAGGTAGATGAATCGTTTAGTCTATAGTGTGTCAAATTATGCTCATCAGAATGCCCCAAAGAGACTTCTTCACATTGCTTTTTCTGTCCGACCAAGAGTCTTCATTTACCGTCAGAAATGACAAAAGAAAGCAGCAAATCCTCACATAAAAGAAGCTGGAGCTGGCAAAAGTTTGACATTTGATGGATTATTGACTTGCTTCCAAATTCTGAAACTGCGGGGACATTTTCATGTCTTCCGGTGCCACCCAGCTTTAGTCCTTTCCCATCATACACACACACACGTGCGCGCACACACACACACACACACACAAAGCTACTGGAAACACAGCAACTGTAAACGTTGTTCCCACACGAACAATACATCGTCGTTGCCTCCTGTAACTTAGTCATAAAAGACGACCCTTCCCTCTTCAGATGGGGTGTAAACGCAGGTTGTGCGCACTTGTGCCTAATGACCGCCTGCAAACCAACTCATCTGCTTTTGCACAGCGTTACGAGGAGACTGCACACCTTTATGATGCGAATACAGCCCTGAACGGGAGCTTCACAGCTTCTCTTGATGTCCTTTTCAAAAACCGCCGGTCAAGTTTGAATTGAATTTCAAACAGGAAATACTCTCTTGCGGATTCTTGTGGAAAAACACACAATGCATTAACACACTGGATAATGCAACCGAAACAGGTTTATCCCCTTCGATGAATCATAATAATAATGATATCTCCAGCTGCAACCGGAGGAGCTCGGCAATCAATATCTGGTGGAATAACAGTGATTCTTCGTGACAGCTTTGATACGTCCTCCTGGCATGCTCCATCAATACCCGATCAATACCTTATTAAGCTGAATCGGCTGCTGGGAGTTTACAAACACAGACAGCCGCAGAGGGAACAGACTTGGGGACAACTTGGAAAGACAAAATAGTTAGAAGGCAAGAGGTGCTGCTGTCATTCCTTGCAAGGGATTTAGACTTTTCCTGCAAGGGGCTAATCAGTAAACTGACGGGTTTAGTCAGTTATCAGAGATCAACCTGGCTTCTCCATATTCCTTGTTTTACTAGGTTTACAAAGATATAAAGCAGCAAATTCCTATTTTTTTATCATTGAATGCTGGAATAGTTGCTGAGTTATTTGTTTTTAAGTTTGGACTTAAAACAGTTGGAAATTAGTGAAAGATGCCCTTTAAATGTTCCTAAAGCTCAAAGTGATACCCTGGGAAAGTGAAAATACAGATATTATGGCATATGACAGAGAAGAGCAGATAATAATCACATTTGAGAAGCTGTAATGAGGAACTGTTGGTAGTAAATTATATGTATCATTTATGTTATGTTTTGAACCAAAGCAAGAACGGTTAGGACCTCCCTCAACAATTCTTGGCTCCCTGTCTCTGTCTTTTTTTTTAGAAATGTCCCGTACCAGCTGTTGCTGGTCACTGCAGTTTTTGGCAAAAGCCACTCAAACGCGAGGAAATGTTGCGTTCGCTGGGGACCAGTGTCTGCAGTGGATTAATCTACATTTGGTGCTCCAGCGAGTATTTGGGGCAGCAGTACAGTGAATATGGGATGGAGTCAAAATAAACCTCAGTGTCTGTGTTCACAATGAGGAAACGTGTCACCCGGGGTGACAGTGTGGCTCATCTGTGTAACTTTAATAGTTTTTGGACAGAAATGGAGCACGGAGGAACAAGATACATTTTGGATAAACACAAAAATATTTTTGTTGCTTTTGGTCTTTTCATGGAATCTATTCAAAACAAAAAATAAGGTGGATAAATATAGAGAATATTACCAGACTTATCCCGCAGGCAGCTTTCATAAATGTGACAACAGTCTGCTGTAGGGGATGACTCTTCATCCTCTGCAGCTCCAGGACTGCCACTCTCTGCCCTTAAACCCTCCTGCTGCTTCACTAATCGTCCCAAATTACCATCGGTATTGCCGTATACGTGACAAAGTGTCGCGCTTTCCCCCATTAAGAGGCTTTGGGCCACAAGCTGGACATCCTAATCTGACAGTTAAAGCACTACTGCCCTCTAACAAGACCCCAGTCCTGTGCAAAGAAAACAACAAGTGGCCTCCTCCTCCTCCTCCTCCTCCTCCTCCTCCTCCTCCTCCTCCTCCTACCTCTCTCTAGCTGCTCTCAATAAAAACCCAAAGCTGCCCCATTTTCACCTGTTCCATTCAACTGGTCTTTTGTGTGAGGCGAGTTGTGTCAACGCTGGCCTTTCCGGAGGTCACTGAGGGCAGCTTCTTAATGTGAGGTGGACGTTTAAAGCCCTAAGCTGAAAGCTAGGGTGCACAGCTGAAACGTGCCGCGAGAACCGAGAGTGAAGTCCGACTCCATCAGAGCGCCCTGCGAGGGAATCTGTCGAGACAAGCATCCAAACTAAATCCTGTGTACGAATCGTATTAATGATATGTGTCTCCTGCATTTTATTTCTGCTTACTCTACAGTTGAAGACTAATCCCGAATTGGAATATCTGTTTTCATTAATGCCCTGCGCAAGCACACTAATACTAATAAGGATGAAGCCCATTTGTCTTTAACTTTCTAGAGTAGTTTTACGGGGGGATGAGTGAAAAACTCAAAAGATAAGCAATAAAATAAAAGTCAGAAATTGATTTTTTTTATTGCTTATCTTACAAGAATGTTAGGGGATAAAAATTACAACTCAGCATTCAGAATAAAACAGCTAAAAACACGTTACAATCTGTCTGTGGAGATGAGATTTAAGGGAGTGATTTAAAAGATGACAGAGGGGGATGTATTCTTCATATCACCTTTTTCTTTATCTCTTTTCCTAAATTCAGGATTATTACATCTGAATTCCCCTTCCTCGACTCCCTCGGGAGACATAAAGACGCGAACGCAAGGTAATATAAGTGCATTTGTGGCATTGAAAGTGCCGAACGCCGCTGATATCTCTTCTGTAAATGGATACACTCGCATATACTCTCGACTGCTGCGAGACCGCCAAGATGTTTCTCCTTAACGATCCATTTGAGACTTGTAAAAAGAACGAGCTCATATTAGGAAAGAAATGAAAGAGCAAAGCAGAAGCGTGATGCACCACACAATCCACGGGTTTCTCAGGAAGAAACTTTAAGTAGACTGAGAAAATGGGCAAAGCCATGTACTGGTATTGAACAAAACTTTAGCAGTAAATGGGGAGCAGAGGCACCAGGTGGTGTTATTTAATGCTGTGCTACTTTCTGTAACACAAACAGTACGCGGCTGTTTTCACATGCATATATGAGTAATTTTGCAAAAGCAAAGACAGAACGCCACCTGTTCCGGTGTCCATCAGCAGACTGAGAAAATATCATTAATACGCGCATCTGCCAAGTCATCATGGTCACGTTGAGGTACGCAAAAGCTCAAAAACACCACCTGACGAGGACCTTGTGGGCTGAAACTTTGCGTTGACAGGCTTTTGGGAGCCTCGAGACAATCTGCCAGCCGTGTCTGGTTTCGCAGCCCACTTGTCGGAATAAAAATTCGGCAGTTAACATTTCTGCAAAACGCGGTCATGTTCAAATTTGTATGAGCCGTACTTACCATACTGACATTTGCACATCACTTGTCATGTCACGTTCAGATTGTATGATTGTGTATGTATGAGCCGGCTGTCTTGTCGGGATGTGAAGGGGATGGTGGCGGAGTTACATCTAAGCAAGAACGCTGCCGAGCCGGTGACCCCAGTTTGAGTGTGAAACCGCTGTATATTTTGACATCTCCTGCCGTCTTTGTGGCGACAGACCCAGGTATTTTAAGCCAAATGGTTTTTATGTCTAAACCTAATCAGACCAGTTCAGCATTGTCACAAAACGACCTTAGAAAAACATGTAAAGTTGCGATATAAATAAAGGTAAAGTTTCAGTGTATCCGTGGTTTTAAAGAAAAAATACATTGCTACATTGATTTTTGAAGCAGTCATGACTTTCTGGGTTTAATTCCAACCTGACAAAAGAGACATACACCTCATTTCCCCTAAAATGAAGTGTCGCTGCATGTGTGCGCCCAGAAAGCATCCCCTTAGAACCAGCGAGATCTTCACAAGACCTGTAAAAAAAAAATTGAACAACAACTCAACCAACTGCCTTCTTTCAACTTTTAAACGGGTCTGTCTTCTTGGCTGTGAAGCGAAGCCAGATATATTTGCGACGGCTCAGAATAGGTCCCCGCTGACAGAAAAGCAGCCATGTAAGTGGCTTTCTCCATCCACTGCCTCAGAAATAATGATCTCCATGAGAAGCTCTTATTTCTGCTATTCATAGGTGCTCACCAAAGTCAACATGAGGACGCTGCTGCTGCTGGCATGCACGAAGACCTGAAGCAGCCTGTAAAAGGCCTCTCACGCGGACTATTATCAGTGGGATCAATACCTCGTCTCTAGCATTGATCGCACCTCTTCCGACGATACATCTGAGAACATGTAGCAGAAACCTGCCGTCTCAGGTCCCTGTGGCCTTCTTGCCCTTGGACTACCACACTTTGTGTTGCGTGTGTGTGTGTTCCAGCTCCAAACCCACCTCCTCTCAACATGCGTGGCTCTTTCTCGCCATTCTCACAGACTTCGCGCCGGGATTCTGTCCACCTGTATTTTTACCCACACATGCCAGAGAGATGAACGACTCGGCCGGCTAATGACAGATAACTAGAAGCCCAACCTCTCGTCTTTTTCCAGGCTCACCTTGTTTTTACTGCAGTTCCGTGGCAAATTACAGTGGAGTCGGCTTCAGCGGCGCGCGGTTTCCAGATGTTGCGCGCTGGCATCGACGACGCCTGACATTATTTCACTGCCGCTCCGCCGCTGCACTCTGAGCACTAATTGCAGTATTGGGAGTTTAAGTGGCTGTTTGCAGAGTGGCTCTCCCGCTGGGAAGTATCTGTAGGTACAACTTACACTCCTCCTAGAATGTGTCCCGAGATGTTAACGTTGCAGAGGATTGTGTTTTTAGGGAGTTTTAATTGACGTTTCCGTTGGACCAATAGTTTACTTTCGAAATCAGGGAATCATTTAAGCCATTTATTAAAAGTCCTGAAAAGAGGTTCTGGGTGGAGGAGCAAAGAGAAAGGGAGGAGGAAGATTTAGAGGCGGCAGGATTCTGCAGCTCCTGAACCGAACTCGCTCATCGATGCTGTGGCGCCGTTCACGCTTAGATTAATGGTTGCTGGGCCTCTGTGCCTGGGGGGGAAGGGAGGAGGAGGAGGCGGCAGAGAGGCGATGGGGAGCTGCGAGCCTGTGTTTACCTTTCCACAACCGTTGCTGGCAGAGGCTCCAGGGTCTGCTGAGGCCGAACGGTGAGCAGGAGGCAAGGCGAGAGCTGTGCTATTTCCAGCGGACAAGATAAAGGATGCCCGTGTCACTGTGCTCAGACGTGGGAGGCGCAGGGTGCTGGGTAGCAGTAATTGCCTGCTATTATTGCCCCTCCGGGCTTATTGGCGGCATTTTAACCCTGTTGAGACAAGAATAGTGCCTGCCTCGATTTTGCTGATCAGACTTCAGCACCCAACTTTAACTCCAAAGGTCGCCGCAGTCTTTTTCCATGCTTAATGTACCAAATACTCCGCACCAGCGCTCACGTAGAGCCGAAAGAATGTAGAATTAATTGACGGTTCAGTGGCAAGAAAGCTGTTAAATGGTTGTTTTAGTTTATGAAGTCACAGAGGGGGAGGCAGTAAAATTTACAGGATGCCTATTGACAAGGAGGATGTTTTTACAGTGCAGGTGATACGACTGTTAACCTGTCACCTGAGGAGGCGATCATCATGACCTGATTACATGTGTAGCCATCATTCACCGCAGCGGAGGTTGTTACTGCAGTTTCATCCGTCCAGACATCCATCCCAGCACGGTTCCTTTTTGTGAGGCTCGTTTCATGCTTTTGGTGTGGCTCCAATGATAACCACGCTCCTGCAAACTGCAGCAGCTCATCCCCACTGTGGGAACATTCAGCCCTCCATATTCCTTCAGCAGTAAAAAAAAAAAAAACCATAACCCATCATTCAAACGTGCAGTCGTATGAGCTCCATCGCATTTGTTTCTGCAACGGGACCCTCAGGAGTCCTTGAGACACTTTGAGGATGTCCGACGAAAAAGTCAGAGGAGTAGTTCATTCTGCTATTGTTTAGGCCTCAGTATTTATAGTCTTGTACATCAAAAATCCATAATATTATGTGGTTACTGCAGATGAACACCGGATTGGATAGTAATTCAAAGATTAACAACACAATCACGCTACAGTTTAACTATTCAACTCACAGCTCAGTCTAAACCTTGGAAACAGATGTCGGGCAAAAAGTCTCACTACGAGGTACAATCAGTAGCTGTTCTGGAGCTTTTCGATCATTACACGGTCTCCGTCATTCATCTTGGTTCATTTTTTCAGGGCCGTTCTCAAGGAGGAAAATGTGCTTATTATAATTAATGGAAATTTGAACATGAATCTGCGTCTCCTGGAGATGGTCCACCTTTCCATTAAAGACACACGGTTTTGGTCACAACTACAACAGCTGGTGTTGGTTCACCTTCCCGTGAAAAACACCCAAATATCAACCTTGTGTGTAAATAGATCTATCAATTTAAAACATTATATTTTACAGTTATACATGATTTTAAAAAATCTAACATCGAAATTTCTGATGTTGACATCAGAATAGAGCCACAGATACAAATATTTTACTACAAGCAAACACAAAAGTCTTTATGACAGCCCTTTCTGATCTCCCCTTATAAGGAAAAAGACCCAAAGAACCTTCTTATGTGTGCCTCCACGGCATGACAAATATGTCCTCTGCCGTTCTGAAAGCATCTTCCTGGGGTGTCATGAATTGAAACCTTGATGCACCAGGTCGCCGAACTATAATCCCTTTACTTAACTCCAGAGCCTAATTCCTGACCCCCTCCTCCAGCCAGGGCTTTGTTTGCACGTCTCTGTGGCACTAAAAGGACGGACACCCTGCCGAGCAGCAGCGTCGCGGGGGTAGAAACCCTCAATAAAACCCTGACAACCCACCAGAGACAGAGCTGTCAAACGCCCAGAGGGTGTCACCAGGCAGGACAGCTGACTCAGCCGAAGCAACAAAGCAGGAAAAATGGGACATGTAAATGTAAATTTTCCACTATTACATAAATGCTGCGATAAGAGCGGCGCAGCTTCACACCAGACTCTAATTGCAATGAAATCATTTGATGTTCCGTCCGCGAATCAGAGCAAACAAATTACATTGTCGTCGTCCCCCCCTCGTGCAAAGCAGCTCATCAAAAATTCATCCCACGTTCTGGCTCCGAGACAAATATACATGAATCTCCTCCTGCTTGAGAGGGAAAACTGGTTATCATATTTCAGAATGCACCTGCGAGACAGGCATTCTGTGTATTACACACACACTATACTCAAGTGAAAGGGATGAACTGGATGTTTACATAGCGAGCTCCCCAAACGACTTCTTAGCTTGGGAGGAATTCAGAAAATGTTCTTCATCAGTCGCAGTTGTGTTCACACAAATCTCACGCTCTTTACAACCCAAAATAATGACCAAGACAAAAGAGCTGCGTCGTCCGGACAATGAGGCAGCCGTTAAAATAAACGTTTGACGCCCTCATTCAGTCACACGTCATTTGCTGTCTCGCACTGACAATAAAAAAAAGGGTTGGGGCCAAACACAGTGTCAGCTCCCCGGATTACAGGTCAGATAATAACTGATTGTTCGGAGGAGTCATTTGCACCTCGGATTTTCTGTTGTGAGAGAAAAAAGAAAGAAAAAAGTTGCTGCTAGACTTTAAATACATCCTTGAACAGCTTCTTTACCCACTTTGGACACAACTCGTAGGCTACTAGTTAAAAAGGCTCGAGGCCTCACATTACGCTAAATTGTGTCAACTAAGTTCCTTTCACAGGACAAAACAAAGGGACAGAAGCTTTTAGTCCTCACCTCAGACTGGCCTGTAATAAAACCAGCCGAGGCATGTTCCCTCTCTAACTAGAGGGCAAAGATCAGTCAAACAGATCCGAGAGTACGTGGTCAGTTTCTGCCGAGCCGGCTTCGAGTGCCTTTTTATGAGCGTTGGAAAAGGTCGATGGATTACAGGCCATCAGCTGGCAAAGTGTTTCCGTGTCTTTTGTGAAATCTAAAAGGGCTCTTTTGAAAAGTAAAGGTCCAGTTATGAGAAGTCATGAAGAAAAGGTGTTCTGAAAGGGCAAACGTCTCCGGTGTTTAAGTTCAATCGGAGCTGATTTACAAAGCGCAACGACTTGTCTGAACAGCGTGTTATGAAAGTGAATGATAACTCATCTGTAGTTCACAAATAAAGTAAGATCGATCATCCCGGGCGAGAGAGCAAGTTGGTTTTGGAACTGGGGAAGATGTTATTGGTCATCAAATCGATTGATTTAGTGATATGTAAAATCATCTGTGACGTAGGACAAAACCATATGTTGAAGCATGTCATTAAAAATTGTTTGAATAACATCTAAAATCTTTCTGCCCAGTTTTAGACTTATTGTAGATGTCTAAGCATCTTTTGGCATGTAAAATCACCAGAACCAAATGCTAACTGGGCTGATTAAGAAGCTGATCAGAAGCTTTAGTCAAAAGTAAGATAAATGAACAACTACCGTTGGATTAAGGGAGTATTCACGGTTGCTAGAGTAAGAGTCCTAACATTTAAGTTGAACCCCTGGCCAAAGTTTTCAATTGTGAGGAGGAGGACGTCAAAATGTGAAGGCCAGCAAGTAAATCAACTGAGCACATTCATGCTTCTCAGAAAATTAACCCTTTCCTCGCCCTATTTTTTCTTTTCCATGAGCTCAGGACAAAGCTTTCTGTTGCTATCCAGTTAGTTATCGGGTGAGGCTCTAAAATTAGAATCATTTAGCTGTTTTCAGTTGCCTCGAAAAAAAATAATTAACATTGTGGTACCTTTGTCCTCTTGTCAGGCTTTAAACCTCTGATTCTGTTTCTGAAAACATTCTGAAATCATAAAATTCCATCTGTTTTTGCCATCAATCTCTCTCAAATTGGTCGCTCCTTTTGTCCAACCAAAAGTCCAAAATCCAAAAACTCTTCATTTGCTATCATACATCATACATGATGAAGAAAAGCAGCATACATGATGAAGAAAAGCAGCATACATGATGAAGAAAAGCATCATACATGATGAAGAAAAGCAGAAAATCCCTGCATTTTAAGCTGCTGGAGTTGTGCTATGTTAGCAAATGTTAGCAAAACATTTTTTGCCAGAAAAAACGACTAAAGCGATTTATTGATTATCATGTAATTCTGCGAAATTGCACTGCAGACACTAGACCTGTCAACGGTAAAAAAAAGATTTATGAATAAGTAAAAAACACTCATGTATAAGGCTGTAAGGTATAAGGTGTCTGCTACCAGGGTACAGTGGATGAGTAAATGAGGGAGAGATTTCCTGACTGGACTCGTCTCGTTAGATGAAAACAAGTCTCCGTGCCAAGTCCATCGCTTCTGAATAAATAAAGGTTTCTTGTTTCAAGAGCTCAACTGTTGAACAACTGTATGTGTGCAAGCAGAGATGGGAAAATGCAAATCCAGCCATCGTGACCTGCTGAACTAAAAACTCTCAATCCGTGAGAGGATGTGTAAACAAAAAGTCAGCGTAAGGCCAGAAGAGAGGAAAAGTAAAATGTACTTTTGCTGATCGTAACTAAACATGAATCTCATCTGCAGCTTCAAGTAAGAGGCAGGAAGTGAAAGAGATCAATCCACTGCTCCACAATCCAGCAGTCTTTATATTTTCCTCCATTCTTATCAGTCAGGCAGGAGGCCAAGATTTGCGCGCTGGAGTAATCCCATCATCCTGTGGGGTCGGACCGAGTGGGAGCGGGCTTTGTTTTTTTCTGCTGAGGGAGGCAGCGGCGTTCAGGTAAAGGAGGGGAAATGAAGTCATCGACAGGCCGAGTCTGGCTTCCAACGCATTACCCCGAGGCCAAAACATCCATCTCAAACTGTCATCATCAGCTTTATCTTTCAGGCTGCGATTCCACTGGGCTCCTTTTAGTAAAAGGTTAACAGCGCAGGGTAATGAGCGGAGACACAAAGATAATCATACTGCACTCATAAAACGCTCTTTGACAGACTGAGTCACAATTATATGGCTCAGCTTTAAATCTGGGGGAATTTTACACTTCAGGTTCTCCTGTCATGGATTTAGAGATTTACGCCAATTATACACAAAAGACAAAGAGATGAAAATCAAAGTAGATGTCTGATTATCTGTTCACATGAGGAAGAGGAGGTGTAACTCATAAAAGAGTGCCCACTTTTGTACCAGGTTTTAGCACTGAAAAAAATTGTTTGGCTGATTCTGAAATATTCAGTAAGCTGGTGGTATCTGTCCACAGATTTAGACAAAAGTTTTACAAAACTTAATGTTACACTTTAATAAAATAGTGTCAACACCAGATGAAAGACGTGTTAAAATCCCCATAGACTGCTAAAAATATCTTGACGTGGAGGAGTAGTGCTGCAAAATTCATGAAACCTGGTCACTGCTTTCTGATCTTGAGCTGTCATTGATCCAAGTGAGCACCAGCCACAATTTGAACATTTAGTTCATATGAAATGCTGGGCACACCAGTTAATTCTAACAATAAACTACTGTAATTGCAAAGCTAAATGGTAAACAATTTGGGATATTACAGTAAGCTGCTGTGAATTTGAATTCATGCGGTGTTCTGAAGCGACAAAGCAACAAAACAAAAAAAACACCATTCAGTAATTTAGCCATTGATTATTGTAGTTTACAACATGCTAACATGCTGAAAGGCTAACAATCAGCTAACAGGTCCGGTCAGGTTACCAGTCTGACAAGTGGTCCAACGAGGTACAGATGTTAAAAGGCTTACATGATAACAAGCAATGTGGATTTTAATGTGAAAACACACTGCTGTAATATTAATGTAGCATAATAACAGTATCATAATGTGATTTTACATTAGTCTTCACAGTAAAATAGTGTCAGGCTACTGTAGAAACACGACATATTTGTGTGATGTTGCAATAATTACAGCATACTACTGTGAATTTACTGCAATTATCAGCCAGTAATTTACTGTAAAATTACAGTCATCATTTTTAATTGTGGATTTTCAGTCTACGTCTGCTTCTTTTGATTATTTGTTCCCTTGTCGGTTAAAAGAGAGACAATATTGATGGTAAATGGACTTCCACTTCTATAGCGCTTCTCCAGTCTACTGACCGCTCAAAGCGCTTTACAACACTTGTCACATTCACCCATTCAGACTCTGAAAGCCGAGGCAAGGTGCCAACTGCTCATCAGGAGCACTTTTCGGGTACAGTGTCTTGCTCAAAGGGGGGAGCAGGGGGTTCGAACCAGCAGCCCACGAATAACTGGACGACCCACTCCGCCTCCTGAGCTACAGTCACTTTGATGACTGTGGAGATACTTATGCAAAGTCCTATTGCACTGGCTGTTGAATTGTTAAATTGTGGTCTACATGAAGACGTAATTTCAACGCATTCAATATTTCATATGAAACATCATAAATATGGAACTATATAGGCTGTGAGCTGCCAACAAGAAGCATCCAGGACATCGCAATGGAAGCAGCTTTATACATAAATGAAAAATAAAACAATGCTCTTACTGCTGTAAACTGCATGCACAAGTGCTCAGAGCCTTACAGCTCGGACTACTCAGCAGCGGAACTTGCGAAGCAAAGTGCACAAGCTGAGGAAATAAACAGCGTGCTTCCCATCTCAGACACAACTACAGGCTGCCCTGTGAACACAAGATTGATCCCTGACAGTTATATTTGATATCGCAGGATTTGCTTTAACAGCACCTTTAATCCTCTACGATGTTAAAAATTGATCATTTTGGAGCCTGGCTAAGCAACAATATCCACATTTCTCAGTTGATAGCCAGCACTACAAATCCTGGTGAAATATGGTCGAAATGAGAACTTTTACTCAACGTCTTTAAATAGTCTGTGAGAAAAACGCTCACTTTGGAACCTTTCGAATGTGGCATAGACATTTTTTAGACATCTTTCAGCTGAAAAATTTTGCCAGGAAAGGTGCACATGTTGAAACTTGATGTATCAGTAAAATGTTCAATGCTGACACATTTTGCTTATTTTCCAAGTTGTCCACTCTTAACAAATAAAGTTAAGTAATGGATTGTTTGGTAGTGTTTGGCCACTCACAGCTCTTGGGTAGGGGTTAGGGAAAGCTCTCGGTCATCAAAAAAAATAAAAAACCTTATTAACCATGATGTTTTCCTAACCCTAACCAAAGTAGTTTTACTGCCGAAACCAACTTATTTTTATTCTCTCTTGGTATTCAACTTCTTGTAATTGTGACATTTCTGGCCAACTGCCTCGTTCAAACAGCCAACACTGATTTCTCTTAGCCGTGACTATGATCTTTCCCTGACTTTACACAAGTAGCTGTAGTTGCCTTAACATAACCAGACGTTAACGGTAGATGTGGCCAGTCAGGAAAGACTCATATGACTCGTTTTCTTAACTGCTATATGATTAATTTTGGAGGGCACTGATGAACAACTTTTTTTTTGTCCAATGAGAATTTAATTCAAGATGAATCAAAGTCGAGAGGGAGAAACTCACAATGTATGAGTCATTGTGATATGTTTGGGTTCCCGACTGACCTGCCGGATAAAACAATCAATATAAAGAGGTCAAATTTGGGTTTCAAGAAAATATCAATGGTATATTTTCTTGACATTTCTGACCTTCTGTAGATTAAATAATGAATCAATGAGAAAAATAACATAAACCGATAGATATTCAGTTCAAAGTGCTTCCTTACGAAGAGGTTGTGTTATTCCGTCTACTCCCTGAACCTCTTTAACTATTCACTCAGCCTGCAGTCTCTTTGGTTGTGCCTCACCTGCTTCATCAATAATCCAGACAGACACAAAGGGAAATGTGGTTGACCAGAGAATGACTTCAGTGGGGGCAGGAAGAGGACGATGAGGGCAGGATTGAACATGAATCACTGCAGATGGCAGCAGACGGTGGCTCCTTTTCTCGCTGTGGATCCTGCCAGCACATTTAGCTGATTGAACCTTTGGTGCCATGGAGAACTTCACATGAAACTTTAAAAACCAGCGCTGCTTATGAACCTGTAGCTCAGACCTCACAGGGAGATGATTTAGGGGTAGGTCGGGGTTGGAGGATGATTGTGGAGTTTGAAAAGGAGGCTGGTGATTTCTGGTCTTAACTTATCGAGAAGAAATATTCTATTCTATCTAATATTCTTCCTCTTTTGGTGCTGCTTCACTACATGAATAGCTGTAGATACACTGCCTTGCTTACTGGCACTGTTGCTCTGTTTTAGCTCCTGTCTCTTTAAGGCCTCCTCCGCCTGAATAACCAGTCTGCTCTGATTGGTCAGCACACACGCACCTAAGCCAGTACCGCTAACAACAACAGAGTTCGCGCTAAATCTTTTCTTACATGCCAAAATAGCAGTTGGGCACTAACTATGCAAATTTGTGACAAGATGACGTAGTGTGACGTCACAAAGTCACAGAACTAAAGGCGGTACTGCTGACGATGCGTTTCAGGAGCAGTGTTTTCTGATGGGAGAGAGGAGCTTCTGTTGGTGTGGGACAAAAGCACAACAGGACTCCTGTAAGCAACATCTGTGAAAGAAGCAACGAATGCAATTCACTTCCACCACCTGCATTTTACAACAGCATACAATATTTATGTAGAATAGCTAAAACTGGGCCTCTCTTTTGCATTTTCAACCTCAATTTCGGGCTTTTCTTTGGACTTTTCTGTCAAAAAATCCCCTGAATTGCAAAAGCAAGAAACATCAAAGTTCATAAAAGCATAATGTCTTAATTTCTCTTGAAAATGTTTAAAACCCAAAATGTGAAGCCAGCAGGCCAGATAACACAGTACAAAGACTTCAAGTACACTGTGAGAACTTAAAAGTCCCTCCGGCATGAATGTTGAGGGCTGTTGTCAGGTTTTATGCATACGTGCATGCAGCTTAATTCACATGTCAGAGTGGCTCTAAAGTTGCTCGGAGCTATTTTCTGCAGACGAGTGAGAGGACTGATTAGAACATCTTGTCTTCCAGATAACAAAGACAACGGGAAAAACTTTAATTTACTTGGCACTTCTTCTCATCAGACACACAAGACTGATTTTTTTCTCTTGGCAGAATGCTTTTATGATTAAATCATTTTAAATCTCGAGAATCAGTTAGTATCTCCAATATATAAAAACCTCCCTTGTGTGCTTTAATTCTTCTTTTAGATTCCCTCAGTCTTTTCCTACAGACAAAGGATTAATTTTTAAGCACTTGTTCCTGCAAATGTTCTCCTTCCTCCTCCTGTATCCAAGACAGAAAACAGGAGGGAAACCCGAGGATAAAGCCTAAAAAAAGAATGAGCCCTGTGGATAGCAGGTTTGTGATCTGCTGCGTGTGTGAACACGGCCGCCTGAGCCGACGGGGACAAAGACTTGGCTCAGTTTAACATTTCTCTGTATAAACACTTGTAGCTCCAAGAGCCTGCAGGCACAGACAGAAGGAAAAAGTAGAGCGAGAAAGACAAACCAGGGCTCAGGGGCCGCATGCTGGTATTTACAGATAAGAGGCAAACTGGCTTGAATGGCAAGCCGGGAATCAAACACTGTGAATGAAGTGAGAGACAAAAGGCCGACGACCTCCTGGACCTTCGGTGATGAAACTGTCAAAGCCACCATCGGAGGGCCCGGAGGGTCGTGGGGGGGTTAAAGTTGGAGGGGGAAGGAGGGGTTGACGAGGAAGGGGAGCAGCTAGCTTGTTTGTTTGCCCATTAGCCCAGCGACTGGGTGTTTGCCAAAGGTTGCGACGCCTCACTTAGCTCCACCACAGCTCTGCATGTCTGCTGAGAGCTGGTGGGGAAAAAAAAAAAAAAAAAAAAAAACACGGCTTAGTTCCAGTCGGGGGAGCACGGCGCGCCTACATTTAGCCCCGGCAGCACTGCTGAGGCGTGGGACAGAGTCAGATAGAGGGTCCTCCGAGGGGTCGTTACATGGAAGGTGGGAGAAAATAATCTCCAATACCGTTATTAATGCTTTAAATCAAATGAAGCCTTATTGGACCTCATAAACGCAACTTTTTTTATTCTTTCCATAGCCTTCCAGCTTTACCTCTATACATAAATATACTTCCTTTTTTTTGTCTAACCCCTGAGGCAGCATTAGCACTGTCCTAGTAAAACAGCCCCCTCAATCATTTCAGGGTGACTACCGCACTGGCACAGCAGGGGTCCAAACACATAATGCTCCGGCAAAAACAAAATTGAACCTGCAGCTTAAGACATTTCTGGTAGATTGCTCAGGAGCATGAAGGGCACTGAACTACAGCAACTATTTATACCTCAACTTCACAGACTGCTAAATGAGGCATTAAATCCGGCCTTGCGCAGCACTGTTTTTTGCTGTCTAATAAGCCTTCGCAACTCATGGATTCATTAATCATACCGGACTTCCTGGGTCATCTTTTTCACCTGCACCTGTAGCGACATGTCGGCGCCAACAGTTGCATTTTTAAAAAAAAACCCAATGCTGCTTTCCTGCCTGTACACGGCCTTGCACGACTCTCTATTCATTCTCATTTCCCCTCTTTCATTCTGATCTCCCCAGCCGTGTCCAGGTACCCACTTCTCGTAGCTTTCAGATGACAAATCACCTTTTTCCCGGGCTCCATCAGCCCAATCTCACAACCTTCTCCTTCCTACATCTCTTCATCTGTAACTGTAGCCACATCATCAAACTTCACACGCCGTGGAATGTAATCGAGGTAGCTCTGTGGCCCGACACCAAAAAACTTGAAATCACATCATCTACAACCACTCACACACATTTCTGATTAGTTCTGTTAAAACACACAACTTTGTTTTTCATCTCCTATTGAAGAGAACAATGGTTTTGTGTGCAGGGAAGGCCAAAATGAAAGTGAAAATTGAAAATGAAATTTGTAGTGCCCCTTCTACATCCTGATTGTAATCTTGCCCTGTAATCCACTTGGTTTTAAGATTTTCGAGAGTTTGACCTCTAGCTCCTCACTGAAATAGTCTCAATACCTTAATGCAATCTAAACCCACCACAGTGATGGCCATGAACGTAAAGCAACACTGTTTCTATACTCCTACTTTATAAGTTTCTCCCTCGAGCAAAACAAATGGGAAACTGCTGCTCGGGCGCAAAAGTACGGCGGGATTCAAGATGCAAGATGCGGTTTAGCCTTAAAAGCATCTTGAAAAGAGCAGCCAGTGTAGGCACTTCACAGCCTCGGGCCACTTAATAATTCAGATGTGGTAGAGCCACGAATGGCAAGTCCTCAAATGATCTATTTCCGTGTCCTGGGCCACAGTGTTTCTGAAAAGCCCCTATTCTCCTGACAGCCGTGCGGCCGGCGCTCTCTTCATTATGTTGGTAATTTCAAACATCACAGTATCAGCGAAAAACCTCTCAAAGGGGTAAACAGGGAGGAACAGGGTGTGCTGGGTTTGGAGCCGGGGTTAATTTGGAGAAATCAGGATTCACAACCTAACAAATAAAACGATTCAATAACCCTTTAGTTAGGTTAATCAATTTAAAAAAGTCTGCTGTTCAAAACAAGCCTTTTCTCTTTGACCTGACTTGAGCAGCGGCAGCGAGTTGAGGATGCGCCACGGCAAGTCCCGGACTGAACTTCAGCGTGTCATTGAAGCTGTTTTTTCGATGTCATGTTGATGCTCAGCTGCAAACTCCGAGTGAGCCGAAAGTTGGCAGGAAAACCGAGGCCACAGAATGGCAAGATCATCAACGTTTCACAGTTTCAGTATCTAAATTTGTTGGTTCAAGATCAAAATAGTCTCAGAATCATTTATTCTGACTATACAATTTTGTAAAACTCCAAAATGTCTTCCTTTAATCCACTGATATTCAATAAACAGTTATTCTGTTACAATCACTTACAATCTGCAAATACAAAGTCATCGCAGAGAGGAGCATAAAACACAGTAATGACCATTTTCCATGGAAGAACACAAAAATATGTTTGTGCGTGTGGTGGTCTTCACACAACATTAGTGTCATATTGTTTTTTTTTTATCTCATAATGAGTCTGAAAAACTTCAGCCTTGCACTGGGCGACCTGTTCCCTTATTATCACGAACACACACAATGTAGTTCATTCTCACTCAGTCCCACACACACCCTCCTGCTGCCCCAAATACTCACCAGAGCACTAATGTGGATTAATCCACCGCCGCAAACAGTCCCCAAAAAAGCGACACTCCGGTCTGCAAAAAAAAAACTACAATGCGAGGCAGTTCAGAAAATGGCCGAGACCTTTCTTTAACTTTTTTAATGAAACCGTATATTTGGAAGGTGTAATATCAACTTCCTCAGTAGGAGCCAATAAGGAAGTCAGAGGAAACAACTTCTAGAAACATGAGGATAGGTGAACCACAATGGAAGAGTATTTAGTTTTGTTGTGAGAAACGTTCCAAACTACATGTTTGAAGGCACTTATACTGCACTGTTACTCCAGTTTACTTTGCGGTTGCCACTCCCTTCCTCCCCTCCTGTCAGGTGACCCTACCTGCCCAGACTTTCTAGTCAGGGTGAGAGAGGAAGATGCTGACTCAGACTTCTGTCTCGCAGAGGACTGAGGTGAAGCCATGTCTCCGCTGTCAGAGATCCTCCCCTCAGTGTTAATTCGGTCCCAGGCTTACGTCCCTCACATGAAGTTTTTTTTCCTAACCTCTCTGTCTGTCTTTCAAGACTTTCTTCTAGTTTCAGTACTTTGAAGATTTTCCTCCCCTCGGCTCGCTCCTGCGGCCTTCAAGTGTTCCTTGCATGTCTCAACCGTCGGGGGGGACACGGGGTCCGATTTGGCTTTTCCTCTGATCACATGAGTCGTTTT
Organism: Diplodus sargus; assembly: GCA_903131615.1. NCBI lineage: Eukaryota > Metazoa > Chordata > Actinopteri > Spariformes > Sparidae > Diplodus > Diplodus sargus. The sequence goes on from CAEMYA010000092.1 coordinate 10,057,281, forward strand.
GGAGCCCCACAGGAAAAACAGCAGCATGAACACCACAGAGGAATTATCACTACAGCTCGAGCGCTAATCCACCAAGGGGCCTTGGAAAAGGCTGTTTCCTCTAATATACATATTCTGTACAGATTCTGTCAGATCCTATTAAGCGCTTTTAATGTCATACTTCAGCAGTGATCCCAATGAGCGCAATGTCGATGGATACGAGCACTCTTGCTGGGGATATCACCCCATGGCGCAGAGGAAGTCAGATATAGGTTCCTTTAAAGGAGCTTTCTGTGTATTTGCCTGCCCTGTTCGCTCCTTTTAATTGGAGTTTTAGCTGATTTTTTTCTTTCAGTCAGCATCGTCAAACTCAAGTTGTGAAGCGTGTAAGGCAGCAGCAGCAATCAGACACACTGCTGAGATTGTTTTTCTGACAGTGACTTGAGATGTTCTGCAAAAAAAAAACTGTTTTCCTGCGAGATCACCATGAAACACTGCAGTCGCACTGAAGCTGTATGTCAGGTGCAGTTTCAGTGAAGTGCGGTTGTCACAACAACAGAATTTTAAATGTAGATATCATACTAGCATTAATAAACGATAAACTTGAATATCTCTTTGGATTTGACGGGTTTTAAAACACGAAATATCAACACTTTTGGCACCCTGAGAATGGGAAAACATGACGAAAAGTGATCAGGGCTGCGTAGTAATTAATAATAATCTTAACAACAAAGATATCAATGAGAAAATGATTTACATAGTCATCAACAGCTTTGTTGAATTTTTTTTGCAACTTTGTTTTCGCTGTTGAAAGAGTCCTTAGTTCAAGTAAAACAGTTTTCTGTCTGTTAAATGCTTCTGAGGACACCTCTAATCGAGCTTCGGTCAAACATTTAACCATTGTTCTACACCAGCGCTCCAGGTATGCTAATGCTGTTATCTATAGTAACAGCACTAAAGCTTCACGCTACGTTAGCAGTTAACTCTCACTAATGAAACTAAACTAATCATGTGTTGAACTGACTACAGACACACTTTTAAAAACTGAGGGCTAAGTGGTCACGGTTTAAGGTCAGGTTTTGCTTGGGACGCCAGGCAAGAATTAAAAGTGTTAACGGTTGTTCTGAGCGCCCTTGAAGGCAGATTAAGCTGGCCGTCGTGTATTTCGGGAGTGTTTTAGCCTTAATTGATAGGAGGCCACTGGGAGCTGAAAGCAAATATGGAAAGAGAATCAAAGATGGGGGAGATGCCAGCATTTTAAACCCTGTGGACCACCATGACTCCCCTTATCTATTACTGTCACGATCGGGACACCTCTTCATGAAGTGTCCTTTGCACGTCCAGGAATAGAGTCTGGCATGAATTTGTGGTTTGGGAATAGTATCACTTTGTGCCAATGGAAATGATATATGATTATTTGTTCAACAGAACAATCAACCATTAACAAACAAACAAAATGCATTACCTTTAATGGTTCATACTATTGTAAACACTACACACGTGTGCATGCTGGACATGAGGTCATAAGCTCAAAAGTCAACTACTACTCAGTTCACTGAGCGGAATAAAAAAGTATTTCTCTACTTCTTTGTATTCAGAGATCAACTTTGGGCTTCGCAGTGTTCATCATGGGAGAAAAGTGTTGCTGAATCAGGAGTATAAGTGTCAGGATTGGGATCAGACAAGAAGAATTGGGACCAGTCAGGACAGGAGTAGGAGTTGGTGTCAACAAATTAGCTCACATTGCAAACAAGTGAACTCAGAGTTGATGTGATTGAGGTGTTCGGACTGCTACCACTGCGTTAAACCACTGATAAATCCCAGCTCTGCCTTTTTGTAAACCGTGGCGTTACAGCCCCGGACCTCTGTCTTGATAGCGCTATTCCTGAGGTGCCCTACATTTTGATTCCTACAGAAACGGCGCCTTGCAATGGCAGGAATTCAAGCCTTGAGGGGCAGGTGATATATTTGGACATGGTGCTGCATGTTGCCGAGCCCCGCTGTCCTTCACTGCGAGCTCTATATGCTGTATTTCAGCAGCATGTCAGGCCTGGTGGCACACTGCACCGCTGCAATAAGTCTTGAGTTATTTCAACCTGTCAGTACGCATGTAGAACACGTTACCCACAATTCCTTCAGCTTTATGGCGCACAGCAGGAGGGGCACACAGAAACATTAACTCAGCCCTTGAGAACATGTTTTGCCCTTTTTATTCCACTGCATTTTTCTGACAGCTGCCTCTAAATACTTAACAGATAAAAATATGACAGAAACATGAAAAAAGTGCTAAAAGTTGCACTTTAGATTCATGTAAACTGAGCTCAACGTCAGTCATCATGGGGCCAAACCCTTGCTCAATCACCTGCTCTTCAAGTAAAGGATTTGAGATCTTCCTTCTCCACTAGCAGCCATGTTTAGTATGTGACGTAACCGTGCCGGCTGACAAGGTTGGGATGTTTAGGATGACCTGAGGGTGATGTCAGACCTTTGTTGACGCCCACGAGTTAGAGGCTCCTCTGAGCACAGCCCTCTGCGGGTCTGATCTGTTACATCAGGTTACAGGGCCGGAGATGGGAGACAGCTGACTGGTGAAAGATTTAGTGCAGATGTGGAACATCAGCCAGACGCCGTCTCCCCCTGGCCCCTCCAACTTGTCAGCGGGAACTGAGCCGATGAGACGCTCTGATCAATCTATCCGTGGGAACTGGGCTCTTCTCCGTGGGAAAATGTGCACACCTGCTCCTCGGTGTCTGTATCGCGTTTAATTAATCCATCACACAAATGTAAAAATCACCAGCGCTCTGATCAGCGTGGTGTTTGAGGACCAGAACAAGAGCTTTGTTTTGTTCAATTCCAAAAAACGTGATGAACATGACACAAAAAAACGGTTACACTTGGCAGAAAATAAAAGTATCCGTTGGAATCCGCACTGATGATGAACAGCTTTTTTTAAAGAAATACTAACACTTGATTCAGTTGTTTATCTCCGTGTAGTCGTGCTCAGAGCCTCCATCGTGCAGTATGCAGAGCCGGCACTATGCAAATATTAAGAATCCTATTCCAACTTGGCCGTAGCTTGACGTTCTGTTTTAGGAAGCTACAACAGCTAATTAATCATCCGAGCATTTAAAGACCTCACTGCTGGATGGTTTGACAGATATCTGGCGTATCAGACAATCTGATTTTTCGGAGTTTTAAAAGTTCCCTGACTCGTTGCCCCATATGGCTGCTGTCAAAACATCCATTATTAACTTCCTTGCATTAGTATCAGTCGAGTAAACTGTCGTGCCTGTAGTCTTGACAGAGGCTGTGAAACAGACAGGCCATATCGTCCTCCAGCTCCAAGCCATCTGTGAGTCAATGTTTTCTTTTCTTGTCAATCACATTTTAATCTACGTGACGAGGTTACTCAGGTAATCTGAGAATGCGTTTACGTGCACAGTAGTGACCCGGTTAATGTGAATCTGCATATATATGCAGCAGTTCAGTAATCTGCTTTAATTCTGGGAGCATGCCCTACTGATTTTAGCTGTAAGAGTGACAGAAAAGGTGTCGTTGTGCCGTTCGGCTGTTACTTTTAGTGTCTTTTGTCATCCAAATGAGTTCATGTAAAAAGCCAATTAGCCAAGAAATCAGCATTCTGCAGGAGAAATCTATCTGGGGGATATCAGGTTTCTCTAATCCCCGGTTTCTCACTGATATGATGTTAAAGAAATCAGTTTACTGGAGAAACTGCTGAGCATGTTCACTGACTGACTGGGCATACAGCTGGGAGGATCCTTGTCTACACCCGGTGCTCACACTGAATGTATTCACGGTTCTTAGACGCAGCGGAGAAGCGTAGAGAGGCGTGACAGAATAATTTGGTTGTTTTCAGGTCTGGAAACATTTGAGAATTGCTGGAGAAACCTTCGAAAAGTAAAGGAAAATGCTGTTTTACTGCAGTTTGAAATGCCTGTCATCTCTCGCATATATAATTGGGCCTTCGTGTCCTTTTTGATTGAGCTCTGTAAAAATGATCAGAAGATTTTTGTTCATGGAATCGACAGATATTTAATTGCCATAGATCAAGCCGAACATGAAATCTAATTATATAAAGAAATTCAAGTTTGGAAAAGGAAGAAAGAGGTCACTGATCACGTGTGAGAAGGCTGTTTTGCCTCCCTGATTATGTTCACAGCAGACCTAAACCACACGGAGAGGCCTCGGGGCTCTTATTGAGACCTGCACTTTAATCTGTGCGTGTCTTTATTTTCCATTTGTTCCTATCTGCCCACCACTCCAGGTGTTTGGGGGGGGGAGAGTTCTTCACTTTGAACTCCAGAAGGGCCTTTTCCTGACTGTGTTCGAACATGTCGGAACGTCCCACCTGTCTCCCTGCCCTCTCCTTTTTCCCACAACCCCCCCCCCCTTCCCTTGGCCTCCACCACCACTCCTATTACCGCCTTTAAACACTGCCTGTACCATCTCTGCCTCACATCCCTCGCTCCAACAATTATCCAGCTTCAAAGCCGGGGGGGAAAAAGTAACACGGAGAGGCAGGATGTGTCCCTGTGCGTTTACAAGGATTGAAGGTAGTTGTAGGTATGTTGCTGCTCGCTCGTTTGAGCCTAACTGTAATTATGCCGATACCACAGCAGGAGCGGAGCAGGGGTTCGTCATTATTCCGCCTGGGAACCGCAAGTCTACCGCTTAGAACCATGTTTAAGGCTTTTTAAGACAGATTACCAGTTGTCGCGAGACACAAGTGATGGTTTTCTGAAGCGCACAGCAGAAGGTGTAATTTCTTTAAACGTCATCGGTTTGACCGATAAAAGGAGATTAAAGGAGGTCTCAAACTGCTGTGTGATTCGTCTTTTACACATCTCAGGGTGGATAGTCTGAAGTCTGATGGTCTGAAACAGCACTCAGTCCATAACTGGATACAAAGACCCTCCACTTAAATCTGGCTAACATATTACAGCAAACACACTTCTTTGATAGGGACATTCTTAATTATTTATTGACAAAAAGCTGAACTAGCCAAAGACATTTATGCTCAAAGACAGTTGATATCAGCCATAACTGTGGCAGTGAGTTGTGGTATGTATTGGCATCCTACTATGACAGTTATTTATGTGTCAAACTTTTGTCAAATCGAAAGTGTAAATGCTTGAAGGTGGGCAAGCCTTGGCTGCCTCCGCAGAGGAACCAAGCGGCTCCTGGCCTGTCACTGCCTCAAGCGGAACACGACAACTTTACACATTAAAATAAGTCGCGGGACAGGATATGAAGATCCGGTGGCAGGGTTTAAAGAATATAAAACAAAAGCGTGTCTCAGAGCAAAGACCTTGAATGTTTGCCAAAACCTAGCGGGAACCGCTGGATTGAAGCTCATCAGAAAACTTCTGTCTAACTTTGAAAAGAGCCTAACCTTCAATCGGCAGAGCAGCGGGAGTCAGCTGCTCTTCTCTGAGCAGCCGGGCCCGCTGCCGTGCTGCAGCATGCTCTCTCAACACCATTATCATCCACAAAGTCAGAATGAAGCATGCATTATAGATGAGACACATCTTCTCAGCTAAATCGCAGACAACAGAGGATGTGCAGCAATCCCAGCTGATAATACGTCCGCCTTTCACCACCTATCTCTCCGCATACACACACTTAACAGCTTCAGCTGTCAGTCATACTAGCCTCATAATGTCCCCTGTGAATTATACATGAGCATTCCCATTAGGCTTTACAAACAGACACAGGATCCTACTTCTGTGAGCGGACCGGTGATACTACAGAGATCAAATAGGATTTGAGAGACCGGGTGCACCTACCGCATGCAGCGATCCCTCGTAGATACAAGCTCCTGGGATGACAGACAAGGGAGAGAAAAAAAGAAAGCATTAGAGACCAGTCAAGATTACACCTTTGGTATTATGAATCGCCTGTGTCATAAAGCTGTTTTCGGTCAGAGATTATGTAAATCTGCCAGTGTAATTCCTGCAGATCAAACAGCAGATCAACCTCGTGAAAGATTAGAAATCAATTCCCTTCAGTCTCCCGGATGTGAGGTCCAGTAAGCCTTATTAAGTATGTCGCTGCGTACTGTCAGACTCAACACAGGAAAATGTAAGGGGGAAAAAAAATAATTCTAAATCCAAATGAGAAAATACATGTAAAATCAGCCAGAGTTGATGCTTAACCATGAAATCACAGGTCTGATGCCACAGGGATTCAGACGTCACTGGCACATTCATGATCACAGATGAGGTCAAAGTGACGTCAGTTTGATTTAGACTGAGTAGTTCACTTTTCATCAGGAGGCCCTCTCTTTCTTGCAGCCTTAGTCTACTCTAAATAGACCAGGATCACATCTGCCGACTGTTTTGTTCCCAAACTGGATGAAACAATGCAAATGCTTGAGTTCCCCTCATGTACGGAGAAGTGATGCTCATAATAATAAGAATCTTTGCAGCTTTTCAAACAGATCAGATTTGTCTGTGCAATACAATGAACAAAGTTACATGTGCCTAACAGTGTTGCCCTCCATCTTATGGCCTTCTCTGTTTTAATGCAGAATATGGGTGATCTTCCAATCGTGCTGTCTTGTATTCACAAATAATTGTCAGACTGTTGGACATTTTGGACGCCCAATCCCACACTCAGTTAGTCAAACTCATAGTTGGTTAGTTAATGTTAAACCATACGTTGTTTAGCTCAACGCAGCTGGACCTAATCAATGTTGAGCTGAGCCTGACAAAGTCCAGCTTAAACTGCTGAACGTTAAGCCATTTTGAACACTAATGCAAACAGTACCTGCGACACAAATTTACCAAGATGACTTAATTTCACAAAAGCAACACACACTCAGGCTGCTTTCTGCTGGAACATGGCCCTCCTGGGAACATCTCTCTCTCTCCCTCTCTGTCTCCTGGCTCCCGCTGCCTCACATATTGACGGATCTCGATCGTCATACCCTGGGCTCTCATGGATCGTTGCTCTCTTATGTTTTACCATCTCCTATATCTTCTGTACATTTTTATCCTTTTTAATTCCGATGTTTTTGTTTTATTGCTGATCATCTTGTGTGGCCTGTCCTCTTCCTGGTCACCGCGGTGGAGTGGAGGCCGAGTGGCCTCATCCTGCTCAGTCGGCTCCTGGATCCACACACTTCGTATATCCCTGCTGGAAAACGCAGCATAGGCTAGCACCAAAACACAACACGTGCTGACCAGTCACCAACAACACCAGCATATGTTGTGTTTTGGTGCTGGTCTATACTGGTTTTTCCAGCAGGGATATCTTATATAATTTCTTTGTTTCAGATATTCTTTCAATGAAATGTGTAAACTGGGATTTTGTTGTTCTGTTCTGTACATGCCACATCTATTTCATGTGTGTTGGATCAACATTACCATCAAAGGTTGGAGGCACGTGTTCATAGAAATCTGTCACTAGAAGGCCGCTCACCTTTTAATGCTAGCTAGAGTTTTGCTAATGCCAGCAGTCATTTCCAAAGCAAATGTTCTGCCAAAACTACCAGTAATTTATTGACGTTCGCAATAAAGACACATAAACCCTCTCCTTTAACTAGCGCTGCAAGAAAGACATGGTATTACTTTCACTTGACCTCATATCCTCACTCCTACTTAGAATTCAGTTTTGTATCTCTTGTTTAAATGAGCATTGATCCACGATCAGTACAGCATGACCTGTTGCCATCGGGGCTTAAAGCCAGGAAATATGCAACCTTTAGACCGAAATAACAGGACACTGATGATTATCTCTGCTCGATTTGAAGGCTAAATGTTAAGAAAACACAGACAGACGGACGGACACGTGCCTGAGCCTGAGGTGTGTGAGCCTCACTGAACCAGACTGGTAAAAAGTGAGACGTCTCGGGAGGGGGAGAGGTAAACATTTACCATAATGGTCCAGGTCCACAAAACAGGAATAAAGTTACAGTTGTACTCTCACACAAGATGCCCTGGAGCGAGTCAGTGTATGCTGCTGCTTCATGCTGCTGTCTCTTTATCTCTCTGCGTGAGAGTGAGCTGCAAAGCATAATCGGGCAGTTAAATCAGTTTGCAGCAGATAAACAGAAGTGGTTTTTACACGGCAGTTCTGCTGCTAAAGAAAACAGTTTACTGAAAATCCAATTAACATTTCAGATTAAAGCCGTCGTTAGTCGGTTTTGATGCTGTGGCACTAGTTAATATATGACAGATTAGTGAGTGTCATTTCATCACACTGAAATAAGAGTGAGTATGAATGTGACCAAGGTGGCAGCTGTTTAAAAAGATGGATTTTTATTTGATCTTCTTTATGGAAATATGCACCAACCTACTCCCGAGGTGAATGGAAATAATTGGCAGTTCAGGTAAAGAATTTAGGCTCCAGGCCCACATTCAGCATTGCTGCAGTTTTGAACATATTGTGATTGAAATTGGCTAACTGGGCAAAAAATTGAGGTAATTTTCTTTAGGCTCAAATAGGTTACTTCAAATCTGTGTTCATTCAATGTGGAATTACACCCGAGGAGGCCAGAGGCATTGTTGCTGTTTCCAGCTGTCAGTTTTACTTTAAACCCACTATCAGTGAGTAAAACCACAAGCTCGAAACTGCAACTGTGCTTCCGTCCTTTTTTGGAGTAGCTCTGCTCTTACTCCGCAGAGTCCTTCATGTTTTGACTGTGACATAACTCGGGGGAGAAAATAACATTCAGAAAAATTCTATAAATGCATAAATTCTGAATGGAGGTTTGGTATGAGGTGGAAGATCACCTATGAACTATGGAGACCTGACACTAGACCTGACACATGTTGCACATATATAAGCCAATTTTCACAAGGTGATTCTTAATCTAAAAAAAAAAAAATCTCGAGCTATCAACACTGTTTTCTTGTGATCAAGCCTCATCTGCTCAGGATAATTATGGTCAAAGAGAGTTTCGTCATGGAGCTGCTCCTCTCGGCCGTGATGGAAATAGATATCAAAGAGCATCACAGAAATGAGAAAATACAACGGCCCATCCACAGATTTTACCAACATTCTTAATTCAGAGCATTAGATAATGAAAATGTAACGGCGGTATCTGGAGATGTGGAGATTTTAAAACACTCGAGATGAGCTGCCTGTGAAAATATGGAGAGAAAGACGAGAAAACCTCCCTCCCGCTGCCTCTCTCAGCCTGATCGCCTCACAGTCAGGACTCTCTCATATCAGAGAATCTTCATTCGATCGGATTTTTACATGAGGATTGTTGCTTGAATTACCCATCAAGCGTTTGACTGTTTGTTATGCTGGGAAAGTGACACATCACCTGTATTATTTGTCACATTTGTATCCCAGAAAGTGCTAATTTGCAGATTTACAGGTGAAAATACAAATTTGAAGTAAATTTTTAATGTTTCTTTGGTTCTATTTGGACTTCTATAAGCTTTGCATTAAAATACAGTCATTCAAATACTACAATTTTAATGTTTCCTAGACATTTAACAGACCTTGTTTAGCTTTAATTGGAAGTCAGAGACATTTTCTGACCTGCTTATCTCCAAATCAATGCTTCATGAAAAAGAAGCCCAGTCAGAATTTCAAGTGGACACATGCTGGAATAAGTTGAGTAACTTGCATCAAAAATACAGCATCCTGCTTCTCATTATCACCCGAACACAATGTCCTCGGTGAGTGAGACTATAATGTGGCTGGGTCAGGAATAATAAGCAGGCAGATGCGCGGGGCCACCTTCCACAGTCGTGGGAACAAACGTGACTTTCCTCCCCACGAAGTCCTCGCTGAATCTCATCACCCATTCGGTCTCGCAGAGCAGGACTTCATGTCGATAACATTTCAACTTTTATAACCATCTAGCTCCTGCTTGCCAACGCCGACTTGCCCTCTTCTGCGCGGAAAGGAGGCGAAGGAGTATCTCGTTTTATGAAAGTTTGAATCTTATTGACGCATGTGCTGCCAAGCAGATTGGACGCGTGCCAAGATGAAGAGTGGATGCTAATGGTCTGGAGTTAAATTTGGCTGCTGCACGTAAGCAGAGAAACTTTCACGTCTTTCCAGATTTCATAATGGCTCTCCCCCTGCTGTGATATTAACAAGCCTGAGTCCGATTTGAGGGATGGAGGGGAAGCTGGAACGGGCCGGCTCAGTAGCAGCCGAGCAGACCTGCTTTGGATTCTGCTCCTGACAGTCTTGTGCATTATAGCTCCTCTGATGGGAATACTGTTAGCCCTGCATGGGCAGACGTTTTAGATTTGATGCAGAGTTATGAATATTTAAACGGCACAGAGGCCGCGGACGGGATCAGATCCAAAGATGTGCGTGGGGACCTCTTGCAACGTGATGATGCACAACAACCACTGACAACAGGTTTACTTCACGTGATGCTTTTCTCTCCAGTGACGGCGCGAGAATCAATCACTCACCTGGGAGATCATTCTGCTCGATAATGAGCTTAAATCTGTTATGAACTTGAGGAACTTCTTCCAGCTTTCATGTTCTTTGCATTCAATTCCTCAAACTGGCTTTGAAGTACATCTTCTCTGAGGATTGATTTGGTGATTTGCACATGAAGAGATGTGAAGACTTCATGTTACATCTAAATATAAATCAGAGTCCAGCAGATTCTGACTCATTCACATTTAAAAAATCTTTAGCTTTTAGTCCATTCTAACACATTATATGAATGCTTATCATTTTTATTCCAGGGATTGAAACACATTCAGAGTTTTCACGATCCAACCAATCTGAGTATGGGTGCTGTTTTCTCATCATCAAGCGGCTAAATCTTCGATGAACACTTCCCCAGGTGGAGGGCTTTCATTCAGAAATCCTGCCAAATGATCATGTGTGTGATTTAAAGAGCTTACTTTAAAATTTCACTGTACAACTTTACACAGCCTGAAGTTGGGAAGTTGGCACACAGTTAAATCTCTGCCCTCATCCCTGGGAAAACAACAACCTGCTGAGGGGTCCCAAAGCAGGGTCGTGGTCCCCTCCAGGAGTCCTTACAGGAGCTCCAGGACGTCCTTGGCAACTCAATGAGTAAGTTACATTCACTCAACAGAAATGGGGACAATTCTACAAATCTGGCCACAACTTTTAGCTACCTACAGGATTTCCATGTGTAGCCTGGGCAGATTTACGCTGAAAAAGTGGCTGATAGTGAGCTAAATCTGATTCAATTTGGAGTTTGAGGCTCTGATGTGAGTGCGCACGGTGGTCTGATAACCCCTGACCTACATAACAATCCAGACAACCGGTTTGATTAAACAAAAATAAAAGAGAGGGAGATCAAAAATACCCACCATGTAGCCCACGGGGCACGGTGAGGATCCCAGCCAGAGCGCCCACAAATATCCACCATCCACCCATGGTCGCAGCCAAAAAGGGCAGTAAATCCAAATCCAGTCAGAGAAGGGGAGAACGCGCGGTGTGTTTGTGTTTCTCTCTCTCTCTAGCTCAAATGAAGACAGTTCTCACTGTGCATTATTGATGTCCTGATGTGCAAAGAGAACAACCAGGACGGGTCCAGGAATCTTTTTTTCTTTTTTTTTTAAAGGAGCGGAGAGACGGAGCGCACCGGGTCCGACTCCTGAGCGCTGCGCTCCGGGCAGGAATGCGGCACAGTCCCGAAACCTGGAGAAGTATCCACCTCCTCCTCCTCCTCCTCCTACTCCCTCTCCTCCGCCTGCTCGCCGCTGTGCCGGGTCGGACACTAAACTCCGCCAAAAATGCAAAATCAAATCACCAGACGCGAGGTGATCGTATCCTCTCCCCCGGCGGTAGAAGCGCCAGCCGGGACGCTTTTTAAAAGCCGAGGCGCATGACGACGAGAGGAAGCGGTCGGACTTTTCTGCGCTCCTGCAGCGAAGGTTGCGCGGTGTTTGAAGTCACTTCTTGCGGGTGCAGCGGTCTTCTCGTCCTCCCGGCACCCCCTCACTCCCTCCTTTACTTCTCCTTCTTTTTTCTTCTTCTCTTTCTTGTTCGTCCTCCCCTCCTCTCTCCAGGAGGACGTCCCACCTCTCCTCTGCTGCCCCCCCTCCCCTCCACCCACCTCTCAGACATCGTAATCTCACATGATGGGGACTAAAACATGAGGGAGAAGTTGTTTTATGGAGGGAAGTTTAGGGTGATGGGTTCATCGGTTTTAATCCCATGAGGTTTACAACGTGATTTGATAGACTTTTTGACTTTCAGGGAACTTCTGGCGTGTTTAGAGCGATCTTAAAAGTGCACTATGTGGCTTTTAATTAGAAGAGAAACATTTCCACTGGTAAACTGAATAAACAAACTTGTTTGCATTCATGGCTGAAGAAACCCGATAAACAAACTTAACTTAAAGGGGCACTATGTAGTTTTGGAGAAGAAATTCAAGCTTCGAATTTTAACATTTAAAACATTAATAAGGTAATAACACATAGTCAGAAATGTTTTTTTTTTCCATAACTGGGTACACAAGCTGTTCTCAGAGGAAAACAGGGTTGCCAGGACACCGTTTGAAGCTAGAATGGTGGCAGGGTCCGCCGCATATAAACAAAGTAAAACAGCATGAAACCGTGTTGAACTTTAAGGTCAGTTTGTTCATTCAGTTTATTCGGTCATTTGGCGGACCCTGCCACCTTTCTATCTTCAAGCAGTGTTCTGGGACCTTGTTTTCAACTCGTTTATTCAGTTATTGAAAAAATATATATATTTCTGAGTTTGTATCATTACCTCATCGATATTGCAAATATTAAAATTCTGAGTTTGAATTTCTTCCCCAGAACTACATGGTGCCCCTTTAACTTATATTAATGTGTTCTTAACTTCTCTTATATCGTTATTCTCTCATGTAGGGAGACTATGGTCACTTTATCTCATCTAATGGCATTTTATCCACAATAATGTGCCTCATTATATCCTGTGTATCTGAATGTCTAGTGTAGTGTAAGTATGGTGTTGACATTGCACTCTGTGGCACAACATTATAAAAGCAGTATGGACCCACTCATATGAATGTACTCGGCTCATGAGATCATTACCAGGTTTGAGAAACTTCTTGCTAATTCTTGCTCAGTTTCTTGACTTTCTTCAGCAGTCATTTCTTTTTCATTTTAATTTTTCTGATTTAATACTGGACAGTTTCATGGCTACAGGCTTCTTAAATGATGTAAACTCCTCACAGCTCATAGGCATATGCAACTTTAACTTACCTATAGGGGCTGTGAGTCTTTTCTGCAGTGGTGGTATGGTGATTTTTATATCATAAAGTATGAGTTTAGGCTTCCCTGAAGAATTCCTTTGCTGGCAAGATGTGCAAAAAGTTAAAAGTCAGTAAAAAGCAAACTTGTTTGGGAGAATCTGATTAAAGAATCCCATAAAACATTGAATCGAAGGGCTTTAAGGCGACTTTAACGAAACCAACAAAACAAAACAATTTCCCCCGTTGATCAATAAAGTATTCTGATGATGATTCTGATTATTAGACATACGCTTATTTTTATTTAGTCATTGGTTCATTAGATATGACATTTTGTGATATATCAACTTTTAACTGAGTCTGATTCAACAGATTATAAATCATTTTAATGGTACATTGTATCATGGTTTGAGTTTTGGGTTTATTATTTCCTCTTTTATTCTGTAGTCATATCCTCTGTGTTCCTGGTGTTCAGCTTCCCTCCTGTGCTCCTCCCCCATCTGACTCTCCCCTCCCACCCGTCTCACATCAGTCTCCTCAGCACTGATCTGTTCCCAGTGTGTGTCCACCTGCACCTCATCCCCTCGTTAGTCTAGTTTGTATTCAAGCCCGTCGCTCACTCTTTGTTGGTCCGTCTGCTCCGTTTCCCCGCGTCAGTTCCGTGTCTCCTGTGTTCCTCTGACTCACCATGTTCCCGGTGTTCCTCATATTCTTTTTTTTTTAAAGGTTTTAAGGTTTTTGTGGATTTTCGATTTTCTCCTGCCTATTTTGTTTAGTTTTGTTGCTTGGCTTTTGGACTCTTACACTTTACATCATTAACGTTTGCCTTTTGTTGTTTAAATCGGCCAACCTGTTTCTCCCTTTGTGTTAAACGTGACAGTGTTGCGCGTATCACCGCTGTCCGCACTATGTAACTCCAGTGAGAGGGTAGGATCAGCGTTACATACATGTTTACTTCAAGATACAAGCTTTCAACACATGACATTGTTAAAACGTAATCGGGGGGGCAAAACACACAAAATGCCAATTTCTACGTAATGTTGCTTTCGTCTTGAGTTTACCGTAACTTCAGCATACCTTGCATAAGTTTTATCCCCTGGACATCATTACACTTGTGTTGCCAGCATATAATTACATCACCCGACCAAATATCGTCGGTGTTTAGGTGTTGCATGTATTTTCTATTTCTCTAATTGTGTCACTACAATAATCCTCGTAGGGACTTTTTTAGAGCTTCTCCAGTCAAGTTGTTTCGTATTAATAGCACGTTGCCTCCATGAAGCACTGCAGTGTGATTTCTGGTGGACTTATCTTTCATCCATTGTTGCTGGGTGTTTAATTCAGCTGATGTCTGTATAATATCCCTCTAAACTGTGGAGTATTATAGGATGTGTGCAGCTCTCTCTGTCTGTGAGCGTAATGTTTAATCGGAGGGAGTGTAAGACTGAGATTCCTCAGTGTCACATGGCAGTAACCTGATCTCCAGCCCTCAGCCCTTTTGTCCTCTGCCAGAAACAGGGATCAAAATCAGTTTTGCCTTTGAACAAGCTTTCTTTCTTCTGCCTTAATGCTGCTGCTGCTGCTGCTGCTGTCTGCACCCTGCAACTATTTATAACAAGGGCCCAGTGGTACAGCGGAAGATTTCAAGTTTTGAGTGAACCTTGGCCTACAGTCTGTGATCCTGACAACAGGGCCAGAAATCAGTCAGAATAATTAATGTTTTCCCTGTTAGGAACTCTTTAACCGACATATCGTTTTGACACACTGTCTGGAGTCTGTTGATAATTGAACTCAGGCATACTTCAGTCTCATTTTGAGGTCAGATTTAATAAGGAGGGTAAACTGATGAAAGGAGGGTTCACCCTCATAAATTCTTTGGTTATGACCGTTGACATTTGTATGCTAATAAGAGAAAGATAAATAACATAAGTCAGGTATTTTTATAAAGTCATTCATGGTTGGTGCGAGGGCTCATCAAGAAAACAGAAGACATGTCTGCTGTTTTTCTTTTGCATCATTCACTGTGCTGTAAAATTAGTGCTGTGAAAGGTTGTTGAGTGAAATTACTGTTAAACTGTAACGAAGTGTTTCTCAGGTGCTGTTCACCTTGGGGGAGCTTGTGCAAAGAGGGAAGGGTACAGAACCTTGGTGAAAGCAGCAAAAAGTCTTACAGTGTTCTCACAGCGTCAAAATTGCCGAACACTTTATATGATTAATAAACATTTGTATATATGCACATACACGTTTGTCCAGATTTGTATCTGTATGTTTACTAGATTAATCTAGGTATTGTCCCCTTATTTGATGATCTGAAGTCTTCAACTAAAAATCACTTTCAATATTATATATATATATATATATATATATATACATATTATATATTATATTATATTA
>CAEMYA010000092.1:10072921-10085467 GCA_903131615.1 Diplodus sargus
TATATATATATATATATATATATATATATATAAATATATATATATAGATATATATTGATTTGCCAATTATTATAACTGAAAAATGTGTCTCACACATTTCAACAAAATGACATTGAATTGCAGGACACCACCCATAAGTGTCCCAAAGAACCCCAACCATGAAGACTTTTGGTGATGATATTGAACTAATGTTTTAAAGGGGCTCTGTGGAGCTCATGTGTCGTGCTGGAAGCCAGTCGTTAGTTTATGTTTTTATCCATTCCTATACGAAGGATTAGCCTTCCTTCACAGCCCCTCGTGACAAAAATCCACAGTCCAGCAGCTTTAAACAACTTAAACAGGCTTGTATAGGCAACTGAGAGACGGAGGAGGTTACATTTTTCACCTCGCGTCACAATCCACTCACATACAGTATGGCCAATAGTCATGTGGCAGGTTTGTTGATGACGTTAAGAGATTTCTTATTGCTGCAATGCTGCAAATCCTCTCAAGGCCTCCGAGGAGTATCTGCATCTCCTGGAAGATGTTTACTTCATGTCAACATCTTCCAGGACAACAGAGATGCAAAATATGTTATATGTACAGAATAGACCAAAATATTATATCATATGGAAAATCAGAATTACGACATTATAGATAAATTGGATACATACATGAACAGGCCTATAAGTCTCAACTTAGCAACCCAACGAACACCTTTTATGAAGCTCCTGCGTGTTAACAGGAAACTCATTAAAGTCAATTACATCATTTTTACTATTTCCACAATTTTCATTGCCTCTTTCTATAGCCTCTTTTCTCTCCTCTCCACTGCCAAATCCTATTACATTAGCTGCTACAACAGCTCGATTTCCCCACAGGGACCAATAAAAGTTCCAGCTTATCTCAATCTTACTCTGAATATCAACCTGCACAGCTTCAGAGGATGGCTGTGTAATTGGCTGCACTAATTCAACACACACAGTTTGAAAATAATTTCGCTGTGGTTTTACCTTCCCGTAGAGAAGCTGCACGCTGTTAACCAACCCAGTCACCTGAATAGATGTTGGCAAGGTACGTTCCTGCAAAATCAGATGAGTTAAAACTTACATGACTTTAGGTTCCATTTTTTAATTGTTTTTCTTGACACAATGTTGTGTACATGGTCTGGTTAGGTTCAGGCACAAACAACACTTGTTTGGGTTTGGAAAACATCATGATTTGGCTTGTTTTGGCCACCACCAACAAGGCTGGAAATACTCTTGGGGTCAAGTTTTGTAGAAATGTCAATACGTTTCTTATTTGAGCATGTCTGAGGTGTGAAGTGTGGGACTGCAGTGAGCGTAGAAAAGGGGCTTTCGGGATTTTTAAGAGAAAATATCTTTGCCTTAACGGGGCAGTGACACAGTTATAAGAAAGGCTCAGTTCACTGGTTTAACTTCAGGCTTCTAATCCTAAAATATTGACCTCTAATTTGCATTTTCTGGAGTTAAAACATCGCACTGATATCAGTTTTATTTGCGAAGGATGAAATCCCTTTTAGTTTGACCTAATAAGTTATACCAGCATCTATCTCCATCATTGGGATTTTCCTTCAAGACACGAGGGCTGAGCACCGCTAAGAACTTTTAAAGGTCATTCAGGCATTTTTGCAATCACACACATATTGCAATGAAGGTCACAAGACAGTTTTATAAAGTATGAAAAAGTACATCAAGTGTTGGTGCTCCCACGTGCCTTTATGAATAATCAAGTAAAATGCGCTGAGAAAAACACCTAATTTGATGACAGTGCTCATAATTTGCATGATTTTAGTTGCAACAGGTTGCAGGAAGCCCTCCGTCTATATCTGCAGGGGGTCAGCCGCAAGGCTGTATCAATACTGCCTCCTGGTGTTTAGATGGTGTTACTACATCAGAGTGATACAGATCAGAGCGGACCATGTGAAATGGCTAAAAGTATGAGGACACACAAACAATGCCATCACTTCAAAACCACCACTGTAGCCTTCCACCAGATTTTTGTAACCTTGCTGGAATTTTCTCCCATTCAAACTCAAGAGCACCAGCGAGGTCTGACAGTGATGTTGGGTGATACAGTCTGGCTCAGAGTGGGGCGGATGGGGTTCAGGTAAGTGCTGTGTGCAGGACTGTGAAGTACATCTACACCAAACTGGGAAAAAAAAAAACATTTTGCTTGCTTGTTTGGTCACTGTGCGCATCGGAGGAGTGTCGTCATGTTGGAATTGGAAACAAACAGACAAAATCAAGCGTCTGACGCACAGTAAATACCATGTTTCCTCTGGACTAATAATGTTTCCCTTAATCGAAACTTAAGAGCTGAAACCAGTCAAAATCAGTACCAGTAGGTAATACAATGTATGTGGATAGGGTTTTCAATTCAGACCTGAGAATTATCAAACATTTTGAATAATCTCCTGGTTTGGATGACTGATGTGAGTTCATTGAAACCTCCTTGTATCCATGAAGAGATCTTCATCTCGAGTGACGTTAACATAAATTCATCCAAGATAAAGGCTGAATAATTTTACACCAAACATCACATCAAGAAACAACTTCTTACTTGGAACTAAACAATAATTTCCATCAAAGAATGTACTCCATCAAGGTCATCTGGAGTCTTACTGAGAGTTATATTCAATCACAGTATACAGCTATTGATGCATTTCAATGGCTTTTACTCAGAAGTTTGAGCCCTGGCGACATCCAAGATAAGTGGTGTAGGTGAAATATAATTGGAAAGAATTTAAAAAGTAAGAAATAAATTCTTAAAGGCCATGATCCAAATATACTGTGTGAGCCGCTGACTTATTAATAAAAGTCACTTCTCTCTCTGTCACCTTGTTGTTTTGTCTACCTTTTACTCTCCAGGGGTTTCTCTAAAACAATAGGTACCAGTACTCAGGAGCTATATACTTTATTCAATACAGTGAATATATACAATCTGAATGAGTTCACTGCTCCTTCTCTTCTGCTGGTTTCGGTAAAACGTCTTCGCTCTTGAACCACAGAGCTTCACTGGTGTGACTGGCGATTATCGCCCGCTCAATGAAAGGACCTGAGGGGAGAGGAGAAGAAAAAAAAGGTTATTATTAATTATTTTAAATGTAGTGAAAAGGAAAGGTGCGATGTCTTCAATAATTTCAACAACACATTTGTAGAACAGCTTAAGTACAACTTGTAAGATGAAGCTGCCACACATGAATGACAGCCCAGAAGTCTAAAAGATATTCAGTTTAGTATGAAGCACGACAAAATGAGAAAAGCATCTAATCCAAAAACGTTGCAGCTCAGTTCTCATTGTTTATGTAAAGTCGCTGACCAACAGCTGGGGCTTGGTATCTTTTCAAACTGTTAAATAGCTATTTCAGTGCTGCTATTAAAATGATTCATTTATCAGTACGTTGTTTGACAAACAGAATATGATTGGATGTGATGTGGAAACTTGAAACTTCCAGTGCACACACAAGACAATTGGCTCTGTAGGTGGGTAGGATGGTATAGTTTGCTCAAGAGTTAAATGTTTCTCTGAATGTCATTTTAATGAGTCTTATCAGGCAAACTATTATTTAAAGAAGAGTTTTATACATCGTCAAACATATCTGGAGGGGATCTTTAAATATTTCAAAACCAAAGAGTTTAAGATTATGCAGCAGCCTTCAAAGAGAAACCTCCATCATATCTGAAGTGAACAAGACAGACTGAGCAAGATCTAGTGTATCAGACATTAAGAATCCAGGTAAACCTGTTTATCATTTATAAGAGAAAGTTCTATAAAAGACCACTGGCTGTAAGAATATGTGGTGAGAAGCTATCAACAACATAAAATGAGTCAGTGTGTCCCTGGATAACAAAGTTAGAATTAGAAATAAATAAAAATATTGAGCTAGAAAACTTTGAATACATGTGAGGCATCGGTTTGCATGAGATTATGTTAAACAGCTGCCTTCAATCTCTTTCACCCACTCGTCCTCTGTCTCTCATTTATTTGAAAACATGCACAAATTCCCTGCAGTCTTTTATTTTTCTCACAAATTTACTTTTAACTTACTTATGAATAGTTATTTCAGCATCGTTCTCCCTGTTGTCTCATTTTTCCTGCACTCAGGTCTTTATTTACCAGCATATGGTTTTGCTTTTGTCATGAATAATTCCCATAAGCCCCTTGGGGTTCAGCTTTCGCTCACCCACATGTTTTGTTTCTGTGCTCTCATCTCAGTTTCGAGCATTTATCCGTGAAAGTTGCTTCTTCTCTCTGCCCACGCTGCAGCCATTAGCTTCCGTCCAAATGACACTTTAAAAGATGTTAATGGGAATAGAGAAAAATATTAAACTATTCACGACGCTAATACAAGTGAAGTAGTAGTATTTTTTTCACTTCTGGTTGCAGAAGTGATTAAATTCCACCCACAGTCCTTGTGCACCTCTTGTCGGGGAGCTGAACTGCTCCGTAATGTTTGTTGGCATAAACTCAAAGAGGGCTCTCCGCTGACATAGTTCAGACGGACCCAGGTGGCTCCGCTTGACGCACCGCCATCATCACCAAATGCTCATCTGTGATGAAAATTGCAGAACTGGGCCGAGGCACTGAGTGAAACGCTTCACTCAGCCACAGTAGCACAGAGGACGCTTTCTGCAGCCGGGCGGATGCAGCAGAGCATTAACACTTGCAGGGTGAGCGGGGTAAGAGTCCCACAGGGATCAGCCGAGATGAAACTGCACAAACTCAAAGCGTACTGTGAGCACTCTAAACTGAAGCATCTGCTGCGAGTGTAGTTCTCTTCGGTCTGAGGAGAAAAAGTTTAATGACTTCTGCAACACAAGTTTTCTTCTCAGTCAACTAATGAGTTTGTTTGGTAATCACCGTGACGTCTTGATCGGTGGAAGGTGACTGGTTTTTAGTATGGATCCAGAAAGTCCAGAAGGATTTCTTAACATTAACAACCTTCACTACTATACTTTTCTGGACAAAAATATCTGGCTGTTGTATCTTGTGTCTGTATCTCAATTAAAAAGATTATTTCATCAAAATAACAATGGGAGAATGTTAAGACTTGGTGGAGCTTGGTGCTATCTGCGTGCATTACAGTTTATGTATTTTGTTTATTTGTAGGTTTTTAAACCCCAATTAAAAGTGGTGCAGGTCATGTAGACAAAAGAAGAATTTTAAAGCAGCTCTTTTCTTAGCAGAACAGTGACTAAGGACAAGATTATCACTGTGGATTAGTCCACTGTTTGTTGTTGATTATGTTGAATGCCATCCCATTAAAAAACCCACCTAACACTTTGTCCCTTTTCTTCCTCCACACTTTACACTTCTTTAAGTACAGAGGTGATAATCCTGATATTTCCACAGGGGCCATTAGGAGTTAATGCAACACATAGCTTTCACACTCAAAATGTGAGTGCCATTTACCTAAATATTTGGTTTTAAGGAGTTTCCCAAAATGACTGTGGTAACTCTACTTGAAATGAAGGGTTGGAAATTCAAGCGTGCATGTTACGAAAAATGTTATGTTTCTCTGAAATACTGATGGATGAGAACCATGAAATGCTGATGTTTTCTTCCCATGATGAAAGCAGGCACATTACTGTAACTTCTTTATGGCCCTTATGGGTGGTCATGCCCCCGTCAGCCATGATGAGCATGCTTTTTCTGTCTAACCATACATCGGTCTACACAAATTTCCAGCATACAAAGCTAAACAACCAAACTTTGTTAATAAAAGGAATATGCAAGTGGCCCACTGATTATAAAAGGCGCAAACCACATGTGAAGACACAGCAGCATCAGTGGCAATATAGTCCTCAAGAGGGAGGTTCAAGATAAATGGGAAAGTAAAAACTTCTTGATATGAGAAGTTCCAGGTCACAAAGGGTCAGCGGTTTTAAAGCGTCCTCAATCAGCATTTCTGAAAGCTCTGCAGTTTACTTCACTGGGGCCAATGTTAATGACATTTTATTTAGCGAGCTCAGGATCAATTAAATTGCAGATCATTTAAGCCTCTCCCTCTAATGATGGTCCATTAGCTGATGATTACCCTCTGCATCTTAATATCGAATGGAAAGTGGAGCAAAAGCACAGAAGATCGGAAATTGATTAATTCTAACAGACTGAAAAGGCTGATTTTCTTATTTTACTTCTCTGTTCGGTTCATTCCAGCACTGTGAGGAGCAACGACTGCCTCAGTAGGGCAGTCTGGGCTCACAGTCAGGGCCTCCATTCAGTGATAAAAGGTTGATTTCCAAGCATTAGTTTTACATTTTCTTTGACTACAAATCATGTATGGGTCATTCCATAACATCTCACCTAGGCCCTCCCAGTTCATATTGTAATGTAGTAATGTATTTGGTCCAGACAAATGGAGCGAGGAGATTTCATCTAGTATGCAAGAAACCAGACCAGGATAATAATTTCATGGCAGATGTCAGACACCTCTCATACCTTCTTCCTAATCAAATTTCTTGGTGGAAACAGTAGTTGTGGGATAAAACTCATTCAACCCTGTGAAGAACAGCAAGCCTCTGGATCCACATGACGCCCAACTGCCTGTTGTTTCCTCCAACAGCTTTGTCTCACATGTTTCTGTATGAATACAGTCCAGTAACCACAGGAAAGGGGAATGGACTACTCGCTTTAATTTTTGATGTAAAAACGTTTAAAACACTGTGAGCCTGGACAAATCACAAAGAAAACCTGGCTGGCACATTGCTAACCTTTTCCTTGTTGCCTCTTTCAGTCTGGCTGCAAAGGTGTAAACTGAACCGGGGAATCAAAACAGCAGAGAAAAGCTGGCACATTTTGAAAGCTTTTCCTTTTTTTGGGCAAATACAAAACAATTAACAATGTGCTATTCTATCCTGATGTGCTGTCAAAACAATTTGAGACAGAGTCTATCTGCAGCTTACTGAGGAAAAGCAGCCCTGAAGTCATTTTATGACAGCAGTTGAAATGTAGTGCGTTGCGATGGGTTTTGGTGAACATACCCATATTGGCTGGTCGGTGGGAGCAAACATCAATCAGGATAGCTTGCAGGTTGGCGAGGATGTTTTCTTTGGGCATGTCGAGCTGTCCAGGAGAGAAAAAAGTATGAAATACTAATGAGCTTTCCCTTGAATTTTGCGTCTCGCCGTCACCATTTGTATTCATTAAAATATTTGCTATCTGTTGTTTGTGAAAGTTACACTACTTGTGTTAATTGCCTTCAAAAGGCCACAATCTGCATCAGCTTGTTGAGACGTACCGTTGCTATCTGGGTCCTGATGAAGCAGTCGCTCTCCACCATGTACTCATGACCTGTTTTGAACAACGCTAACATCTTGGGAATGTTGACGCCGACTGAGCCTGAGTGTCAACAGGAAAAAAATCACTTATGTTTTCTGTGACCACAAATACATTAAAAACTTTATTTTGAAAGGCTGTAAGTGGTATGATGACTGGTCCTCCTTGTTATCACCGACTGATATAAAAACAGCTTTTACTTCTGTAAATGAAAGCTCTTCACGAGTTCAAGTGTCTTCTAGGTTACTCTTCAATTTGAAAAGACACAGTATAGTTGGTTGTCATATTATTTGGGGCCTCAGCTTACCTCTGTTGCCCTTTGGAAACCTCTTCCTCAGTTTGTTTTTCAGCGGTACAAGTTTCGGGAGCATTTCTGGCACTGCTACAAAGAAGTCTGCTGAAATCTCATCATCTAAGATCTGGAAGTTAACAAAGTCAGATTAGGTGTCAGGTGAAACACTCCTGCAGTGAATCTTTAGATATAAATTCAGAGTCTGAACTGCACAGTGCAGGTTAAACACGATGTGTTAGGTGTGTAGCTGTATATGTCCTTCCTGTTTGATCTTCTGTTCAGTTCAGATCATGGGAATGATTTTAGCAGCCAATACATGCATGAACACAACATACAGCAGATGGGTAAGAGCTCCCATACTTAATAGTATACTATTCTAACAGATACACTTCTGCCTTCTACCAACTTAACTGTGAGGAAAAGGTGACATAAGCACAGAGACCCAATCAATGTATTTATATTTATATTTATTTATATATATATATATATATATATATATATATATATATATATATAGAGAGAGAGAGAGAGAGAGAGAGAGTAGTAAGAACTTACTTCAACTTCATAAAAGTTCATAAAAATGAATTTATGTACATTAATGTGTATTCTGCTTATTAGCAATTTTGTATCATGATGTGTTCATGTGCTTGTGTTTCACTGCTGGACAACCATTTGCTTTTTGAGGACAAATTGATTCGTAAATTCAAGTGCAGTCTGAAGCAAACACAGGCAGGAAAATGGAATGAGACAATCCTCTACCTTTAAAACTACCTGCATTATGCCTTACACCTTGTCTACACCGACTGTGTAGCAAAAGCAGCGTGTCGGCAGAACATCTGCAGCAGCTGCAGACATCTGTCAGCGTCAACACTGACTGTATCCTGCCACACTCTGGTGTAGACAAGGTGAAGATCAAGGCATTACAACCTTGTCTGCCCCTGTGACTGTGGTGGTGTTACGTCACAGTTCTCAAACATTTAATAACAATGGGAAAAAAGGAGGGGTTGATGAGGCTGAAATCAACATTACAATACATTTTTTTCAATAATGATATTCAGTGCAAAACAATGTGGCAACTGTTTCCAAAGTGAGATATAAAAATAATCAAACTGATCAGTTCTGTTTGTTTTTTAAGATTTGCTTAGATTTGGTGTTTTAGAAAATGTATTTTGTAACAAGCAAATACACTGACATTATACTGTTACAAAAAAAAATTCCAGACAATGATGATAGCTTTCTATTGAGAGAAATAAATTAGCCAACTCACCGCCTGTATGAGCTCTGCTCCTCCAGCAAACGCAGCTCCATTCTCCTGAGCGACTTTAGCTTGATTAGGATCCTGCAGAGAAAAGCAGAGCCAACGTTAGCCACTTCAATCTGACTTGGGTGTGTCAAAATGTGGCAGACCGCACGAGTGTCATTCATTATGGTCGTTAACATGCACGTCAAAGTTACAACCCACAACCTGTGCCGCTCGCCAGGATTATTAATCAATTCCTGCTTGAAGATTTCTGAGCCCATTCATTAGCGATACAGGGGGTGACGAATAAAAGGTGCTGCTGCTACTTCTGAATCATGTTCCGACAAAATTAAAGCAATTAATCAACAGCAGGCGATCAATTGGCTATGAAATTTAGATTTAGTGAGGCTGGAGGAGAAGATAAAAAATATGTTTTTACCTCAGTAAAAACTAAAACTTGGTTCATCTCTGTCTTTATGCGGTGCGGTACGTGGACCATGCTGACAAAGGGGTCCACTTTTTTCTGTGAGGAGAAGAAAAGATTCAATTATTACAGCTTTAAAAACTCCTGGATATAAAGGATTTGGGAGAAAACATGGGGGAAAGGAGGAGTGTCAATCACAGACCAAGTTTTGGTAATCAAGTATTAAATCTATTCTGCCATCACTTTAATTTTTCATTTCTGCATAGTGTTTATGATTCATTATGCATAGCCCTCCTGGTTCTGCGGAGACGGACAGATGAGTGTGAGGCTGCAAGTAGTAAGTAAGTCTGTCTGTGGACTGTGTGCACATCAAAGCAGCTCTGCAGTTCAGTGGTGTGGAAACAAACTCATGAGGTTTTTATTCCTCTGTGTCCTGCTGTTTTTTGTCGATTAACAAAAACTGCTCATGCGAAACGTAAGACTGATGCAGTGAACATCACTATTTGTGGAAGTGAGGAGTTACAGTTAAAGCCAGAGTACCCAACTAAAAAAGCTCAATTTAGCATGTGATCATATTCTGAGGATCCAGCCAAATGTTTAAATTAAAAAAGGCAGTTTGTGATTTCTGTGATTCAACAGCGACTGCAGACAGGAATCCAAATGTCATGACCCCAAAGATTCATGGACCTGTTGGTCAGACAAGAGTCATCAAAACAAATTGCAAACATAGTTGAATGTTGCCTCAATGTACCATGTTCATTTAAAAATCTAGATTCATTTGTCTTGTCTCGTGTGTGCATGGATATATCCAAGCTTGATTTTACATAAAGACATAACCTTTGGCCTAAAAATGTTCCCCATTTTTGCGTACGTTATAATCATAGCTATAACTGACCGTGTTAATATTTTTTGTCCACCACATTAATATCATCAAGGATTGGTTAACTAATAGATATACGTCATTCTATTTAGCAACAACACCTTTCTAAAACAGTTTCAAAACAAACTGAACATTAGAACCTTCATGACAGGAGGTTTTAATACAGAGCTGTTGTTATATTAGACTGCATCAATTTTACCTACAGGGTTCATACAGCCTTTAGGGAGTAAATTCTAGCACTTTCAAACACTGTCAAGGTACCTAAACCAACACTTTTCAGACTCTTGAAGCTTTTATCATCACATCTAATTTGTTGGGTTAAACACAATTGCAAAATACAGAACTCTGTAATCCATAATACCCACAGCAATCATTGCTTGTTGTCAATTTGATCGCGATTTGATTGAGGAGACAACAAACAAATATGATGAGAGCTTGTTTAACTTCAAATATTAAAAGATTTTTGGTTTACATGAGAAACGTAGATAAACACACCAGATTATGTTAAAATTAAGCATATTCCTAACCTTGGAATAATAATGCTTACAATTAAGCACATACTAAACCACTGAATGTTTACCAGCCTGGCTAATTTTCCAGTTGCCTTCTAGTTATAACCTGTACTCAGACACGCAAACATTTACAAATTGCATTCTACTAAAAAGACAAGCTGACCACCTACAAGAGAAGACATTATAAGCTTCACTGGTAGGTGTAATAGAACTGTAGATCTTCACAAGAAATCAAAAGATGGATCCGACATTTATCTGCAAGTCCATTCACTCCACATGCATCTGCACAGAACACAACTGCAGTGTTGCTGCCAATGCCATTACCTTTTTCTCCAGTTTCATGTTAAGCTTCAGATCGACGTAGACAGGTTGATTGTGAGGGGTGAAATCCAACATCTGAAAGTTCTTTAGCATGCCGATGGCGTCTTCTACACCATAGGTCGTCCTGGGATAGTACCTCATAATGTACACGTCATCTACAGGCACCCAGGCTGTCTTGCCATAGGGTTTATGTCTGTCTTTGTCATCGATGACTCTCTTTTCTGTCTTCTTGTCCTTTGCTGCGTCCTGTTTCTTGTCTTTCTTGAGTGCCCTGACAAACAATACAGAAGTTGTTAAACTGAGAAATAATTGGGTCATCAGGCCTACCTCTATCTTCTCTTGATTTTATGATTCAAACAAACAAACTGAATCTAGTTGACATCCCCTTCATGTAAATGTGCAAAACTGCTGTAGGTGAAACAGAAAGATGCTACGAAACACAAAAAATCCTCTCTGTATTAAGCTCTTTAAAGTTTGTTTAAGTAAACAGGATGTTTGTAGACTCACTTGACAGCAGCGAAAGTCCTGACAGGTAGATTCTTCGGTGGAGCCTGTGAGGCGCCTGTGTAGGCTGGACCGCCGGCTCTCAGCAGCTGCCGCTGACATCCTGCTAAAACTGAGAAAAAGGAAAAAGCTCTGTAAAAAATTAAACGGTCAGACATTTGGTACAGAGTATGACCGCCATTTAGCACAGAAAGATGCTGTTCTCTCTGTTTGTGTGACCCTTTATGACAATGCAAACCAGAGTTTTATAAAACCTGATTCAATCTCACACAAAACAGGTGCTCCGAGAAGTATCGATTGAATTCCACCAGAGGATGCAATGGGAAAAAGCCATACAAACAAGCTGTATACTTCATAAAGTGATCTCAACTTGGTGAATCGGATTTGGCTCAAATGATGCAGAGAAATGTTTATTGAAATGTGTCCCTTCGACCTTAATAAAAATGCAAAATGCATCAGGGCATATCCCTGCCAAAACTGATGCAGCCCACATCCAATGTATGCTTTATTTGCCTGAAAACTGGAATGACTTGCAAATATTTGCATGAGGAGGAAAATCTACCAATGATCTCATTTAAGTACAAGACAAAATGTGCTTTGCAAATTTAAAGCCTGCATGAACTTGTGCGTTGGGCAATACTAAATATGCCCCGAGTGCTTTTATGTTCACCAACAAAGGCACTTTTCCCCAGTCTGTGGGACAATCGAAGTCTTTCTGTTAATTAGCAGTAAAAAAAATTGAGATGCCTGCAGTGATGTATGCTGGGAGAAGCCAACTGATGTTTTTACAGTATTATCTGTGTCTGTTGTAGCTTCACTAAATGCTAGCATGGTTAAATATATATATGTAGATAAACATATATGATACATGATATGTCAGCAGATTGAATTTAAGTACACTAGTCAAAATTTGTAAGGGATATTAGGATGTTTTAGTGTTTCACTTGATTTTTTATTCTGTGCCATATCTGAATTCTTTTTTGTGTTTTGTTAATATTTTTGGTCCCCACAAATAATGCGACACATTTCATTTGACTTTTACTGCGTAACCATACACATGCATGCAATATATGCACCGATATCCCAATATCC
>CAEMYA010000092.1:10086151-10159359 GCA_903131615.1 Diplodus sargus
TCTGGGAATACCACAGGTCCGTGTGAAAACAAGAAGTTGTGAATAGTTCCACCTGGAAGGTAAAACCAAACCTCTGTTCAAAAACTGTCAATCTGGTATCACCTTAGCTATTTGTGTTACTCCAAAACTACATAAAATACAAAATAAGCATATAGAATTATTAACATCCACTCTCATATTCGGCCTGTGTTTCTGACACTAATTTAACCGTTTAAAGAAATGTTTGACAAATACGTCCAATTAGAATATGTTAAAACTCAAATTTGATGGAACAAAATATAGTCTTGCCGGAGTAAATGTACGCCGAATTTTTAAGCGCCTTCTAAATATCCTGTAAAAACTGCACTGACCCTCTCCAATATATGTACCGGTATATAATATTACATTAAGATTTAAATGGAGTTTGCTGACACTTTCACTAATACCTCATACAGAAAAACGCTTTATTCATATAGGATTCCTTCAAACTAGCTACCTCAAAGCGTCCTGTGTTATATCATGTTCTTGTGAGGATAAAACTCAGTTAAGAGATATTTTTTTAATGATATTTGACACGATCACTCGCGGGACAAAGTTCCGGGGCGCATGCTGTGTGCGGGACGGGTACGAGCGGAAGCCGCGTTTGTTGTTCTTCCTTCTGTTTCCGAGACGTTCAGGGTCTAAACGGGTTCAACAGCCGTGTCTGCATGTCTCTACCAATTCCCTTTATAAATCGTCTTCTACTGCCCCCGAATGAAGGTAATGTCATTTCTCAGTTTGTTCTCATGCTGCGGACACTCTGTCCAGGCTGTCCCGGGTTAAATATCACAGTTAAATCCGCTTCCATTTGTGACAACTCCGTCTCCCCCGCAGTCCGCCTCGGTGAGCCCGGACGGCGTGCGCCCTGCAGCCGTTAGCCAAACAAATCCAGCGCCGCGCTTTAAGCTCGCTAAGCAGTTAACTTGTCCACACTCCGTATGGACGATATTTTTAAGAGTTTGACACTTTGAGACGTAGGCATAGACACACTCAGAGGGCGTGTTTACCTCGTTGTCAGGTGTGACAGCTGGTGAGCGGTGGGCCGAACTTCTCCTGAACGGGCCCGTCCGTGTAACGTTAACTTAACGTGCTTGTCACTATTGACATGTATCAGAGCTATGTTTGGACACCCAGCTGTCGGCGCAGTTGCCCCTTTCTCCCTGTAATAAAACTCCTGTCCTGACAAACGAATGTGTGCACAGTTGCCAAAGCAACAGATTCAGGACTTGTCATGATATTGAGGGTATCTGTGACAGCCCCCCGGAGTCTGAAATGTGGTTATCATGTCAGGCATGTCATGCGGTGCAAGTCGCCTTTGCAACTTCAGTGTGGGGCCTGTCTCCGTACGGTTGTGACATGAACTGATGCCAGCAGGCCGTATATCTGTCCGCAGCAGCTCTTGCCGCTTACTTGTGACCCAGTCGTGTGTAAACAGGTTATGTAAGTCTTCTCCAAACTTGTTCACCCTCAACCGACCTCACGGCGGCTGCATGCATATTTATCCGGCACCCCGTGCCTTTCCCCACTTTGCACACTGCTCGCATGCATTGTGTTCAGATAGTAAGAAAAGACATGCAGTGTTATTATATGTGCCCCCGAGCCATGCATGAGCAGCAGGCTGAGAGCAGAGGCGTTTAAATAGGCTGCAAACTCTGCTGAAAGCTGTGTGTTTTCTGAGAAGACCTACTGCAACTTCTAAGGGTCGAGAGTGTACAGTTAATACAGTAGATGTGATAATCACTCCAAAGGGAGTTATGATATCTGTGACTGGGTAACTTGTGATGTTGCATGTGAACAGAGCTTCCCAGCAATACACATGATGTATGAGGGGAAACCATGTCACTTATACTATAATGCAACTTTTAAAGGTGCACAATATAGTTTTGGGTAAGACATATTAATAAGAAGAGAAATATCTGTTGTATAATGCCCAAACAAACTATTTATCTCTTAGTTTTTGAATGAAATTGATAAACAAACTTAACTTAAAGGACTTTTATACTTGTATGTGGCGGACCCTGCCACCTTTTTAGCTTCAAACAGATTTCTGAGGACCTTTTTTTCCTCTGAACAACTTGTTTATTCACTTTATGGGCAAGATACATATTTCTGAGTGTGTGTTATTACCCCATTAATATTGTAAATATTACAATTCTGACTTCGAATTATGCCCCTTATATTAAAAAAGGCTGTAGAAAAGATTGTATCTCTTGAAAAGTGAATCAAGTTCATTGATGGATGCTTTGATTGGTCTTGATTGGTTAGCTGCCCTTAAAAGTTGTCACATTCAGGTTGAAGTCTTTAAATGTTTTGTGCCTCACATGAGCAGTGTTATTCAAATCAGCATCACAAAGTTGATAATAATTCAAGGTTCAAGGAACGTTATTGTCTATCACATTGTGTCAGAAAATTACCTTTGTTTAACATGAAAAACATTCACACCAATTAAATGTGTAACTACAGTACCTTGACAAATATTTATATTTAATACAATTGTCGATACCATGGGGAAAAAATGGACATTGAGGGCCTAAATACATGTATTTTTATTAAAAGATAAATACAACAATTTTTATCTAGCACAAGCACTTTTCTGTCCTGTGATCCCTTCAAATTTGTGAAGGAGATGATTTCAGAAAGGAGCTGATTTTCTAAGAATTTGTGGAACTCTTATTTCAAAAATATTTTTGTATGGAACCCCTTCAGGGCTGAGATGAC
The DNA here is from genome assembly GCA_903131615.1 of Diplodus sargus. Classification (NCBI taxonomy): domain Eukaryota; kingdom Metazoa; phylum Chordata; class Actinopteri; order Spariformes; family Sparidae; genus Diplodus; species Diplodus sargus. The sequence continues at coordinate 10,088,888 of CAEMYA010000092.1, forward strand.
ATTAGGACAGAAATGTGTTGGCTGTCGATTGTGAATCTTATTTTAGACTCTGGTAGGTGAGCTGCTGTTGGAGTGGCAGCTGTTTGGTAATATTGGAAATGTTGGCATCATTTTTAAATTCAGTCAGCTGCTTTGGTTTGTAGATGACAGTGTGGCTTCCTGGTTTTCTCACATAATTAGTTCTCCTTTTGTTTTTAGCTTGAACAGTCAACAGAAATTCCTTTAAATCACATGCTGAACACCACTGACATCAGTGTCTCAGCTCTTCATATGGGCGCTAGTTTCCTAGCCAAAGTGTTTTAACTGGTCCAGGCTTTGTGCCGCTCTCAGGGTGGAAAATCACCTCCATCCAGCAGCCCTGTGCCGGTAAATGCTGTCTGAGGTTGCTGAGGTCGCTGTCTCCACCAGCCACTTCAAAGGACAGACAGTCATTTATTTGGTTGTTCAGACGCGTTAAAATATCCAAACAGGTGGGGAAATAGGTTGCAGTTTGCTAGATCGTTTGGGGGGCTTTGCCATTTACTGAGGCCTGGAGGAAAATAAATTGGCACCGTAATAAGGACTGGCTGAAATTGTCTGTGGATGTTTAAAGTGATATGTCTGAGAAGAAAATGGGCCTGTTCTACACACATCTGATGACACTTTATGCAAGAATCCAGTCGTATTTCTTGGTGCTTCAGGTTCTTTTGAAGAAAAGTAAAGATTTCTTCTACAAATTAAACAGAACATGCAGTGTATTTTAAAACATACCATATTAAGGACATTATTTATTTGTTGATTGTTTGAAGTTCATCAACAGACTTTAAATGGTTTATTTTATTTCACACTAACTAGATTACATTCACATTCATTAAGCTTTATTTTAGTAAGTATTGTGTAACACATTATTATCCTTGTTACCTTTTCCTTTATTTAAGGGGTCTCTGTGGAGTTTTCTTGTGAACAAAAGTTATTTTAGATGCTTGTGTTTTTCCTTGAAGTACTAACACTTTTTACAATTACTTTTCAAGTCCAGTGGGACAGCATTGTATGATATCAAATGAAACGGGGACGATTACAGGAGTAGAGGTCCACAAAGCACCTGTGATTTAGAGAACAGAATATGTTTTTCCTAGTTTTTAAAAATTGTAATCATTATATGTATCCTTATTCTTTGTCAGCAAATACTTTTTTATTCGTCTAATATAAACTAAATTTTGTGTTTTGATTTGTTTTTCAGATTAACAGGTATGCCAAAGGAAAAATATGATCCTCCAGATCCCCGTAGATGTTACACCATCATGTCAGCCGAGGATGTGGCCAATGGGAAGAAGTCTTACTGGGCCGAGCTTGAGATATCTGGTCAGTCTGTCCCTCTGGGTCTGCCTCCATAAAAACATCCCAAACGTAGCCTGGAAGCTCAGATGTATATATGTAGACATGTGGTTTTACACCCTGATGAAACTGAATTGAAGCTTTTGTTTTGGTATGAAAAGGGCTTAATATTGAAATGTTTAGTAGCCTGGTTCTACTGATCACAAAGCTCAGATATCAAGTCTATGTTTCTTTAATAAGACCGGGAAGCAAAGACCTTTAAAAGACAATCTGTACCCATGTTTGTGTTAACGCAGGACGAGTGAGAAGTCTGAGCAGCTCATTATGGACGCTCACCCACCTGACGGCGCTGCACATCAACGACAACAACCTGACCCGCATCCCACCGGACATCGCCAAGCTGCCCAACCTGGTCTACCTGAATCTGTCGTCCAATAAACTTCGCAGTCTGCCTGCCGAACTGGGCAACATGGTCTCTCTCAGGTAGGCCGTCAGTGTGGTTGGTCCTGTACATAACACTCCTGAGATACTTTTAGGGAGACATTTTTGCACAGAATGATGTCCGTAGATTTTGTCCTCCCATCACTTACTTTAGAAGCACATTAGCAGTCCGGATTTTACAGGGAAAATAATCATTGTTAAAGCTGCTGTAAGAGGGATTGCTAACTGCAAAAACAGACAGGTAGTTGCTCATGACTAGAGAGCAGTTAACAGTGTATATTTTGTTGTGTAAATCAATGTCTGGATTCATTCGAGGGATTACATGCAAGAAGAAAAGTAATCAAAAACATGGTGATTACAACACAGTGATCAAACACTCAGATGAAATAGGAGGACTATTAAATGTGTGGGTGGGAACAGATATCCCACGGTGCTCCGGAAAGCATCTAACCTCAAAACGGACAGACCAAAAAACAAAAATGAAGGTGACAAGTAAAGACACATTTTGGCTGGAAGACTTAATTGAAGGGATTGAAGGAAAAAGGAATTAGCACATTGTTAGAGAAAGTTTCTGAAAGAAAAGAAAGACCCAATCACAATTAACTAATATGTTTTTACCATTTCTTTCAGGGAATTGCTTTTAAACAACAATCTTTTACGAGTTCTGCCTTATGAACTTGGGAGGCTTTTCCAGTTACAAACCCTGGGGCTGAAAGGTGAGTCTTCTCTTTTACCCTTACCATTATTTTGGACCAAAAACTCAAATTATATATTTTGGTTAACAGGTTTTAAAAGTATTGGTGAATTCATAGAAAACTGTTCCCTCTGTTGTAGTTTTCTATATATTTATATTTGTTCTATGGTTGTTTTGCAGGAAACCCTTTGTCCCAAGACATCCTCAATCTGTACCAGGAGCCGGACGGAACCAGAAAGCTTTTGAACTACATGCTCGACAATCTAGCAGGTAAATCGCTTGGTGGCTTCACCTTACAGCAGGACTGTTTATTGGAACTCGTGCATATGCATATTTAACCGCTAGCAACACGGGTATATCATAGATGGTATACTATTGTGTTTGTCACAGACAAGTGAGCACTTATCCCTAATTTCACCTTGCCCTACCCTGTTTCGCAGTGCACCCAGAGCAGCTCCCCCAAAGACCTTGGATCACTCTAAAAGAGCGAGACCAAATGACTCCCACAGGTATGTTCATCAGGTTAAACTTATTGCATGTTACAACTTCTTGTTGGACTAGAGATAATTCATTATTATATGTGTCTGTCTTAATTAACATCGAGTTGAACAATATTCTCTCTACTCAACAAAAACAAAATTCCTTATTTTATCATCTAAAGTCGCCAATTGTGGCATCGCATCACCACTTACTGAGATCCTGGATACCTTTTTGCCCAAATTGTTAAAATGTGATGGTAACTCATTTGTTCACTGATAGGAAATTTCAACATAGATTGTATCCCAAACCAATTGTCCCCTGCACGAAATATGTTTTTTAAAGAAGTTTATTTGCATAGCACTTGTGAAATATCCATTTCAGATGGGCTGTTTTTATAGGAGTATTAGACTGGGCAGCTAAAATAACTATGGAGAATTCAGATGAAAACATCATGTTTAAACTGAGGGCAAAAGGTATCTAGTATCAGTGAGATAAAGGATACAAGAGGACATAGTAAAGAACATGTTAAACACCAGGTGTCATTTTGGTCATTTTTTTCATGCCTCTTCAAATGATTTGCTATAAAGAAAAATGACTTGGTTGAACTTCTTCATGACTCATTGGATCAAAAGTAGACATCGTTTTATTATCAGAAGTCAAAAGCCTAAAAGGTTATGAGGTATTCCCCCAAATAACCCAGAAAATGCTTCCCTCTGTAGTGTTAAAGCTGCCAGGTTAGTAAACATGAATGTGTTGTGTTCAGTTCACTGACACCACCCCTCAGGATGTTTGTGAAAATACAAAACAACAACATTTACAGGCCTATCAGTGCAGTGATGTAAGAGGGTGTAAAGTGTCACTGAGTTGCCAAGTAGGATGTTACTTACTCAGGACCTCATTCTTTATTTATAAAGCACATTTAATAAAACACAAGTTAACCAGAAAGCTCTTTGTCAGTTCAGAATAAATTCATGCTCCCCTCATGTCAAACTGTAGGTACACAGGTAAAGAAAAGAAGAGTTCCATCCAGTGAACAAACGATGCATTAAAAGCTTTATTTGAATATCTTTCCATAAGTAATAATCTGCAGCATTTGCATATTGTTGAAAGTTTGTCCTGCCACTTTCAGTGGGGCAACAAACACCAGAGAGTACAGTTAAATTACATAAATTTCATTGATGATCATTTAGTTTTTTCACCAACTCTTAAAGTCTCTTCTTCTCTTTGTCCTCTCCTGTAGCCGTGTTCACAGTCATGTGCTACAACGTGCTTTGTGACAAGTACGCCACGCGGCAGCTGTACGGCTACTGCCCATCCTGGGCCCTCAACTGGGAGTACCGGAAGAAAGGCATCATGGAGGAAATCACCAGCTGTGACGCTGACATCATCAGCCTGCAGGTAATGAGAGGCAGCTCCACTTGAAGCCAACTTTGCCTTTATGTTTTGTTAGATTTTGGACTTTTAAGACAAATTTATTTTCCAGATTAAAAGAAACAAATCAAACAGTAATCAGGGCAGGAAAGAGGAAGACTTCCTTTGTGAGGAGGTCAAAAATGTAAAAAAATATTTAAAAATACACTTTTTTTAAATCATTTCTTATTATTTATATTCATTGCATTCCTTCTTCACCGAACAAAAAAACAATCTGGATTGAAAAACATTGAACTTCTTTGACGTAATCAATATAAATGAATATAATGTTAGATGCAAGGAAAGGATTTCCTTTTGCTACTTTTGGGTTCAGCATCACGTCAAAAATAAGGGTTAGGTGCTAAATGCTAACGCCAGCATGCTCACAATGACAGTGCTGATGTTAAGTAGGTGTATTGTTTGCCATGTTTACCATCAAGGTTTAATGTGTTGGCATGCTAACATTAGCCCATAATGTACAGATGGGGCTAATGTGTTCGTCATTTCGAGTATTTTTGAACAAAGTACAATTTCTGACCAGAAGATGGTGTGAGAGGAAAGGTCAGGGTATCACTGTACCCATTACGACTCATCATCTTGGAACCATGGATATATGCAAACAGACCTGCTAGTTATACCACAGAAAAGGTCAGAGCATGACCAAATTGAGGATTTATGGTGGTCCACTAAGGATAATAACGATATTTGTTAACTTGAAGTAGAAAAGTAGAAATGAGACAGTGTCTGAAATGGGGGGAAACGTAATGTTCAAAACTAAATCATATCATGTTGTGGCTGTGATTTTAGCAATGCACTTGTGACTTTGAATGTGAAGAAAGGTCTTCTCCCACCACCTGTCCGCCCTTTGACTTTCACTGGCCGAGAGAGGATTATTCACTCACAACAGTTTTAGTAGATCATGAAACTGATTTATTAAGTCGTTTAGTCACGTCTGTGCAGTAATTGTCAGACTGTACTCTGTGCAGAGCTGGACAGCTGCTGTCAGTTCCTCATATCAGTACACAGTATCCAACCATTTCCCTTCAACACAACAAAGTCTTTGTCTCCTACATCAGGAGGTAGAAATTACTGATTAACTGTAGTCAGTTTAGACTTCTGTTCAAAGGAAAAGGAAACTGTTTGTCTCTCTGGACAGTGCTTTATTTACTACTAATATATTGTCAAAAAATTACTATTTTATAAGATACCTGGATGTTTTAAAAGCTTAAACTAGACCAAGGAAATATTTTTTTGAATTGAGATTGAAAAGTTCAGAAAATCAGGAAAAAGGAAGAAAAACTGAAGATTGGTCAATGTGTTTTAAAACTTAACTTCACTTTGTGTCTCAATATTAGATGGGACCTGTTTAAAAATCTAGATATAAAGTGCTACTATATGCTCCATAGGCTTGGATAAAACCTCAAATGTATCTTTGAGAGAGTCCATTGAGCTGACATGAAAGTATTCAGTCTTGGTATGTGATTAATGTCTCATTTCTCAGTTAGATTTTTCCCACAAGAGAGGTTTTTGTTTGGTTATTTTTTGATTTATTTTTAAGCCAAGCATGTGAGAGATGTGAGAGTGGTTCTAATCAGACTGTTGACTCAGAGAGATTGTTAGGCCTTAGGGTGTCTCAATTCTTTGATTCACTGGATTGAGACTGGAATCTGTTGTTTAAACTAGATAGCTTGGAAGAGCCATGAACGCCTCTCTATGTGACCTTGTTGTCTTCGATATAACTAGACTTTTGGACACTATTGTGCGAGGTCTGTGCAACAGTACTGTTTTTATTTATTCATCATGAGACTGACCTGAAATGTCTCTTTTTTAAATAATCTGCTGGTGATCCCTCTTCAGTCTGCTGTCACAGTTACTAATCTACTTATACACACATTTTATTGACTCTTTTAAATGACATTTCTTACCCTATGTGTCTGCAGGAAGTGGAGACGGAGCAGTACTACACTATGTTTCTGGAAACACTAAAGGAACGCGGCTACGATGGCTACTTCTGTCCAAAGTCTCGTGCCAAGCTGGTTTCTGAACAGGAGAGGAAACACGTGGACGGCTGCGCTGTGTTTTTCAAGACAGAGAAGTGAGTTTAGGAGCCTTACTTTATATTCTTTACATACATAAATCTGTGTAATTGTAGTTTTTGTATTGTTTGGTTGTCAATGTTTTCTTGAACTGAGTGAAATTCATAGAGGAGGAGCTCTGCAAAAATGGATTTGACACTGACCCTGAGCACACTGTGACTGTGTGTGGTGTAGGCATAATGACTTAAGTATGTAGTAAAACAGGGATATTCTTACATCTGTAGTTTAAACTCATGTTTTCAAAGTCCTCCGTGAATATTTATGCCACTCCATGGATGTTTCTGCAGATTTACTTTGGTCCAGAAACACACTGTGGAGTTCAACCAGGTGGCCATGGCCAACTCTGAGGGCTCAGAGGTCATGCTGAACAGAGTGATGACCAAAGACAACATCGGAGTGGCTGTTCTTCTCGAAGTCAACAAGGACATGTTCTCTGGTGGTAAGAACAGACAGTCACTCAATTAACCATCTGCAGAACAGATCACCGAAACGTAGGATTTAATGTTACTTTACCTAACAATATTACCCACCAGGACACTGACTAAATACATTTTTAATTAGCAATGTATCTGTCAATTACTGTCAGAAACGTGTTAAAGGCTGTCACAAGCTCAAGACAGTCAGCAGTCCTCCACCCAAATACATTCATTTACAGTGACGTAGAAAAGTAATCATAACATTCAAAATTGTTTATCTCTATCTGTTGTTTTCTATCAACTTCATCAAATAGGTCCAGCACGTGGTTATTGTCAGTCAGGGCTATATTTACTGTACATGAGAATTGTTCCCAACACATTTGTAGCTTTAAGTTAAAAAAGACCATTTTATTATTAATAATGTATAATATGTACATGGATTCATGGTTGCACTGCAGCCAAAATTAAATCAGTGATGTAGCAGTCGGCCCTCACACAGCAATTCAAAAGTATGTGTTGGTCAAATGAGATAAGTGTGTGGCAGGAGAGAAAACCTGTAATAATGTTTTGCCACAAGGTGTCATCAGTGACTTCTATTACCATACACATGCATTAATGTATAGAGAGATGTCAAAGTGAGGGGGCTGCCTTGTCTTAAACCAACCACCTCCAAGCCTTGTGGACTCAGTTCTTGCCACCAGTAGTCATGTTATATGTAAAAGATAAAATCTGTTTCCTTAATGTGTTCTGTTGTTAGTTGAGCGCATCATTAATTCAGCATCATTCAGTTATTTCATTTAAGTCTGCAGTGAGTGATGTGCAGGACACTTTTACTCCAGTGACTTTACAGTATAACTTCCCTTTTTTGGTTCTTTTTTTTTTGTCCTGTAAATCCCTACCATGCTCTTAGTGAGATTATTTTACTGTCTCAGCACTTCTTCTATTTCTTAAGTTGCACCAGAGCTCTGTGCTTTTCTGTAACCACAATACATCCAGGGCCGGATTTAATTTGGCGGCTTGGGGGTTTTACCAAACTTTTCTCTTATTTTTAACATTGCAAAGATGTTTTTTTGTCTGTGTAAGAATCTTTTTTTAAATAATTTTACCTATTTTATCATTGTGCTGTGGACAGATCTGATTTAATCCACTGTTAATTTCACTGCATATCTGTGGCATAATCCAGTTTCTTCCTTTTTTCCTGTTTTCAGGCATGAAGCCATCACAGGAGAGGCAGCTGATCCTGGTTGCCAACGCTCACATGCACTGGGACCCCGAGTACTCGGACGTCAAGTTGATCCAAACCATGATGTTTCTGTCAGAGCTGAAGAGCATCGCTGAGAGGGCCTCGGGCTCCGTGGCAACCGGTTCACCGACCTCCGACCCGTCCTCCATCCCCATCGTCCTGTGTGCTGACCTCAACTCACTGCCCGACTCTGGTAGGACTGCCACTTCCAGGACCTTTTGCAAACGTTTCAGTTTGAGACTCTCTTAGTCCTCCTCAGTTCATGTTGTTGCAGGTTTAGTTCAGTATACTTGTATGTTGGATAACGTTGTATCTTATATTATTTGCTCTCTTCAACCAAAACTGTTTAGTCACCTCAGTACACTCATTGATTTCAGTTTCCCTTTCTGACAATGGATTACTAAGTTGGACTCTTTATCTTCATGTAGATACATACACACAATACATTTTGGAGTCATTTTAAGTCAAAATAAGAGGGTTGTTGTCCACATTAAAATTTGACCCTTTTATGATGCAGGTGTGGTGGAATTCCTGAGCGATGGAGGAGTAGCCGAGAACCACAAGGACTTCAAGGAACTCCGCTACAATGAATGTCTGACCAACTTCAACTGCAACGGCAAGAACGGCAACTCGGACGGAAGCATCACACACAGCTTCCAGCTGAAGAGCGCCTACGACAGCAATCTTATGCCTTACACCAACTACACATATGACTTCAAGGTGAAAACCTCCTCTATGTGTTGTAATGTCTGTTTGCAAGTTTTAAAGAACTGATTCACTAAATATTTAACAGTGCAGACTGGATAAGTGTAGCCTTTGGATCTATTTTTCCTTCCGTTGCAGTTTCCCAATGATCTTAATTCATTTCTCGAGCGTAGCAAATCAGCTAGCAGAGTTTAGAAGTTCATATGACAAAAGTCTAGTCTGGTAAGTAGATATTTTAGATGTGTAAAACAGCAGAAAGTGTGTAAAACAGCATGGTTTAAAAATGGTTAGCGATAATGGAAAGAAAACCACTGGCTTGGTTTTAGCTGATTTATGGCCTTGAATTCAAGAATTGTGAGCAAACAAATTGTGACTGCACCCCCAATCTACTGATGATTTCTTATGTGCCCATGTTTTGAATATTGTAGGTTTTAGAGGATAAAACAATTTAAAAACAATACATGCCAATTTAAAAATCCTTTGCTGTGATCATGCCAAGCATCAGCTACTTTCTTTAACCAAAATCTTAAATGAAAAAAAACTGCATAATTTCCACCAAAGCTAGGTTATCTAATGAGCTGTCTAAATCACCCTTCTCACTGAGGTTGATGTAATGGCACTTACAGGCAATGGGAAGAGGTTAGTGCTGTTAAACTTTGGATTTGACTATAATATACTGAAGGTACAATCAGTCAAGTTGAGCGTCAAGTAAAACCACATACAGTAACTCGATGGGCTGTTTTTTTATAGAGAATTCTGAAAAATCAGCCCACACCGCATGTAACACGTATTTCTGCTGTTGATCTGCGTGGGAACGGAAAACCCTGCACAACACCGCACAACCTTTTTTACGCCTTTTTATTGTGTTGATGTATATGCCTGTATCTGAGTCTGCTCTCGCCTTTTGAGATATCCTGTGGTTTCTGCTTTGGTTCCCTAATGAGTCATTCAGGCATTTATCACACAGGCTGCTCCTGGTTGGCACATCAGTGTTGATGGACGTCAGCAACATTTTCAGTGTTACGCATGTGTGCGTCAGAGTGGTATAAACTGTCTCATCTAATTCTTGGTGTGAACATGAATGAGCATGTTTCCCAAAATGTAAAAATATGTTTAAAGATATGTATCATAGCTTTTGTAAATGGATTTTGGATACCTAGGGAATACCCACGGATAGAAACATATTTCCATCACAGCTCAGAACATTTTAAGTGATTTAACGCGTGTTTTGTATCTGCAGGGTGTGATCGACTACATCTTCTTCTCCAAGACCCATATGAGTGTCCTGGGCCTGATGGGACCGCTGGACAGCCAGTGGCTCGTCGACAACAACATCACAGGCTGCCCCCATCCGCACATCCCCTCGGACCACTTCTCCCTGCTGGCCCAGCTGGAGCTGCAGCCTCCCCTGCCCCACCCGCTCAACCCCCTCAACGGGCTGCACCTGCCTGTCCACAGGTAGTGCAGCCTGAGAAAGCCCCCGCCCACCCTTCTTACCCCACCTTCAAACACTGTCCTCCCCTCCCTCCGGCTTTATACAGGACCCTGTACAGTTTACCGGTCATGTTAAAACTCAGACATCATCCGACCCTTCAAACCCTGAGACGCACCCAGCCAAAAGGAGTGAAGTATTCGCCCGTTTGTTGCTCCTTTTTGTGTTTTTGCACACTGTAAATTATATATTTTATTTTTTCTTTCTCCCCTTCAAAATGCTTAATACCAAATGTTGGGCTTGGGAAGACGTTGCTATGGTAACCCCCAATGTCATTCTTTTCCTTTGCCTTAGATATTGATCATCACCGCCTGTAGATTCTGCTCACACATTATCAGACCTTAACTAATGCTATCAACTTTTTAACGATACATCTACTACACAGACGTCGGCAGATTAGCTGAGTTTCATTTGCATTTCTTGCTGTGAAATAGTCTTTTTAGAGTAAAAACTAAGCAACGTGATATTGATGCTGCACCACAACCAGAATGTTGTGTTAAGGTCTATAGAAGTGGGACCTTCGATCATTCCCAAATAAACTGACAGATATTTTAATCAAAGGCGAATCACTACACACATCTGAATCTAAGTTAGAAATGTTGTACGTTGGTGTGAAAGGTTTGTTTATTTTTTGAAAACACGGGTTGATTATTTAAATTCTGTACACCAAAATACTTAAGTCAACTACACTTAAGTAAAAAGCTACAATTTTTAAGGTTAAATAGTACCAATTGGGTGTTTTTAAAAGTAATATACTGTCATTGTAGCACTAAATTGGTGTGTTTCATATGGGAACTAAAATATGAGACTTATGCCACGGTTGCAGGTAACAGCACTGAAAATAGTGACGACAGATTGTTCTTGGGGGCTTTCAGATTGACCCTTGCCCTAAGAAAACTAATGGATAGTAATCGATAATAGCTGACTCCCAAATAATGCAATTTTCAGCCTGAAAGTTGACTCACGGTGCTGCCTTTATGTTGCTAAGCTGCTGAAGTCACCCCTGTGAATTTCTTCTTCTATAAGGAATTGGCCGTTCGGCAAGTTCAGTGTAGTTTTAAAAGATGCAGTTCTTGAGTTTTTCTGCCACACTTTGAGGAAATAACACAATCAATTCAGGCCAAAAGAGTTCCCAACTCTTACGTTTCTGTCAGCATTGCTACAAAATGAGGCCACTACACTTTGACTTGCTTCGAAGAAAATATTTTAAAAGAAATATATTTGTAACACAATCCTGATATATACCAACAATGCGCTTTACACTTTTAGTTTTTCAAGTCGTGCTTTTGAACACCTACGGTCTTAAGAGAGAATTGCCCTGTTTTCCCATCACCTGACTGGCCAAAGAATCTTCCAGAATGAGTCACTTATGCTCTGTTGATAGTAAGATAATATTTATTTATTGGTGCCAGAGAAAAATAACCTCCTGAAAAGAATCTGCAAATGATTCGCGACCAGGAGACGAATGTATTTACCAAAGGCTCACTATGAAATTGGTTGTTGGAGCCTCTCAATGCCAGATTCCAGTGGAATAGACTTTGTATATTGTGTCAGATAATTAGAACTAATAGCCCTTTATGTAAGTTGTAACTCAGGGCTATACTATGCATCCAGCAGTACCTCTCTTAACGAAAGACTCTCAGAGTCGCGTCGTACGAGCAAAAACCAAACAGGAAGCTATTGTTCTGAAAATCCTTTATAAGCACAGGTAATGTATGTACTTGCATACATAGTATATGTTGTCATCGTAGAAGTCCCACGTCTTTGTGCATTTTTGATAAAAACTGCTGCTACACTTTTGCTCCATTTCCAAAAAGAATGACTGGGGAGATTCTTTTTTGGAGTCACCAGAAGATGCAAAAATCGTTGAGATAAATTTGGTTTAGAGAAAGTTTAGGAAGTTTAAAACATTGTCATTTGGTTTTGTTGTAAGGCTTTTAAGAGACGATCCAATCTCAGTGTGGGATTGTAAGAATTATTTAATGCAGGTGTTGGACTGGGTATCAATACTTGCACCTATATGTTAAAGTACCTTAGTTTCAGCACTATTACACATATTATAGCCAATGTTTTTTCAATATTTTGAAAATTCTAAAAAGAAATGTAAAAAAAAGAGAGAAAATAAATGGATTTCTCTCCAAGACTTGTCAGAAATGTAATGTCATCTCCAATCCTTTAGGCTCGGACCCACGCGAGGGGTCTTTACTAAAAGTTCAGACATTCAGCCTGCGACAAGCACGGGGACGTGACCTGTTTAGAAGGAGGTCACTCACCGGCAGAGAATGTTTGGAACCGCTGGTCTGAACACAGTCAGCCATTCAATTGATTTAAAATACAGTCTCAAATTGAAAACAATTAGATTTCGAATCAGGAACAATCTGGTTGGAAGAAGAATTAGTTTAAAATATTTTCTGAGTTTTTAGTACATTAGACACTTAAACACTGCGGTGTGATACCCAGCCCTATCTATGCTATAATAGCTGCCTGCACATGCATTCACAGTGTTGAAGATACTTGGCACATTTCCCACTGTAGTGTCTAGTAAACCCTGACTTTCTAAGATTGAATTAGTTAAATTAGTCGAAGCATTTGCTCCGTTCAGTATTTGAAAAGAAAAGCCATAATTTCGGGATAAATGGTGTCACCCTGTAACCTCAGCTTTAAACCGCAGTCAGATCAGTTCCACCGGCCTGGACGGGGCAGTATCAGCTTTGCTTCATTTGCACATGATTTGACGCTAACGGATGCACCTCCAGTTTTGGTGGAGTTGATGAAGTCCATCTTTATGAGCATTTTGAGGCCTATACTTCACTCCTAAACTCACCTCACTGGGTTTTTTTGTACAACAGCTGTACATAAATGAAATTGCCTTTGATGACAGGGCGTCTTTCACATCTGTGAGGGGAATGTACCATTCTCCGATTAAGGGGCGTATTTTTTCTCACAAATCAAAGATGTACTTGTACTTTTTTTTTTCTTTGCCCGGTGCACTAAAGCTCTCATATGTGAATACAACCTCCATCTGTCTCTGAAACTCTTGTCGAGACAAAACGTCTCTGTCCAGCGTTGTTTTTGAACTACGGGCATTTTCTGTCTCCTACTAACATGCAGTCTTTCAATTGGTACTTTGTACAATTCACTATTACCAAGTTTTTGAGAAAAAAAAACATAAACGTTTTAGGTTTAAAAGCAGTTTGTCTTGATGGCTTTTATTTCTCCAGTGCACATCTAAGTGTCCGCTCAAAGCTTTTCATGCTCTGAGACGATGATAAGAAAATTATTTTGGTTTCTTCCTCTTTCAATTTGACGTTTCCCCCACTGGGTGATCCGGGAAATTGTTTTGCATATCCCGTTCACATCTCTCTCTACACACGTTATCCAACATCCATTGCAAATCTTTTACTTTTTACACAATAGTAGCCAACTATCATTACCTAAGCATATGACCTATTGATTTTGTCTCTGTAGAGCGCACCTCACATAATTTTTTCTACAAACAACGTGCCTAGTTTGTACAACTTCTCCAACAGCAGCACTGCCCATGAGACCAAGACGCTCAGAGATTAACCCAGCGCCATCATCCAGCCATCAATCCATCATCCATCCATCCATCCATCCATCCATGCTTTCATCCCTCCAGTCCTTCCTGAACCAACTTCAGGGGATGATATCATGAGGAATTGAAACTGGTCAATCCTTGTTCTCCTCCGAGTGGTTTCTCTTTTTTTTGTTTTTAATCAAAAGGCTTTTTTGTATCCATAACATCAAGGACAAATCAGTCATTTTAGACCAGATATTGCAGAGGTCGCTGTATCTTGCACGGGATTATCACGACTATCATCTCATGTGATTTCTGAATGTAAAAATCCTGTCCGTCAATATCTGGCCATGGCTTTGTTTTTGTTTTGTTTGGTTTTTTTTTCCTTCCACTGTTCCTTCAGGCTCATTTTACAGCAATGTGGTTGCTACATGAGGTTTTTAGTCGGTGGTGGCCAATAATAAAATGTCCAGCAATGTCCACTTGTGAAAATGAGGATTATCTGACAGAGCATTTAAAATTTGGAAGGAGGGTTTGTTGTCTTTAATCTACTTTTACATGTTAAAATTGACAGTCTACAACTAGGCCAGGCATCCAAGCCAGGAGACATTCAAAGGATGTCGTGTAACCGCTATCCTCCCAGTATATTAACCTGTGCATCAGGAAAAGGAATGAAATTATGCGCTATTTGAGTTGAAAGAAAAGAGAAAAACCATTGTTAATAATTGCAGTACATTTTGACACAGTGTCCTTAATAATTGACAGCTCTGAGCACAGGTTAATGCACTGGTTAATATGCTGGAACGAGGCCGTTATAGAATAAGATTTTGTTAAGAGGAAAGGCAGCAACTTCAGTGTCAAAACACTCTCCAAGCCACTTTAAGTTTCTCGTCTTTTATCAAAGTTGTAATTCTGAGAATGCGAGTGATGAGAACAAAGGATGCTCGACTGTTACTTGTGGAAACAAAGAATTTATCTCTTTGGAGCGTTCCTTAAGTTGCTGCCTTTCGGAAACAGATTTGTTTCATTCATGTGTAATAAGCGAAGTAAAACAGAACGAGGGTCCTCAGCCACCAGCAGTCACCAGCGACGGTGCTACATTATTTCTCAAGAGGATTTCAAAGGACTGCACTCAAACCTGCTATATGTAACAACGATGTTAAGTTTCTGTTATCAGACGAGCAGCTCCTCACCACGCTGGCTTTCAATCCAGCTGGCTTCCGCCGCATTGGGTTGGTAAGGAAAACTCTGTGGTGGGGAGTTGCTAAAATTAGACGAAAAACAAAGCAGTTTCTGTGTTGTGGAAGCCAAAGTGTGCATCGTGTCTGACGACTAAATGTCAAAAAAGGTGTAAAGCTGCGGCGACACAAGAAGCCGTTCGCCTGCCAGCACGAGTGGAAGTCTGTCTAATGTAGGTGGCAGTGCTGACTTTGTTGTTTCCCTCTGACAAAACAAATGCAGCTCTATCCTTTGTAGACATCCTGTTTGCTTGTGTTACGATCGCTATGTTGCAACTGCACATCAGGGCCGGCCCGAGCATATATGGAGGAAAAAGATTTAAAATCAGTGAAAGGCAATTAACACTTCGACAAAAAAAACTGGATGAAATAAATGTAACTTAAGAGAAAAAAAAAAGAATGACTACACAACCTTTCGCCAATGTTGGAAGAAAAACCTGCTCGAATTTTGGGAATTTTCATGCTTATATATAATCAGAAAGGATTGCATGCTGCTGTGTGAATTCAGAAAGCTTTTTTAACGCTGGAGTAACACTCAGCCTGACCTGTATAATGTTAACAAATACCCTGATTGTTGTTATCTTAGCTGGTGCTCTAATGTAAGATGCTGATGAGATGCTGTATGGGAATTGTAGGACTCAAGTGTTTTTGACCTGGACTAGGAAGCGGAAGTCAGGATATCTTTGCCTCTCCTGACGGAAGTTTGATCCTTCTGTTTGTAATCTGCCGCTTGCAAGTCTTGTAAGACTTTATAGAAGTGAGTTACTAAATCACCGGACTACACTTATTAGGAGAAAGGACAGTGAAATAAAAGGCAAATACAAATAAAACCAAACAACTGAACAGGTATCTGTGATACTAACAAATCTAACATTTAGGGTGTGAGGTTGTGTTCCTGGCTTATTTCTTTTGGCCGGCTCTGGCACAAACAACACATGACTGTACAGAGAGAGGATTTCTTGTTGTACTGAAGCAGTGATGTCGACACAAGTGAATGCAGGACTTCTACAAAAGCTTCAGCTGTGTTTTTAACATGTGAGCAGTTGCGCTTTGGTTGAAACCAAACATGCTCAGCAGCACTTGTATCATCTCTACACCCAAAGCCCCGACTCCCCTCTCCTCCTGTAGGCAATAAACATGTCGTTTTTTTGAACAGTCTTTTTGTCTGAACTTTTTTTATTCTTAAAGTCATGGATACAACACGAGCACGTCAGAGGTTTATAGCACCATCCAAAATATCATCAATGCAACGTGGACAGCAAGATTTGATTTACATTTGCAGGAAGACATTCTTTTTTTCAATCAGATTTTACTTCACGATAAGGGTTTGTGGTTTTTGACAATGACATTGCAACATGTTTCACTTCAGAGTATATACTTAACAACAATAATGCTTTTTAGCTTGCTTAATGAATTCACCAACAACACATTATAAACTTACGGAAGAACATTATCAAATCTCTTTTTTCTTTTTTCAATCAGATTTTACTTCACGATAAGGGTTTGTGGTTTTTGACAGTGACATTGCAACATGTTTCATTTCAGAGTATATACTTAACAACAATAATGCTTTTTTAGCTTGCTTAATGAATTTACCAACAACACATTATAAACTTACGGAAGAACATTATCAAATCTCTGACAGTATTATTGTCTAAATATCAGCATTTCCAAAAGGATAGCACCAGAGGGACCAATCAATTAAAGAACATTATCTGCGAAACATGTAAAACGCAACATTTGAATTCAGAAGTAGCGGCTCAGCCCTCTCAGAAATTAATTCACAGCTTAATAAACCTGTATTAATCTATCGGCTGTTGCCACTGAATGTGATCAGAGGTTGACGCTGGAAGCGACAGGTGGAATGGTGGTGGAGGTGGACATCGAATTTCTGGAAGAGAAAAAGAAAAAAAGATTTAATTAATGAGTGAACAAACAATTATTCAGAAGGCAATAAAAGATACGGTGGCTTATTCTTGCATATTGTGATCAAGGGGGACAAAAAGATGACCTGATTGGTAACTATACAATGTTGGTATGATATAGGTTTTAACACCATCATCACAATAAATGACAACCAACACAAGAAGAAGCCTCTCCTATGATACAGCGCGTCCTTTACAACCAGCAGACAAATGCCAAGTTGTTGAGGCAGGAGTAATGATTTTCTTTTTCCTTTTGTTTTTTTCTACTAACAGAAAGTTTTACATGTCAAGTAAGAATTGATCAAATAAAATAATAAAACTACAAATCCATTTCTCAGTTGTCATGTTAGTGTAGCGCAGGTCGTCCTGTGGTTTGGAGAACAACAGCGGTGGACTCGAGGCTCTTGGCTGCTATAGTTTGTAACTGACGTTGTGCCGATTAAAGCAACATTATGTAGAAAGTGGCATGCTGTGCGACTTGGCGTTTGTTTGTCAGACATTAAATCAAGATATTACTCGGTTAAATCATTTTCGCCCTAAAAAAAGAAATCCCGTATAAGAATACAATCAGTGATGAATATGAAAAAAGGAGTCATTACTTTTTTACGTTGTTCATCAGGTCCTTGAACCATCCCGCCTCTGGGTCGATACAGACTTTAGTGTTGTTCTTTCTGGTGATTCTGTGGAGAAGCAGAGGGATAAAAAAGAAAAGAAATGTGTTAATGCTGGAGAAATTTCCACACTGGATGTCTGAAAATCCAGTTTCATCAGTGAGTGATGGGAAAGTTTAAACGTGCTCCCATTCAGAGACACTGACAACAACAAGACTAACAGTACAACATTCTACTACTATCAGTTTAACAGAAGTGAAAGCTGTGTATTATGAAATACTATCTGACAAATCGTTTTTTTTTTCCGTTTTGTGCAATGTTGTTTTGCTTGCCAACTTTCACTTTTACCCTGAGTCCAGAGGTACCACCGGTTAACAAGGGATAGGGACACACCCAAGCTTCATCCCTGCTTTCAATGCCAACCCAGAGCCAAGATGGAAAGCATCGCCTAAGTTAACTAGAATACTATATGTACAATTAAAATATACAGTCCAGCTATCTTTGAATGGATCTTGACTACTCACATGACTTCAATGTTGCGGCAGTGTCCTGAAACCGGAAACACCTCAACCTTCTTGATGATGCGAAGGGGGACACGAGTCGAGATCGTCCTGATGCAGAGACACGTCTGCCTTCTGGGCAAAGCTGAGAAAATGTAAAAAGGAGTTTGATTAAAGGGTCAATCTGCGGTGGTCTGCCTTCATAAAGCCTTAGAAGGACAACACAATTGAACCCCTTAGAAAACTCTGCAAATCAGAGTGAACTGTGACAGAAAGACAAACATAGTTAAAGGTCCTGTCTGTCACTTTTTCCTGGAGCTTTCCTCCACATCTAACAGTCTCTGAGTGGACAGAGATGAGGTCGTCTGAAATGAACAAACACCGCTGGCAGAGAGAGACTGTAGGATGCGGTTGAAAACTCTGAAAAAGCAAGTAAGTGGACCTTGAGTTTGAGAAAAAAAATAAATTAAATTAAACAAAAAAAGGTTTTGTACCATGCAGACTGCTGATGCAGAGAGTCAGAGCAGCCAGGAGGAGCAGTGGTTTCATCATCATCTTGGCAGTTGTTTTGATCTTCCGGCACCAGCGAGGATGTGAGAGTGTCAGTGAGAGTGAATGCAGCGGAGTCCTGGCTTTTATAGCAGCCAATACGGAAGTGTGTGTGTGTTTTTTTTGCTTATCAGCAATATCATCTTATCTGTCAGCAGATCAGTTGTCTCAACCTTTAGAGGTAAATTAAAGTCCCATTTACAATTTCAACAATCTATACCGCAACAATGTCGAAGGGGTGACTTTTGGTACTTTGACAAATTGTGAACACACTGAGATTTTGATAATCATCAGTCATTTGGATGCAATGACTAAGTGGGTAAAGGCAAGTATCAGAACAAGTAGAACAGTCTGGTAAATTCAGAAAGTTACATTACTTTACTGTAACACAGCTTTTAAATCCAGGAAAAGACAATCCTCATCAAAATATAACAATACCCAAAATCTAAAACCATATCGTCTCATATGGAGATAACAATATGATATTGACACATTGGCCCTATGTGGGCCTATCCATCCACTTGCAGTGACAACAGCATTGTTAAAAATGTTATGGTTAGCGCTTGTTTAAGGTTGAAGAAAGATCATAGCCTGATTTATTACAAAAAAAATCCACAGTGACCTCGAGACATACGATTCAATATTTATCCAATAAAGTCATGTTTTTTTACCTATCGTTGACTAAATTGCTTTTGTTGCCCAAATCACCTCACCAAAGACCACATACCATGGTTGTATGCCGACCATCGACCAACACTTTACTGATACTACAAAGCAGAAGGCCGACTAAATGTGGGAACATCGTCTCCCCAATGACAGCAGACCTTGTTGAAACCTTGAGACCAAACAACCTCACTGTCCTGTTCGGCAAGACCATATAAATATATGACAAAAATAAAAAATAAAAACAGACCAGTAAGCAATGTAGCTGAGGTATATGGGTTTGTTTTTACATTTTAAGTGAATATATAACTAAAATGTTTTTTGGCGTCTGTTCTCATCAAGAATATTCAAAGTATCCAACAATCTACAGGCTTCATGTTGATACAGTCGGAGTTATTGAATGTAGCACCACTAGGTGGTGCCTCCTTTTGTTTAGTGGATGATGTAACCTGTGCCTGGAAGAAGAGTTGATGTGCTTCCGCTCCAACATTGTGTAGCAATTCAGCCAGCAGAGTGAAGACCCCCTCTTATTTTATTTTATATTGTGATGTGTAGGTGTAGGATCCTCTGCAAGGAATGTATGCATGTGGTAACTAGTGCCGTAGAGACCTGGCTTGGTATGGTCTGTAAGTCACAGTGGAATAAAAGTACGCGAGGAAATCCCAC
Source organism: Diplodus sargus (assembly GCA_903131615.1). Taxonomy (NCBI): domain Eukaryota; kingdom Metazoa; phylum Chordata; class Actinopteri; order Spariformes; family Sparidae; genus Diplodus; species Diplodus sargus. Next base: position 10,108,869 of record CAEMYA010000092.1, read on the forward strand.
ATGTTGCTTGAGAGTCGTTTGAGCTAACCGGAGCTCCCCCACCGAAAGCGGACCATAACCTTCCCCTTCCCCGACCATGTTACAACGTATACAACTAGCAGGGAACTCAGAGAGCAGACCTCGGCCAAGAGTCCACTCTGCTACACTTGTTCTTGTTGAGGGTAAACTCAGAACATTTACCCTAATAGAGATACCTGTGTATTTACATTTTCTTGGCCAAACCTGTTAGTGAAAAAAGACGTTAAAATTGCACCAGTCATCCCATGAAACCGCAGAGGGCTCCAAAATCAAAGGTTTACTAGAATCCATCAGTGTGGACTGAGTCATTACATTTCTGTAACCGACTTGTGGATGTTCGCCATGTGTTCTGCCAAGATCTAATGCTCTATCGCACAGCGTTACCTGAAGTGAATGATAATAAGTGCATTCGCTCTGAGATTCAGATCCATTTGAATCTTAATGGGTTCCTTCTTTCTTTGGCCCATGCTACGACCTTCACCATGTTTCATGAAAGTTGGGCAGTAGTTTTACTTCAATTCTGCTGACAGACAAGCAAAGTGACACAGACAGTCAGGTGTCATGTATAAAAAAAAAAAAAACTTAACTACACTCTTAAAATAACTTAATGGTGTCTAGACACAGCATCAGCACATGAAAGAAGAGCTCTACGAACTGAAACTTTTATTCTTCGGCAACTCCAGAACAGGTCCGTGAATGTTCGGTCCAGGATAGACTAACCGTACAGTAATTGCAGCAGCCTGGTTTCAACCAAGCGAAAAAATCAGGAACAGAAAAGGATACGGGAGAGTACCAAGAAACAGACTCCAGCAGAGCTGTACTTCTGTATTTACTGATAACCGCATCCTCTTCTAGTCATCACTTAATTGAGGGGACACTTACACACATTTGACTCTAGTTCCCATAAATGAAAATAATGTTTATGTCCTAAAATTAGATTTAGATAACCTCAGTCATGTACAGTAAGTAGTGAACTCTGTTGGTTTCAGGTTAGGCCCCTCGAGATGAAAAAAGACCCCACTACTAGTCTTCATAGCATCTTCTTTCTTAAGACTGAGTTCCCCCTAATTCATCTCCAGCACTCCACCACCAGAAATAGTTTGCATTTTATGACATAAATAACTGGCGGTCGTCTCGCTCAGGGTCTGGTTTGAGGCATCTGTATCACACTGTGTCATAACTGGGGCCTTTTCTGTGCCGTGTTTGCATGTTGTCCCTGTGCCTGCGTGGGTTCTCTCCCGTTGCTCCGGCTTCCTACTGCAGTGCGAGTGAGACATGAAAGTGATGTTAATCAGTTTGCCCGTAGGTGAGGCGAGGTGGTTGTTTGTCCAGATATATTCCTCAACCTGACCTACAATCCAAAAACCTCAGTAGTAGTTGACAAGCAAGAAATGAGTCTCAAAAAAATCGACTTTCTCACCTTTAAGTGAAAATTCATTTTAAGGGGTCTGCGTGCCAGGAATGATTCAGATTAATATACGGTGCCTGTAACGACACTTGACACATTATTGCTTATGTGGTTTCATCTGCTCCTGACTACCTTCCTGATGTGGCTCCAACAGGCAGCCTGGTGACAGGAAAGCCATGATCCATTATTCTACCTCATTCTGAATAGAGCTAGTTATCTATCTTAACTTATTTTTGATTAATTTACAATTAATTTGTTCCCCCCACTATGATTTTCTCTCATCTTGGACTCACACGTGGACACGTGGATATATTTAGGGTTTTGTCTGTTCACTACAGCATTGTGTTACCTTGGAAAGTCCTTTGTGAAAGTGATTTGCCGCCTTCCTCAAAAGAGACGGACAGGGGGAAGTGGGAGTAATTTTAGAGTAAGATGTAGTGGAGTGAGTGCACAAGTGATGAATACAATTTGAAGAAGCAAATTAGGTCTTACGCAGGTGTTTGAGGGATTAACGTCATCACACAACGTCATCACTAGTTAGAGGTCAGTAAAGGTCAAGGTGTTACTAGTAATAAAACAGTCTCAGTGTAAATACTATCAAATTACAAGTATAAAGTTATAAGTATATCAAACTCTCTGAGCTCGCTCCATCATTGTATTTAATTCACTGAGCAGCTGTTTCAGTCTTGTGCATTCACGTATTCACGTGATCATATTTAGCATTTTCCATTTCCAATTTCTTCTTCCCAAGAAGTCAAATCATTCGAATGAGGGCTGAGAACGTATTCAGTCACAGCTCAGTGTCAAGGATACGTCAGATCAACTGACAACAAAACTATTGTTAAGCTATTTCTGACTCCCTGTGGTGATACACAATCACATAAATATCTGATTCAACACATAACTGAAGATTAAAATTAAGATCAAGAGTGGATCATGATCTAAATTCCTCTTGAAAGAAAGAAATGTCACAATATTATTTATTTTATGAGTCATTCACACACATATCTCATTCTAATACCTGAAATTAGCATTCAAGTCAAACAGGGCTCTTATATGATAAAAACATCCAAAACATTATTAAAATTGACAAAATGATGACTCATAATTGCCCTTATTGTAATCTTAGTTTTTCTACAGAAACAGCGAGGCATTATGATTTACTGATCAACTGGAAAATCATCACCATTCCCTTTGATGAGGCTGCCTGCATGGTATGGATTAAAGACTAAGATGGTGTGAAGTAATGATTTTACACCAACCTGCCGATGCGAAAATAGTTACTTCACACCTCTTAAGCGCTAAACAGAAAACGTTGTTTTGCTGCGTGTGAAATCTGATAAAGCATTTATCCTGGAAGTGATGCAGGTTAGCTAACATCTTACGAATTGTGTGAAAAAGATTTCCTTTTCAAAAAAACTGTAGTTTGCAGGGTGAAAACAGAAACTCTTGATGTCAAAATTTTAAACAACCAGGGAAGAAATGAACCTAAATACAGTTTATTCAAGTTTAAGTACAAATCTGAGGTATTTTACTCAATTATTTCCCTTTTCTGCTACTTTATATGTCGTCTTCTCTACATTTATTTGATGCGTTTAGTAGCTAATTTGCAGATTCAAGTTACTCAGTGTTAACAGCCTATTAATTGTGTTGTGACTGAAAAATCACCAGTACTGATAATCTTAAAATGCTGAATATGTACCGCTTACCCCTTCCAGTATCTCATAGTAGTAACTACTTCTCCATTAGTAGTAAAGTAGACTTTTTTCAATCTGAACAACGTGGCTGACCAAGCAACCGCAGCAGAGAAAACCACAGCAGAGAAAGCTATTCAACATTCCATTTTATAAAGTTTTTGGTTTTTTTAATCACTTACACCACCTTTAATTTGGCAGGATTCAGTGCTAAGCCTAAATGAGTACTCAGGACAGTTTCCTTGGCCTGATGAAAATAGATGATTACATCTCTACTACGTATATTTCCAAGATTTCACTTCGAAATATGAGACTTGTTGTTTTGTCTGTTTGTTTCTTTTGTTTTTTTTTAAGTCATCTGGTGCCAGTTTTCAGCAGCGATGCAAGAGTGGCTGTAAGTTATCCTGGGTGTAGGGTCGCCAACTTTTTTAGGATATTTCATAGTCTATCTACTTTCATTTAATATAATTTTATCCCAAACACCTTTTATCCACAGTGCACCAGTGCGTGGCCGGGTTTTTAACACCAGTTCAGCTAGCAAGTTTTCAGATCTGTTTAGTGCTTCTTTGACTGCTTTTAACCCTGATTTTAACACAGAGGAGCTGGTCTCCTTTTTTAACCGCTCCTGTCAGTCTGCCCTGGATGTCATCACCCCCTAGAAAAACAAAAAAAACAGTAGAGTACTGCAACCCTGGCTAAATAACCACACTCAAGCAATGAAAAGAGACTGCAGGAGAAATGAAAGAAAGTGGGAAAAGACTGGCTCACATGTGTTTTGTCAGACCTGGAAAGAAGCCATGACAAACTACCAAAAAGCAGTTAAAGAAGCACGAACTTCATTCTTTTCTAAAATAATTTTAGCAAATCACTCAAACCCCAGAATTTTATTTAAAGTTATAGATTCAGTTACCTGCCCCTCCTCCACCCCCTCCATCGATGCCTCTCAAGAAAGGTGTGAGGACTTCTTAAATTATTTTAGAAATAGCATCAGTGATATCAGGCAAATCATCTCCCCCCAAGACCGAATTTTACAGACCAGCAAGGTCATCCATAGTTATTTTCGCTGCTTTGAACCAATCTCACTCCCCTTTCTAAAGAAACTCATAACACATATGAAACCAGCTACGTGCAGCCTTGATTTTATCACCACCAAGTTTCTCAGAGAGGTTACTGACACTGTTGAACCCAGTATTTTGATGATTATTAACAGCTTCCTAAAAAGTGGCACTTTCCCACACTCTTTTAAACATGCTGTGGTACAACCTCTTTTAAAGAAACCAAACCTCGACTCTTCTGTTCTTAATCATTTTAGGCCAATTTCAAAGCTTCCGTTTTTATCCAAGGTTTTAGAGAAAGTAGTTTCAACACAACTTTTAGCCTTCATGTCTCAAAACAACATCTTTGAGAAGTTCCAGTCAGGTTTTAGAGCTTTACACAGCACAGAAACTGCCCTCCTCAAAGTAACCAACAACCTTCTTTTAGCAGCAGATAGGGGAGATAGCGCAATTTGAATCCTTTTAGATTTAAGTGCAGCATTCGACACTGTTGATCATGCCATTTTATTAGACCGCCTGAAAACCTGGGTCGGCATCAAAGATACTGCTTTTAGCTGGTTTTATTCTTACCTTTTAGACAGAACCTTCTCGGTCACCACAGGTAATTATTGCTCATCCACAACCTCAATTACCTGTGGTGTACCGCAAGGTTCTATTTTAGGCCCGATTTTATTATCTATTTATATGCTCCCACTTGGCCAGATTATTGAACATCATAATATATCTTTCCATTGCTATGCTGTCGACACACAAATATACCTTCCGCTGAGGCCAGGTGACCCTGGAAGCCTAGCTGCTATCGCAGACTGTCTTAAAGATATTAACAGTTGGATGGCCCAAAATTTCTTACACCTTAACAACACCAAAACTGAAATCATATTGTTCACCCCCCCCAACAATATTAGTCATCACCAGCAAGCCCTTGGTCACCTCTCTGTCAACATTAAACCCACTGCAAAAAACCTTGGTGTACTCTTTGACACAGAGCTGACTTTCATTCCTCATATCAATAAACTGGTCCAGTCCTGCTTCTATCAACTTCGCTCCGTTTCCAGAATAAAACATATGCTCTCAACCCCCGATCTGGAAAAAGTAATTTATGCATTCATCTTTTCCACATTAGACTACTGCAACTCCCTTCTGTCCAGCATCAATCAAAAATCTCTCTCTCGCCTCCAACTGGTTCAGAATTCAGCAGCTAGGCTTCTCACAGGTTTTAATAGACGTCACACATCACTCCAATTTTAGCTTCCCTCCATTGGCTCCCTGTCTGTTTTAGAATTGATTTTAAGATTTTACTGATCACTTTTAAAGCTCGCTTAGGTCTGGCTCCGAGCTATATTACAGATACTAATTCCGTATGAGACAGCTCGCAGCCTTAGATCCTCAGGCGGGGCCCTTCTTACCGTTCCAAAGTCGAGACTAAAAACAAAAGGGGACCGTGCCTTCGCCATAAGGGCCCCTCGACTTTGGAATGCCCTGCCTGAGGAGATAAGGCTTGCAGGATCGGTAAATTCTTTTAAATCACTTCTAAAAACACACTTTTATAGACTTACCTTTATGTGATGTGGTCCTTGTATGTTTATTTTTACTCCAACTGTCTTTGAGTTTTGTTTTTGGGTTATTTTATTTATTTTATTTATTATATTTCTGTTATTTTGCCTACTTCATTTATTTTAATCTCTTTTATCTCACCCACTTTACTAATTTTGAATCATTACCTCTGTTACTTCAACCATTTCTTGCAAGCGATTTTATCATCCTTTGTATTTGTAAATTGTATTCTTGCTTTGTCTGTTAAAGCGCTATAGAAATAAAGTTTATTATTATTATTATCATTACTACTTTATAAGGAGCTAAATTAAGACTGGCCTCGTGCTGAAGACAGGCTTAGCACATCTTGGAAAAAAAGAACGAGATGCTGACTTTGTTCTTTTTTTTTCCTCCTTTTGAGATAAGACGAAACCTAAAGGATTTCTGGTGAGACTGTGTGTTGCTGCAAAAGTGAAAGTAAGGAACTCTGCAGAAAAACTAATGCAAGTACAGATGCTTCCTCATGAGAGGCAGCGCAGCCGCTAACAACTCTGCATTCTATTATTGGTGCGCTTGGGGTACTACACCAGCCAAGTGAAAACCCATCTGTCTACCAGCAAGGGAAACCACAACATTTTAATTTCCCGACTTTCTAGCTCAGAATAGACTTTGTCAGTCTTCCCCTCGAGAAAATGCTGAGAACACTGGGCGAACCTGACTGCTTTAGTAAGCAATTTGAAGCCCGTTCAGTGTTTGCATTCAATGATTTGTTTGATAGTCTATTGCAATAACGTACAGTTTTTGTTTTTCTCCCTGTGCATAACTCATAAACAGCTGAAACATTAAAGACAAGATGGGGTTAACGTTCGATTATTAGTATACAACTTTACATTGATTATATAAATGATAAATGCTTAATGTTGTGTCTGGATGGTGGTGGAGGTGAAGACTAATGGTAAACCAGAATAAAACTCAAATAGTATGTTTCAAGATGCAATTAGATGCTAAATTTTACTAACATTGACATTCTGATGGTCATGATGCTCAGTGCCATTTGTTGATACTGTTGATGTTTGGTACAAAACTAAATCACAAACATATTGTCTTGTTACACTCAACTGTTACCTCCATTACAGCTAAGCAGAGAGAGACGCACCCAGAAACCAGCGTAAAGGCCACTGAATGTCAAATATTGACACTACGTTCCTGTCTAATACTTAGAAAGTTTAAGGTTAGCTTCCACGGAAAAACAAGCACACTGAAGAGCTTTATAAGGAGGAGAATTAAGCCAAAAGTCAAAGATGTCTTAGTTCACAGTTACATCCATGTACATTACCGTACGCTCTAGAAACAGGCTTAACAGTTAACAGTTGTTGTCTTCCTGAAGAGAAAAGATTCTGTTTGTTCTGGGATTTAGGTAAGACCAAATATTGATTTAATGATTTATGTTCCGATATATGGTGATTTAAAGGCTATCTCTTACAGTAAAATTAGTCACTGTGAATGGATGATTATAAGGAGCTGTGTTTTAAAGACAGTGGCATTGTATGTACTTCATCTAGTGCCACTTTTGACTTCCATAATTTAGCCAAATTAAGCAATATTTTGACCTATGATGGGGATGTGAGCACAGATAAAAGCTACAACAGTTTCACCATGCCAGTGTCTTAATTCGACTAAATTCAGACATGTCTGAAATTTATTTAGCAAACTGTGCATGTGAGCCCCCACCGTTTATTTATTCTTTATTAACTTTATTCTATTATCTCCTGTATTGAGGGGATGCTTCCTCTGTATGTGCTCTGAACCACCTGCTGCAGCCGAGAATGTCGTCGATAGAGAGGGAGGGACACATGGGGGGCAAAAGGGCGAGGGGAGGTGTGACCGACATGCCGTTTTGTTTTGGTATAATGTGCTGGTGCTGAACTGTGACAACTAGTGGTGCTCAACACATCACCAACAACAAGGACTTGAATACATTTTAAAGCACCATTAAACAAGATGAAACCTGTGGGCATTCCTCAGGGAGCCTTTCGAGGGCCTCTTGTGTTCGCAGTCAGGTGAAGCAAAATTGGTTCCTTTTAACATTTCTTTTTTTGTCAAAGTGCATTTTTCAAAATGAACTTGCACATTGCACGTTCCTAGTCTTTTATATTAAACATAAATACTGAAATTCATCCACACCACATGTCTTTTCGTGAAAAACTAGGTACAGCTTAAAATTGTTTATAAGAAAACTCCACAAGAGAGCTTTAAGATTATTTTAAAACAAATGAACAATACATGTCTTCTTTTCTTGTTTCTGTCTATGTTCATTTAAATGTTTTAAAATGTTCCATTTTCTTTTTTTTGGTCTTATTGATAGAGTAGTTGAAGAGGTGATAGGAAACAGGATGAGAGAGAGGGAGAGAGACACGTAGCAAAGGGCCCCAGGCCAGGAGTTGAACCTGGGTCTGCTGCAGTGAGAACAAGGCCTCTGTACGTGGGACGCCCACTCTACCAACTGAGATAAACGGCACCCCAAACATTCTATTTTCAAAAGTAATGTGTTGCGTGTCTTTCATTTCCGCCTGGAAAATAATAAATAAATCTCCTCAGTTAATTTTTTTCATTTGAAGGAAACTTTCAACCACACTGTGCCGCTCCACTAAATGTCACACTTATTTCACTGTAACTGTCAGTTACAGTTCATGTTAACAAGTAGGCTTCTTGACTCATAAGATACAGGAAAGGCTCTATACTTTAATGCTGCACGCGCACTCTCAGGAGACTGAGACTGTAAGGTGTCAACCACGAGTCTGCTGTACAGCATAAAGTGTGAAATGTGGTTATTTTTTGTCGGAAACAAAAGTAAAACTTTGAGCCCTTATTTTGCTGATTATTATCAGGCAGCCCACTACACTATGACACATATAGTTTGACTATAGCTTTTGTACATGGTTAGAAAGCCGAGAGTAACCCTGTAACAGTAACACACAACCATGTTGTTGGCAGTGGGGCCATCCATAACGAGCTTCCTGCTTATTAAGATAAATCTTCAATAATCAATATTCCTACGTTAAGACATTTAAAAATGACCATGTGTATGTGAAGGTGTCAGTGGCTCCCTCAAATGCATTTTGTGATTTTATATAGGTATGGTTTTTTGGGACATTTAGTGTATTGTTCAGTCTTGTAACCCTCATCAACCTTATTTTCAGCAGATATGTATACTGATATTGATGTATAAATAGAGGATGTTATGACCCCAGAGGTCGCATAAAAATGTCTTTATGTGCTGTTCACTGACTCTGATTAAATACCCCTCCTCTACCTGAGTGTGTGTGTGTGTGTGTGTGTGTGTGTGTGTGTGTGTGTGTGTGTGTGTGTGTGTGTGTGTGTGTGTGTGTGTGTGAGGTTGGTTGCAGCTGTGTTTGATTGTAGTTTGTCCATAGAGCTGATTGATTTCAGCCTCGTGGCCAGGAGTTCAAAGGCCGGCTGTTTACAGCATGCTCGATTGTGAGCAAGATGTGTTTATGGATAAAACCTTTAAAAATGCTTTGCTGCTGCTGGTGCTTGCAGAACAGGAAGAGGGGAGTCTCATTTTCACATTGCGCCAGGGTTGAAACATAGTACTATTTTGCCAAAAGTATTCACTCACCCATCCAAATAATTGAAGTCAGGTGTTCCAATCATTTCCATGGCCACAGTATAAAAGAAAGCACCAAGGCATGCAGACTGTTTCTACAAACATTTGTGAGAGAATGGGTCGCTCTCAGGAGCTCAGTGAATTCCAGCGTGGTAATGTGATAGGATGCCACCTGTGCAACAAGTCCAGTCTTGAAATTTCCTCGCTCCTAAATATTCCACAGTCAACTGTCAGTGGTATTATAACAAACTGGAAGCGATTAGAAACGACAGCAACTCAGCCACGAAGTGGTAGGCCACAGAAAATGGCGGAGCGGGGTCAGCGGATGCCGAGGCGCATAGTATGCAGAGTTCGCCAAATTTCTGCAGAGTCAATCGCTACAGACCTCCTAACTTCATGTGGCCTTCAGATTAGCTCAAGAACAGTGTGTAGAGAGCTTCATGGAATGGGCTTCCATGGCCGAGCGGCTGCATCCAAGCCTTACATCAGCAGGCGACGAATCGCGCTTCTCCACCTGGCAGTCTGATTGACGAGTTTTAGTCTGGGAGAACAGTACTTGTCTGACTGCATTGTGCCAAGTGTAACGTTTGGTGGAGGGGGGATTATGGTGTGGAGTTGTTTTTCAGGAGCTGGGCTTGGCCTCTTAGTTCCAGTGAAAGGAACTCTGAATGCTTCAACATACCAAGAGATGTTGGACAATTCCATGCTCCCAACTTTGTAGGAACAGTTTGGGGATGGCCCCTTCCTGTTCCAACATGACTGTGCACCAATGTACAAAGCAAGATCCATAAAGACATGGATGAGAGAGTTTGGTGTGGATGAACTTGCCTGGCCTTCACTGAGTCCTGACCTCAACCCGATAGAACACCTTTGGGATGAATTAAAGTGGAGACTGAGAGCCAGGCCTTCATGTCCAACATCAGTGTGTGACCTCACAAATGCGCTTCAGGAAGAAGGGTCAAAAATTCCCATAAACACTCCTAAACCTTGTGGAAAGAAGAGTTGATGTTATATGATGTTATAGCTGTAAAGGGTGGACCGACGTCATATCAAACCCCATGGATTAAGAATGGGATGTTACTTAAGTTCATATGAGAGTCAATGCAGGTGAGAGAATTCTTTTGGCAATATAGTGTGTGGTTTGATGACATGTTAGCCATGCCATCTTTTAAGGACATTATGTCAGTGTTGTGTTTTCAGCTTGCTGCACCAAAGGGCCAATTCATGCAGGATTGTATTTGATTTTTTTTTTTTCTTGACTGTCACTCAAAGTCTTATTGTTTGAAGGTGTCGCAACCACATGGGGCTTAAAATTCATGAAGAGACATTGTAAGTGTGACTTGCAATTTCCACAAAACATGGAGTTACACTCAAATTTGACCTCATTATAGGGAAGCAAAAAGCACCCTGAAACCAGCCCTGCCCAGCTGCAGAAAGTTCATCAAATGTAAAATAATTATTTCCTGTCTACGACCTAGAAAGCTTAAGATTTCTAAGAAGCGGTCAGACACACCTCTTCCCGTTCAGATGCTGATGTTGAGTATGTCCAGTAAGCAGTGTGATTAAAAAGTTCCCAAAAGTCATACTTGAGTAAAACTGAAGATTATGTGTGAAAATATTACTTTTGTAAATGTGAATGTCACCAATACCAATAGTAGGCCACTGGAGTAAAAGTCGTAAAAGTATCTGATATGACTTACTGTAAGTATCAAATATAATTTCCTGACAAATAAAGGAACTTCAGCAATGAAAGTACAAGTAAAGGTAAATTAGACTTATGTACTATATACATACGATGTATGATTCATTAGTTATAGGTCTGCCGATTATCTGATTCCAAATTCAGCAGCTCTCTGACTTTAACAATCAGTATTTCTTTTTTTCTTATCCAAGTGCAGATAAAATACATCAGCTTCCAAATGTGCTACTGTGGCTCTGAGGCAGCAGGCAGCTAAAGCAACTTTGCCCCGGGGCAATGTTTGTGGGATCAAGACTAAAATACAAGATCAGAACAATAATTCCTGTTTAATATTCAGCTCCTCTTAGTAGATTACGGCTAGATACTGCCATCTTCAGGGAATCTCGCCACATACAGATAATAATGTTGTCTACAGTGCCCTCCTCTGCTGGAGGAAGACAATCACAAATACAGTATCTCAAGTGTGATGAAGTGGGAGGACTTTTATACAAATATCTCAAAAAGTCTGCCTCTCAGATGTGTTGTGTTTGGAGACTCTGCAACAAATTACAAACTGAAATGTGTCTGTAGAGTATGTTGGACAGACATACGTTTGGTCTTCTATACAGTATGTACAGGACCCTCAGTCACCTTATACAGTCCCTCGTCTGCCTGATCATGTCTGAGGGACTTTTTTTTTATAATTTTGGGGGAAAAAATACAGATTAAATTGAAAATATACAGAAGACGAGTATATGAGTATACATGTCGTAACACCAACCCTTATATGTCCACATTAAGTGATAACAGAGGTTTATGTCAGTGACGATTAAAGACAGGACACAGAAACAAACTCAGATTAGCTCTTTATTGTCATTTCTGCACCTCAAAAAACAACGAAGAAAAGTCGTAGTAACTACGTGGTGATTGGAGGAACTGTTCCATTCTCTATAAATTGAGGTTATACTAGCTTTGTAACAATAGAATAATTTGTTAGAATTAAGAATAGAAAAAACAAGCTCAGGGAGGCGAGTTGTGTGCATAGCTTATAACCAACCTCTAGACAAAAACAACATAAAAAGAATAGAGAACAAAAATATATAAATAGATGCTTTAAAAGAATGCTAAAGGCTGTGGTGATGTCGGACTATAAGAACAGTGGCTCATCCCCAAACTGTGAGAATAATGCGATTAATAAACATACAGCTGCAAAATACTAAGAGGCGGGTAGTGTAAAGTGATTCAACTTCTATAATGAGCTGGATTCAACCAACGTAGTGTGAGGATAAAAACTGGAGCTTCACTGGAAAAATGACACAAATAAGTTTATTCATGAAGAGTTTTAAAAGCAGATTCTGATAGTAAATTAGGGAAAATGTTCTGTCAGAAGGAACTTTTTATTTTTTCCCTGTTGCCTCGCCAGAAAATAAATATCATTGATTAATCAGTTATTTGCCAGGCGATGTAATACAATTTGAAATCGAATATGTTTTAGTTGCGGGCTGCCAAGATGTCTGACTTTTTGACAATTTATAGTCTGATAATTAATTAATCAAACAATTAGTCAAGCAAATTATCACCAGATTAAATCAAATGGGAAAAGTTGAGGCCTTTTGGTTTATTTTTTTCTGTGACAACCATGAAATAAAACATCTACACGTTATAAAGCTTAAATCAAGAGATGAGTGAAATTAATGACCTGCATTAAAAGGTGCATTATTTCTCAAACTGACAGCTTTTCTCACCTTTTTTTTTTACAACCAAAAAAATATGATTTTAAAACTCTGTTTAAGAGAACATCTTTCTCCATCGTGAAGTGGACGAGTTTGCAGAGTTCAAACTCCGAAACACAAAACTAGCTTCTGAAACTAACAAAAAACATCAACCAGCCAGCTGGTTGCCAACATTACAATTCCTGTGTTTCGGTGTTTGTCAGCTCTGCAGAAACTCGTCCTTCTTTCCGCCTCTTTGGTGTTTGTTCATCTGATGACAGCTGTAAACAACACGGCCTAACTCCGAGTAAACATCCCTGTGGACACCAAAAAGCACGGACTCGTGCAAAAACCTGACAGCAGGCCGTCGCTCCACCAGGGGGCAACAAAGACTTTTACAGTCGTAGCCACAACAGAAATCCCTCTTCAACTTGACACCATAAAAGCAGAACAGTTTGTACCACAGAACACGTGTTTTCAGCTGACCTCACATTTTGTTCTGACCTCTGACATCTGAGGAGAGCTGAGAACTCAATTTAATAAAATGAATCCCTTGTGGAGATGAAGCAACAGTGCAGCAGTGGTTTACATGCAGTGAGCATACAGTGGGATTTCCAAAATGGCTACACCCGCAAGTTACAACGTGACTGACACAAAGAAAAAACTGAATAAAGAAACAAAAAGAAGAACAATTATTTCTCTCCTCACCATCACTAGCACTCAGACATCACAGCTTTCATGGTGCTTTTGGGTCATTCAAGAGAAATTTCACAGGCACAAAATGGTTTGACTCGGTTCCCCGATCAACAGGGAACAGCAACAACTTCACACAAACCTTAAGCGATTCAGAGTTTCTGCATCTTCGTGGCTGCTCAGTGGCAATCGATACAATTCAAGTTTAGGACTTTTTGTTCTGCATGAAAAGTTATTTTAGCATGTCGGATTTTTAATGATTAAAGATTTAAATGTGGAAACTTTTTCCTGATGAATCACATAGAAGAATCACATACGGATTCATTTTGGTGAAAGAAAACACAAAAATACAAAAATATTTAAAAAATAATCTACTGAATCTACTGTATAACCGCTGTAACTACACAGCAAAGGGCTTGTTGGTAAAGATAAACATCTCGTGCTGTAGGTGTCGTGTCTATAATATTAGATGAATAAATAAAGACCATTATCATCTATACATCCCCAGTTTGTCATGAAGTAACTTCAGTCCTGCTGCAGTGCAGCTGATCCTCAGGAACTGCCTGTCACTGCCACAGTGCTGACAGCAGGTGGGAGTTTCTCACAGTCTGTAACTGGCTTTCATACAGTGTCATGAATCACACACAAGATGTTCACTGCAGAAAAGTAAAAGATGGTCATTTTGTCCAAGTCTGCAGAATCCAGTCTTTAATTACTTATTTCTTGTTTTGGCACTTTTCTGATGCATTCATTAGATTGGTGAGATAAATGTGCTGTATGTATTCAGTCCGCTTAGAAAGTTGAAGTAGGTTGCTGAAAATAGGATACAGATAGAAATAGATCTGGTATAAAATGTTACACAGTAATAAAGTATAAAAATGACCTGTGTTAATAATGACGTTTTTAACTGTGCCACTGGCTTAAATGTGTTTAACGTATTATACTGTAGTTTATCTTCAGCAGTGAAAGTTTATTCTAGACAGGCGCTGAAGTAAGAATTATCACTGTCCCTGACAAGACCCCACTGATAGCATGCTCCAAGATAACGCTGTGCGTAACTGGCCTCCTGACACCGGCTGTGTCCCAGTTCCATATATGATATTGATCTAAGCAGGCGTGTGGTGAGTTTCCACTGCTGGAGTGATGACATTAAGTTGCAAGAGAGGAAATGGAAGAACTGCTGACAGTTGTAAAGAAATCAGCAGTGAGACAGGTACAGTAAGATCAAGAGTATCAAGTGACGGCAGACAATGAGAATTATCTCAGACATGAAAATGAGAACTTGAGGAAGTTTACCTCCATGTATACTTCCTCTGACTTTGAATGTTTCCCACCTACTACCAGTAGAGTAAGCATAGATCAGCAGTTATGACAGTTCACTGGGGACACACGGATGATTTTGGTTTCTATATCATTATCATTGAACAGGTCAAATCAATATATATAATGTCACTTCTTCCAATCTTGAAAATTGTGTTACTGAAACACAGAAGCAGGTAAACACGCGACACGACAGTCTGAGAAACGTTTTGTGCATTAGTGCTTTCACTCTGAATCGCTCTCAACATCACCAAAAACAGCTGAGCGGAGCGCAGACACGCAGACTGCCACAAATTTCACATAAAGTGCAAACTGACGAGGTTTTCCCCTCACAGCGTCAGACCAGCTGAAGCTCCAGGAAAACCGGCGAGACAGAAGAAGGGACCGATCCGCAGGACGGCGCATCGCCTCTCCTGCTGGTCTCGCTTTAATGGCTCTCAATCACCACAGGCTCGTACCCGCCTGCAGACACCCTGCAAAGACCCAAACATGAAGGGGAACGAGTCAGAGAGCTAATTGCCACATTATAATTTGCTTTTGATCCAAATTGTCATGGCAAGTAAAATGCAAGAATCATTTTGACAGAGATAAAACAACACTAACAAAAAGCGGTTTGTTCAAAGTCTGTTTTTTAGATTTAAAAATGAAATTCTGTGAAAAATCTCATGAAAGGGGATGCTAGTGCATTGAAAAGGAAACCTACTTCAACCTGTTGTCAGAAGGGCTGGGTACTGTTTTCAAATAATGGTTTAATACCATTATAATAATATAGTGCAAAACAAATCTTCCCATTAAATAATTTTAGTACATAACTGAATAAGCCAAATGTTTGCTTTGTCTTAAGCAAAAACAGCTGTACCAAGAACTTACCTACCAAGAGCTGATTTCAATCAAAAACTATGTGCTCTGGACACATTTCAGTCATTACTGCAGGCTCAGCAACATAAACTTGAGTGACCTCTGAATTCAGACATGTATCTACTACATCTAACTCTACCTCCAATCCACAAAGTGGAAGCGATTAAAGGAAAAGAGGAAGAGAGAGAGCAGCACACAGACAGGGGAAATGAGTGGACAAACATGAAGAGGAGGAAGTGATAAAGAAACAGAAAGCAACAGAAAGTCAGAGTCGGGCCACTCACCTGTTTCCAAGCCTGATGCCACTGAGCGCAGTGGTTCCATCTCTGCTGACGAACAGACGCAGGTTGCTGTCTGAAAGCCAGACATACACAAACCCAGTTAGCAGCCGCTGACGAAAACCAGAAGGCATCAACGGACAATAAGAGTAAGAGAGCTCGGTCCAAAGATGGAGCAGTTAGTTACCAATGCTGTGTTCGCCACCTTTGCAGTCATATTAACTGTCAAACCTTCTCATGAAGAGATTCACTGTAAACAATTGAGACCACATTGAAAAGCCTCCTCCACACACCAATGATATCATCACTGCTGCTGTTTCTCAAGGTTGGGACTTCATTTCCCATAAACCACTTCTTCCAACGTCTTCCTCAGCCAGACAATCGAGGGCAGGTCAATGCAAATGACAAGTTTGTTCCCCAACATTGTTTAAACAATCCGTCACTTTCTCTTTTATGTGACATTGTGCCAAGCAGCATGTTTATATCTTTAGTGTTGGAGACAGCAATAGTGATCTTCTGTCCCTTTCTTTGACAGTTTGTTGGGAAAATCCCCACAGGACTTTGGGTGAACTACTTGTCAGATAGTTGAATAGCTACAGAAACCTTTTCCCTCCATCTGACCTTCACAGAGGCATGTACATGGAGCTGCACTACTGATGGCAGATCATTATGTGATATTATCATTCTACGCTCCCATTTTACCTTCAGTGTTGTTGATATCTGCAAAATTCTGGCTTTGGACAATTTTCTCCACAATGTCGTCAGCATCCATGCGAGTGTCATTTACCCAAGAGGGGTGACTCTCAACGGAGTCCTGCTTCCTCCTGAAATACCATAAAAGAAGAAAACTGTAGTTGGGACATCATTTTTTTTTCTGTCTTATTACATAAATCTGAAGCAGGATTAGTGTAAATCCTAGCAATTATATGCCTCAGCATCTCTACCTGAGAGGCCTATTGGGGGGTAAGACAGGCCGAGGGGGTCGAGGGGGTCTTTCAGGACGTCCAGCGTCCTTGTCGCCCTCTGTGGGTGTGTCGGCAGTGAAGCCCAAACCCCCAGAGGTGCTGCTTCCTGTGGAGGTATTCCTGCGATGTGTGAGGTCGGACAGGCTGGAGGAGCAGGAGTGCTCAGTGCTGTAGCCTGCAGGACAGCGGGGACATAAGAGGGCATCAAAGGAGCCGTTAGAAGATATCAGAGGTTAGAGGAACTAGCGATGAACGAACTGTCTGCCACGTTGGGAAGGTAACAGCAGTGTAGAACAAAGGTGAAAAGTACTGAAGTGCACTCAAATCCTAACTGAAGTTATGCAATAGAACTTTTAGCCCAAATTAATACCAGAAGCAGGAAACCAAGAAAATAACAACTACAGAAGCATTAACTTTCTCCTCATCAGCTCCATTATGACTGTTTGACATACGTCATCCAATCTGCAGCACAGACAGCGGCTGGCCAAATTTTCTACAGCTATGATTGATTTACTCATTTATTTAGTTAACCTTTATTTGACCAGGAAGTGTCTTAAAAGAGATACATCGTCTCTTTACAAGACAGACCACACCAAAATGGAATATGCTTCCAAAATGCTGTTGGTGCGGACTGCTCTTTTGTCTGGCCCGTGACCTGAGAACAGTTTGTATTAGGAGAGGCTATCATGACCTGTTGATCCTGACAACACAGCTCGCAGGGTCACAGAGTAACACAAACCCCTCCACCACAACAAGGTGGTGCTTTTCAGAGGGATATTACAGGTTATAATAGTCTGTCCATAGCTCTCTGTTCGGCTTCTTGAAAGGAACTGATATGTAACTTTAAAATCTACGTAAGCTACCTATAAAGGACATTGTAATATGGATCAATTATAGAACTAATTGAGATATTGCTCAATTGGTACACTATCAATTACTTAATGACTTAATGAAACTACTGTTGGTGAATTCTGTACCTGAGATTTTGCTGTGCTGGCTGGCATAGCTGGAGTTGCGAGAGTGACCGGACTGGAAGACTTCTGCAGGGCTGTGCTGGTTCACTTCTGATTGTTCAAGGAGACCTGAAGGCACAACAACTATTAGAAGCTCATATTTATTCAGTCGAAATTCATCCGCAGGATCAAACATCAGTCAGTCTTTGTTTATTTTAACAGCAGAGCTGCAGAACCTCAGTGATGGCAGCCATCTCTGACTCATAGGAGCTGTAATTTACAACCATTTACTGTAACTTCTTGTGAAGTCAAAGAGTTGGCAGGTTTTCACTCCACACCAATCAACCAAAGTATCTGAACGTGTAAGCTAACTTTTGTTTGTACCGGGACCCGGAATGCTCTTGTACACTCATGGCTCGGTTCTGAGAGTTTACACTTCTTCCTGTCTTTAAAAGGTGTTTTGGACAGATTCTTGAACCAGATGCTCAAATCCTATGAACAAACTTAGCCTTTCAAGTTGTTTTCCATATTCTAACAAAACATGTTGGGTTTCAGTTTTTCATCTTAATTAACTGAACGAAGCCTTAATAGCGCCAGCTCGTATTCCATGTGAGGAAAATCTTTTCTAAAAGATTTTTTTTAGAACTTCTTCCAGGAAGTTTTGGCTCAGATTGAAAAATATCTGGGTCGAGGCCAGTTGGGCCAAGACTAGACTTCAGTCTCAAGACCACTTTAGCCAATGTTTCATACTTAACTTCTTCTGAACGACATGTTTAAAGTTCTACAAGTTAGTTTGTTGGATGTTGAAGAGCGTGGTAGTTTACTTTATAAAGTCCTTGACAATTATGATGAATAAGGGCAGTCAGACATTATTTGATATGTTCTCAGTCTAGACTCTGTCTCACGTCCCTTTGGATGGCCTTTGGAAACAGGGCTGGGATTCAATACCATTTTTTTTATTCTGAATCCAGACACAAATCTGCTAACCGATCCAAAAATCCTTTTAAAAAGCCTTATCATATCCCTTCAGGTTGAGCTAATACTAAAAGATCAACATTCAAATACTCAGTAACAATAGCAGTTCCAGATGCAAAAGGTGACATATTTACATATTTCAGCTTTATATGCCTTTCACATCTTTCCCTCGTCATGTATTGGCTCTGCAAACTGCCACCCCTGAGTTTGGGTACCAGTGGCTTAAGGAAACTGGATATTTCTCCAGCTCTGAACCAGATATAAAATATAACGTGAGTTGTACCTGAGCTGATGATGGAGGGTCGAGGCTTGGCGACTCGGCCCAGAGAAACCCCTCCAGCCGGCCCGGGCTCAGCTGTTCCCTCCCCCTTACAGTCCAGCTGCAGGGTGTGTTCTCGCCCTGGGATTGAGATGGACTTTGCTGTGCTGGGTGGCCTGCAGGAAAAAAAAACACCACTTATCAGTCTGGAACAGATAAAATGAGCACAGAGCCGCAGTTCTGCTTAGCTTGGCACACTCTGATAAGATTAATTTTTATTGACCGCGGGGAAAGCAAGTCACCGCGGCAACAAAGGAGGGAGCACAATTATAAGTGTTTAAGAATCCGGTTAAAAGGTCAAAAATGTGCAGAGAACACCAAGGCACCAATAAAAACCTGTGGATACACATAATGGAGAACCCTCTGAGCAAACATGCCAAATTGTTTTGACAAACAAGTTCACATATTTCAGACAAACAATAATTTTAAAACACTTAGAGCTCACTGGTGAGATTTTTCCCAGAGTCTTAGTAAACAGTTTATTTGTCAAACTCTGAAGAGTACATTTATAGAAATGCATAACATAGACGTACTAAACTTTGCTTTTTGCAATTTGTATCACAAAATGGAAGGAATTATTATTGTAATGTCTACTGAATTTGAAATAGACGGTAGAAGATAGCTGCAGTTTATCGAGGTGGAAATGTTTTTCTGGTTTTAAGTCCAGAAATGCAGTGATGTAACTTAAACAGATAAAAGACAGGGTCAACATTGAAAAATACTAAAAAGGAAATAAAAAGTGGCAAAAATTATGACAAGTTTAACAATATGAGGCTGAAATCCAAGCAAGGGTATAAAAACATCTGTGATCAATTTGTTAGATCTAAATCTCACAATTAAATTTACTCACGTTTTAAAACACGGATCTCCAGACAGGAGGGTCATCCCGATGATCACCTTTAAAAGAAAAAATCAAGAGAAGTTTTACTCCACAATGTAAATGGCAGCATCAGCAAAATGTCTGTTTTACTGCCATGTCAAAAAGTGCTCTAAAGAACAGGTTAGTTCTGATCCCCTCGTCTCTGATCTTACATCAACATGAAATATTATTCCATAATTAGAAATTACTGCCTTTTTCCTCTGCTGTGCGTGTTCTTTCCCTTTCCTGTCCACCTGACTGTATCCCTGCACAGCAGTTAATCAACATCCTGTATACCACAGCACTATTTCTGTCTGTCTCGGGGGGGTAATCTAAATCTGAACTTCATCACAAATCAGCCCAGCCCAGTTCCAGAAATCACTGTCCTACATTTATGTTACAGAGTTGGAACGATGAACATATTTCGAGTAAACAGCACGTTGGCTGCTCAAGCGATGAAACAATATTAACTGGATGAGCTGGGAGTAAATTCCCAGTAAGCTCACTGACATACGAGTCAAGTCTTCCAGAGGAACGGGATGACAAATCTACTCGTGACTGTCTTGGCTCTTTGTTGCACAAAGAAGTTTGTGGTGATGCTCTCTGGGTGGCGCTACAGAGCTCCTCAACTCCTCAGTGAATAAATCAGAAGCTCCTTCCCCCACAGAGACATTTCACCGCTTCAGCTGAGAGTGAAATTAACAACTTTGTATTCAGCTGTGGTAAATAAATGGTGATGTCTGGGCAGCAATTTAAATAATTTCTATTATCAATTAAGCTGTAGATTTTTTATCAATATATAGATTAATCCTGTTGTTCACGTCATCTTCAAATTATTTTTTTTCATATTTAGATGACAATCTGAAAAGATGAAGAGATGCAGCAAAATCCTCACAAATGATTTTGAATGAATGATTTTGTTAGTCATTTACACCAATTAAGTGATTAATTCAGTAGATCAACTGACTAATTAATAGATTTATCATTGTAGGCCAAGGTGATTTGACATTTCATCATTTTGAATAAAACAAAACAAACAGAGGCAACACAAAGATAAGATGGCCTGCAATGAGACATGACATGCATCTTCTTAAGACAATATCTTTGGGTTTTGGACTGTTGGTCTGATACAGCTCATTTTCTGCGTTATCTGATATTTTTCACTGTCCTTTGACCTTTAATGAATCAGACAATTAATCAGGGAAATAACCAGCAGATTACTCAGTAATGAAAGCTCTTTTTACATTAAAGTTTTTCCTAATCTGCTTTTCGTTACAAATTGTGCTTGACAACTCAATTTTTCATAACAGGATAACAAAGTTAAAATGGCCTAAATTAATCAGCATGACTTGTAACACGAACATTTTCTGTGCAGCTGCTGAGGACGCTGTTCAGTGTTTTCAGAGCTCTGAGCTGCTCCTCCTCCATAACATTTATCCCAAACTGTCATTACATTGTTGTTTTAAAGCAAAGATGCATTAAAAGGTAAAAAGGGTTCAACGGAAATTCAATCCCTCCTGGAAACTGATTGAAGCGTGGCTGAAATAACAAGTAGCTCGTTATCAATTAATCTTCTCTGTTGATATATGTTGAGTTGTAATTTTGGCTGGGTCCAACAAATAGTCCAAAACACCCACATACTGAGTTAACTTTAACTTTTTTAGATTAGCTACTTTTAAGTCAGAGACTGGAACTAGGGAATGCTCGACATTCTGCTACAATCACAAAAAAAAGTAGCTGATCAATTATCTCTACACCAACAAACTGATTAATAAACAACTCGTTTCAGCTGTTGGTGGAACAACAGTACTAATATATATTTTCATTTGAACAGAAAAACCAAAGCACTTAAACAAAGGTCCTTCACCAGTTTCAATGACAAAAAAACAGATGATCATCCACCGTTCCACTCTGGCCACTTCTGACTAAATTTGTTGAGTGGAAGCAATCAATGAAAGGTCAAATGTCAAAGGTCAAAGCATCAGAGTTAATGATTAAGCTTGCTCCGGGCATCAGGACCTATAACATTTATGACATAAATATTCTAGTTTATACAATGAGACTTTTCAAATAAATTGTATTCTTAATCCTTTATTCTAATGGTGTCAACATTAGCTGAGAAAAATAAAAGGCAGATTATACATAATATGCACATAGATCACTTCTTCTTCTTCCCATCAATTTGCCATATTTCCCCAATGTATTTTTGGTCACACTCATGTCTCCTTGCCTTCAGTATGGAGTTGTCCTGCCGTGTGTTCTTGGTGTCGTAACCCTCCAGCAGACAGCAGCGCACAGTGGAGCCAGAACCCGCAAACTCCGCCATGTTGAGGTCTGTGAAGCCCAGCTGAGGGCAACGAAGAGGAGACGAGTTAATTCTAGATTCACTAATGGAGGGGTTCACTGGCCTCTATTTTGGCGTGTCTAGAATGGAGTGATTTCTGCAACACCCATCATTTAGCACAACAAGCAATTTCACTTTGTTAACGTCACAAGCTTCTGAAGTTTTAATGCATGACAGGGTGCAAAAACCACACATCAATCTTAACAGGCATCAAATCTGAGTAAGAGTAAGTTTAGAGTGGCTTTGATGAAGGCAAAACATTTTGGCAGGTAGGTCTTTACACTACAGGGGGGTCTCCAGTTGAAGGATGCAAACCATTTGTGGGTTCACATCTCTACTCACAAATCAGTATGGTCTAAAGTCTCAATACCTTCAGAAATGAGGTAGAGAAAATAGTAAATTTCGGGGAGAGATGGAGAGAGGAGGAAAAGAAAAACGAATCTGAAACAAAAATAAAAACAACTTTTAATGTTCCGTATTTCATTATGGTTGATTTCAAAATTATAAAGAGAGCAGAGAGTGAGGGAGGGAAAGATAGCATAACAGACAGAAAACAGAATTAGCTCTGTTATATATGGAGCTAGCGGCCTTATTAGCTAACTACAAGTTTGCCTGGATCACAAACTCAAATGGCTGGACACCAAATGGAGACAGAATACAGCCTTCAAGACCGGCTAGGGTCCGTTTGTTGACAGGGAATATAGTATGGAGGTGATTTACAGCAGCTCTGACTATGGGGGGTATACCATCGTAGAATTGCCTCTTAGGGTACAAAGCGGCATTAAAAGACAAGATGGATAAGGGCTACCAGGTTATCATGCTGACTTTAGTAGACATCGATGCAACACAATACATTAATGTCTTCGACATAACGTCAGAACTGTTCCCTAACATTGTTAATAACGCTATTTTTTAAATGCATAATGTCTCTTAAACTTCTTGACAATCAAGTGTATTGTTTGCTTCTGTTTCTAAAATAAGACCTATTGAGTTGAAGCTATGGGCACCTATAAAAGTTGGTGTACAGTGAACCATTCCTGACCTATACCTATACTGTGGAAACTGCCTTTGTCGGACTGCATTCATGATGTTATCTTAAATTAACTCTGCAGCACTCTTAAGCTAAAGGTTCCCATTCTTCCTTCTCCAGGTTTCCCTTTCTTCAGGAGCTTCTGTTTTCATAGGTGTGCATTTAAGGAAGCCAACTTCTAAGGAGGGAAGCGGGATATATTTACCCAAAGGAAATCTAAATGGAGAATGGTAAAAACAGAGGAAGCCGTTCCTGTCAGGCAACAACGACCATGGGTAAACAAAAGTTTATCTTCTTGAGGGGTTTGACCTTGTTATTTCTCTCATCAGGCATGAGTCATTTGTCAGGAGCTCTTAGAGTTACGGTTAGATAGGTGTTGGCAGGACGTTTTGCAGATTCCAGGCAAACGTGAGTGTAGGGAGGTTTTGATTTATAGTCCCGCCCTGCTGGTGGCATGCTCGTCAAAGTGTTGTGAGAAATGCTAATATTTATACGATATGGCATTAAGGTTTACAGAGACTCACGAAAGCTCATCTGTAACTGTTTCTATGTGTTTATGTACGTGAGAGGTAACACGGCCAAGACGGAGACACAAGCTCTTACCTTCGTATATGCTTTTCCTCCTTTGAGTTCCTGCAGGGGAAAAACAGGAAGACAGTAATGAACCCAGTGATCCAAATGATCCAACTTTATATTACAGAGGCCTCCAATTACAGGGATGCAACAAGAGAGTTGAAATTACAGGCTGAGACCACACTCATGGTTCCTCAGAGCGTGGCACCAAGGCGGCGCTCTCATGATGGGAGACTTCACATCAAGTCTGTACTGAAATATCCTCCTGTGTGAATTTCTGTGAGAATGTCTCCAAACCTCTTTATACATGTTTGTGTGGTTAATCAAGTTTGTTAGTGGATGCAGTTCTGTAGGTCTGGGTATTGTTTAACAATTTTGATACCAATACCAAAAGTAATAGTTGTTTTTATCACCTTATGTGTTACTACCCTTCCCCATAAGCACTGATTTGAAGATTTGCAGGTCAAAAGACATCAACTTTAAACTTATATTTCCGTATTTTTTGGGAGGATATGCTGCAGGTGACTGAGCTCCAAAAGGAGGTCAGCCTTGCAATGGTTAAGAAAAGTGTGAAAAAGATTACGCATCTGTACCAAATATAAACGGTGTGTGTTCTGAGTCGAGACCTATCTCCCATCCAAGTTTTGGGGAAATCTGTTCAGTAATTTTTGTGGAGACAGGAGTAAAAATATACTGAACAGATTTCCATAAAACTCTGATGGAGGATGGGTCTCGGCCCCGAATAGACCCCATTAACTTATGGTAGGATTTTTTTCTCACTTCTCGACATTTTTGAGTTTTACTCAGGGGATAATGTTCAGAAGCATCCATGCAAAGGGGCACTGTGGGGCCGAGCTGTGCGCTCAACCGATTGCCGTTCTAGTTTAAGATGGAATTTCAGTGGATACCGAGGAGAAACTTTAAGTAAATTGTCCTTCACATCAAAAAATAATGACAGCATACAAGGAAACAACAATATAACTGAATGTTCTGACTGAACAGGATTGACTCAATTCCCCATCTTTTAAAGACACATCATTAATCTGGTTAACTACAGACTTGAGGCGGACACTCCAAGAGTCGTACCTTTCTGACCGACACCCTGCAGACAGAAGGATCCAGGACTCCGGTGTGGGGGTTGGCGCTCATTTTAGACACAAAGGTAAACCTCTTCCTCCAGCGAACACAGTTCTCTTGAACCTCCTCTCTGTAAGGAAAAAAAAAAGCAGAAGCACGTAAATCTCTGGAATGAACAATTTAGTATTCTGCATTCTTGTGCTTCCAATGAATTATTCATTTCGAAACTCCTTTCTATTTCTGCTTACTCCTCACTTCCTGAGTTATAGACTGAGTTAATGATAACATGATTAACTTCCCATTTGCTGATACAATAAAATTGATGATGACACTGAAACATACAAGGTAAAATGGAAGCATCTTAAACTTAGTATTTCAAGAAACACAAGAACTTAAAAAGAACTGTTCTCTAAACTTTTCCTGACATTGAGGTCAAATCCAAATGTTCTCAACACTTGGCTACTTATAATTTCTATCTACTATATTCTGTGACCCGAAACAACACATTTTTTCCAGTTATGTCATATCTTTCTCACAGTCTCATGACCAGTGGATCAGATTTAACAGAGCAACACTAACGGAACACGTTGTGAGCAACTTTTTCCGAAACTAACTGAATTGCAGAGCTGATTCCCATGGCTTCTGACGCTGATGATGTTCTAGCTTAACTTAACAAGGATTTTGTTGGTAGGTGTAGCGTTTTGGTTGAGGACTGTGACCTGGTGACACTTTGTCAACAAGAAGGAGAAAACCGTTGATGGAATGACATTACCAATATGAACACTGGTTTGTCTCTCAGGATTTTCCCCCCTGCTTAACTGACAACAAAACCTGTCGAGGAAACAGTGTACAATGGTCAAGAGACTTCTGTGAAAACAAAGTTTGCCTCAACAGAAATGCCAGTGGAAAACCTCAGAGTATCCATACATCCTGGCTAACGGGTGGGAACGCAGCAGTAGGTGTGCAAACAGAATGGGTCACTGATCTGTTTGTTTCTGAAAACAAAAGCTGATGTGACTGGCACTCCAACAAATTCCAAAGAAACGTCCAGGAAATGCGGCAGCATGCAGAAAAAGAGGCTAAATGTAAATCTGTGTGGTATGTAGAAAGAGACCAATCTGTTTAACGTAGCACTTCTGTTGACTAAACAAGATTCCAATCAAAATCTGATTGCCTGCAGCACTACAGCTCATCTATAAAATAAGGCATCAGTCTTGGTTAGTGCTGGAACAGTTGGTCATTCAAAAGGTGCACTATGTTGTTTAGGGGAAGACATTTTAACAGGAAAGATCTTCATTGACTGTTTTTTTTTTTTAATGTCTAAACAAACTAAATAAACAAACTCTCAATTTTCAGGTCTGAATAAACAAACTGACATTAAAGTACAACACAATTTCATACCATGAACACATCTACTGTTGTGGAAGGGATATGAAATGGCAAAATCCAACACTTTAGGTAACAACAGCCAGACTTCATGGAAATTCATCCAGTAGTAATCGAGGCATTTCACCACAAAGCAAGCTGACTAAAAATAAAATTGTCACTGCAAGCAGTAGTAATTCTACTGCGTTACTTGTAGTTAATTACAAATTACTCTGGTAGTAAAACAGGGAGACATCCAAATAAACAAAGTCACATACCAATTATGGGGGAAAACAGATCACTACAAAATCGTAGATGCAGGTCTTCGTTATTTTTAAGTCATGAGAATCTGCTCTGTGAATCACTGTTTCAACCAAACATTTGAGTTAAATAACGTCCTCTTAAAGAGCCCCATAATTTCGGTAAATGTTCTGTCAATCACCAACGAAAGAGTAAAAAAGTCTTTTTTTTCTCTTAAATGGCAAACAGCTCATTTAGAAAACTTTCATTGGACTCTGTCCAACGACATGCTGAGAAGAAGTAGATCAACTGGCAGCCAAAAGTTTCTGGAGTCACTTAAACTGCTTGACGCCTCTTTAATTCCACCACATATAAATCACAAATACAGCGCTTCACGGCGGGGCGTGCATGTCAAATCAAAAGGTGAAAGAGAAAAATGCTTGTACTGATGAGCTTTTTATTGAAGCAACTCTTCAACATCAAGTGAAATATCCTGCATGCATTTTTTTCGAGAGTGTCTCCACACGTCTTGATACAGTATGTACATTTTTACTATAAATATTTGCGGAATGAGGAGGGCAACAGGTCATAAGCAAGAGCTTCTCTTACACAGTACATTAAAACCATGTCAACAGTTAAAAACAAGTAAGGAACACTAAAAGGAAAGAAACATGAT
This sequence comes from Diplodus sargus, assembly GCA_903131615.1. Lineage (NCBI taxonomy): Eukaryota > Metazoa > Chordata > Actinopteri > Spariformes > Sparidae > Diplodus > Diplodus sargus. The sequence goes on from CAEMYA010000092.1 coordinate 10,136,120, forward strand.
TCTAAAGACCTGTAATAATGCTGGGCACTTTAAAGTCCATTTCAGACTGTTCAAGAAGATATCAAAAGAAAGAAAGAAAGAAAGAAAGAAAGAAAGAGCGAAAGAAAGAAAGAAAGAAAGAAAGAAAGAGCGAAAGAAAGAAAGAAAGAAAGAAAGAAAGAAGGAAGGAAGGAAAGAAAGAAAGAAAGAAAGAAAGAATCAGCTACAATGGCTGCATCATCAGACATTGTCTCCAGCAAACCAGGATGCAAGCACAAGATTTACCATCAGCCTCGGACCCAATCAGGCAACAGAAACAGGCAATGTGGGTCCTGCTTGATGATTAATGAGGACATGTACTTGTTCAAGACCTGTCCTAAAATCAAAAGGATTTACCATCTGGAGATCACAAATGTATTCATGGAATTTCCTGGCTCTCTACCCAGATTAGATTGAGGTATTTTCTTGTGTGCAAAATACAAATTGTAGTCCAATTTTAGCCTGAGGCACGGTCATGGGATCAGCAAAAACATTACGATGCAGCCTCAAGCCAACATGAATGCACATAGAGAATTTAACGGGCAATCTGGTCTAAAGATGTTGAGGTATCACTTTTGAAACAAAGAGAGATTAATCATCTGGTTGAGCTATCGTGAAGTTCCTCTGCCAGAAGAATGGGGAAAAAATGAGCTTGGCCTCCATTTTCTGTTGAAATGACAATTGTTTTAATGGTTTTAATTCCAAGAAGTTTAATTTCAGTCATTTTGATTTCTTTTAATCATTGCACAAGAGGCAGTGTGAGCTATCGCGTGACAAAGAAGGTGCACATGTACAACAACCAAACACACACACACACACACACACACACACACACACACACACACACACTCTATAGTGCAAAGTAGCAGCAGCTGCTCCTCACACTCCCCTCCCCCTTCATCTTATTCACCATCTCTCCAGTGTTTTTGTGTGATTTTTTACCACTTCTGTCATTCTCTGTCTTTAACCACCTTCTATTATGTTTCACAGGATTCTGAACAAACACCCTCAATAAGAAATATCAACCACAGCTAAGCTACTTCCAGCCTCAACACAAATTCCAGGTTTTATACTTAATGTATATTTATAATTCATAAAATTAAATATATTTCATCTGTTCATCTGGCTGTTCATTGTCAGGTGAATTAAACTTACTAGCAGCCTGTTAAAGACGCTGAAAACAAAATATTGGTAGGACACACGGTCGTTTTAGTTTCTTATTTCAATTAACTCATTTGTGTGGATCTGCAGTGAATGATTCCTCACTTACAAATAAAAATACAAACAATTTGCTGTCCACAGCCTCTTATATCCACTTGTATTGATTTTCTTCATTCAATATTATGGCAAATAGAATATTTTAGGTTATTTGACTGTTGGTCAGACAAAATAGACAATTTCAGAATGTCACTCTGGGCCCTGTGAACCAGTGATGTGTTATGAATTGTATAACTGAACAAGGTAAATAGAAGAAGACGATGCCTGAAAGCAAGGAACCGAGGAAGTAAACAATCCCAGATTTAAAATACTTCTGCACTTTGGTGAGTAACAATGAATGTTAACATAACTTCTATTTGTTTTGAAGAAAACTCCACAGGGCCTCTTTAAGCTAGAACAGTTTGACAATGTAAATTAACGGTCTGTGGCTTGCTTAACCACAAATCGTGGCACATGCAAGTAAAGTACTGGGGATTCACAACAAAGAGGATAAAACCACCAAACACAAAACGTGATAGAAATCTTCTTTAACCCTAAACTGAAGCTCTAATCCTAAGCCAACTCTTTGAAGAAGAGAGGTTAAAATGTTCTCAACTTGATTCTCGCTCATCCATCTATCCCTGGAAACAAGTGCGGTTCACAGAAAAGTAGAGACACAAAAGCGTGCACGCACAAACACACACACACACTCTTAGCTCTTATCAGGACCCCCGCGCTATTGGTCCTCCAGCGTGTAACGGGGAGCGTTCCCAAAACCACATTCCTAACTCCAGATGGCTTTGTTCAGACTCCATGGAAACCTCACACTCCTCGAATCCACCGACGCTCTGCCAGCAGCTCCGAGAAGGAGGAGACACTCACAGCAACACTCTTTCTTTGAGCCTCGGACGTTTTTATAAGCCTTCCGCCTTTTGCTTCCAATCTCACCTGCAACCTTTGGATCTCTGCTGTTCGCTCTTCTTATTCTCCAACATTTTACTTTTTGTGTATTTAACATAAATCTGTTAGTGCGGCTGCTTCTCTGTCAGGATTATTTAATCAAAAGGAGGAGTTTATGGCGTGCAAGGACTTGATACCTATTGCTAAAATGATAAGAAGCCTTCGTGGTAGTATCCTATACTTTTTCTAGTGCATGATTTGGATTTTTTTGGACATCTTTTGATAATTTAACCTCGAGTAAAAACACTTAACTCAATCAAAAAATGAAGGCTCGATATGAGCAGTTCTCCAGCACTCTGTTGAGAACGCAGCCCAGCAGCAGCCTCTCAGTTATAGCAGGCCACACTGACAGTAGACAGACTGGAGTTGCTCTCACTCCAGATGAAAACAGCTCACATAAACAGAGGACTGAAGGCGGACATCATAACGCGTGCAAAGACAAACTGATACAGAGGCCGTCATTGTGCGTGTCCTTTTCCATACATTTGTCCTGCAGGCAATACTTTGATCATTTTGTACAGTTGAATCAAATTAGTGCACTTCAAACAAAAAACTGCTGTGTCCCTCAACCAAACATAATTTCCACCAGCTGAAAATAGAGGAAAGCCTGATGTTTCCCACGCACGTCATCCTGAAGCTGAAGGAGTAGCAGCTCGGGTAGACGTGGCACGGCTGTGATCAACCAAAGATCTACACTTGGTGCCTTGTCACTACTGCTAGATGAGGAGGGATGCTGTCCTGCGTTGAAAAACAATCCGCAAAAAGAGACGGCGTCCAAAAATGAGTTTGGTTTCAAAACCTCAAATCAAGAGCACAGATCATGAAACAGCAGACAGACGAGCAGAAGTCTGCAGGCAGAACGACACTCGAGTACAAAGAGTAATCAGTGAAGTCAAAAACAGAACAGGCACAAACTCCAAAATCATGAGCAATTACACGCAAATAGTAAGTAAGGAGGCCAAGAGTCAAAGGCAGAGTAAGCCAACATCAGATAGAACAACATTTTTCTGTGATTTACTAATATCCAGATTAGATTAAGAAGTGGAGGAGAAGTTTTATCACTTCAAAAAGTCTCTGAGAATCAAGCACTGGAGCACGCAGGGGAGGAAGAACTGGGATTCAAGGATTTAATTGGGATGAGAAAGAAAGGATATGAAGTACCTCTTTGGATTATAGTTGTGGAGACACAGACAGGAAGAGGAAGAGGGGTATGACATGCAACGACGGTGCCCAGCTGGAAGTGAAACAGGGACGCTGAGGTTTTGTGGTGTGAGACGTAACCGCAAGGCCACCAGGTCTCCCCAGACATGTAGTGAAGAAAAATAGACTGAAAAAGTTGTTCTCATCTGGGAATTTAGATGATTGCTTAAGAAACTCTTTGTTTTCTCCTCCGGCTGCCAACGTTTTAAGGCACATTGTTGTTCTCCTGTTTTAGACTGGTTTTACTTCAGCTTTCAGACAGTTTTCTGGTTGTTTCCAAGTTGATGTATGTTTAAGTTGTAGCAAACTTTCATGGCCGGAGCACTCACTCAAAATGTAATCGATCTCAGAAAAGTGAGATGTAATTTGCCAACCCAAGCCCTAAGGGAAAACTTTTTTTTTTCAAGTGGAAAGAAGCAAAAATTCACTTCTGATAAAAGGCAAAGTATTTTTTTCACGTTAAAATCTCTGTTTTCATGCACTTTCAGCCTGAGAAATACTTTTAAGGGTTTCAGAGTTTTATTTTAGCAAGTTGACTCATGCTGACATCTACTAATCATCTGTTCTCCCCACTTGGAAAAGCTTACATAATAAAATAAATTAAATCTATCATGCTGCGCTAAAGTTACATTAACTGGAATCAGATTTGTTTTGACCTTCTCACTGCTGCCAAAAAATCCACAATCTGGCAAGACGACAGGTTACTAAAACTCTGTCCAGTAATCTGAGTCCATTTCACTCCTGTTTATAAGTCTCTGTCTCTGTAAGAAAACTGAAACTAAACACAATTTACACAACAAATGTAACGGAAAGAAAACTTCTTCAGCAGGATTTGTCTGAAGAAGACATGCACAATGTGTGCTTGCACCCTTTCGGTCTTTATGAAGTCTCAATGTAAACATGAGGTCCCTGATTTGAGTTGCCCCCTACAGGACCTCAGCATGTGATGACTCAACATGTCAGCAATGCAGCAGTATGGGATCCTTATCTCCCATCCTGGCTGAGTGGCTCCTGGGGGCCCCGGCCACAGCAGAAAGACAAACAGAGGCCCGGCCGGGTCGGGTCGCATCGAGGGCTCAGATAAACAGGCCGCGAGCAGAGTGCTGAGGAAGCAGACAGATCCTGCAGAGGGGTCGGTGACGTAAGGATGAACCAGCAGGCAGCAGGAGGGACGAGGAGTCACTGAGGATGTTCCTGTATCCAAAAGGTCAAAAGGTCGACGCACACTGATGCTAATGACCTTTAAAAAAAAACACGTGCTCTGTTGAAGAGAATCTGGATAGAAAACCAATCCTCTTCCCTACCTCTTCACTCAGTATTTATTTATCTTTCTTTATTTTTACAGGGGCAACACATGTTGACAAACATCCTGTTAAATGTGCCAGTGTTGGCCAAAAGGCTTATTTTCAACAGCTGTCACTGGGCCAGATGTTAGATTAGCCACTAAAACAACAAAAACAAAACATGTGGGACCTTCACCCTGATATTTGTGAAACTTTATGGAATAAACTGAATGAACATTACTTAAATCCACCAATTGCACATGTGAATGTCAGTCTGCATTTACAAGGAGTACAACTAGCAGTTATATAATGTCGTCTGTGGTTCTGGAGGAGGGTTGAGAGGGGTAACAAAGGTCCATCGCCTGAAACAAACCACGGTCATTGCAGTTATCCAGGATGTTCTGTAGCCTTGCCACTCCCTGGGTGATCCCTCTGGAGTTCCTTTGTGTGCATAGAAGCTTTATACTAGGTTATTTTATTAGAATTAAGTAATAACCTGATCACACCTTTTAAAACAAAACATTTACCAGCAGGGCGGCAACTATCATTGTCGTAAGTAGTTAGTCTCAACTGATCGTTTAGCCATTACAATATTAGACATACGCTCGTCACAGTTTCCCCGGAGTTGTTCAGTGCCTTGTTTTTGTCCAAATGACAGAATAAAACCTGATGATTTACAGTTTACAATCATGTAAGCTATTTAACACACTTCAGAAGCTGGGACCTGAGAATGTTTGGCATGTTTGAGTGATGATTAACAAAAAACCAATAGATTTTCAAATTCAATCTACCAACATAACATAAATTAGAACCTTGAAGGGAATTTCTTTTCTTTCATTTATTTAATTCAATTCGGTTACATCACAGGATTTGCATTCTCTTTACTCTGCGGCCAATCAACCTTTCAGCCTCAGAGTGAGAAGCTCGCACAATCAATTTCACATGGATTCCCCCTGCGTGGAGGAAGGTAAATTTGATTACCTGGCTAGATACCAGAGCAATCATGTCCAAAACACCCCCGCACGAAACACACGCACACACACTCACCTCCCCTTACATCCCAACAAAACGCTAACGGCTGGAAAAGTGAGATGAAAACAGGAAACAGCTGTTAAAAAAGCCGCTCGTCCCCGCTGATTCCTCCGCACTAAACTCCTCTCTGGAGTTCTTCCTTCCTTTTCTCTTTCCTTCTCTCGCACAGCAAAGGCCCAACCCCACCTACATCTGAAGAGTGTCGACCAGGTGAAAAAAGTAACACATTTTTTTTCACTGTCAGACTTTGGTGGATGCCTTGGTTGACAGAGGTGGTTCCAGGGATGGCTTCCTGCTTGTGTTCCCACTCGACTCCCCGGCTGCTTCGGTCAAGCCAACAATCATGGGGTTGTTACACGGGCCATTTACTCCTACTTTGTTCCTCACATCTTTCAAACAATAATAAAAACCAAATTCTCCAATTTTAACTGGATGTTTCTTATCACTAGATGATCCCATGAGGGTGTCATGGTTGACAAAGATGCTTGTTTTCTTTCTGTGATTTGTTGTACTGCAACTATTTGCTCCTTTCTGGACTGATCAGTTTATTTCTGCCCAACCAACATGTCAAAACCCAAAAGATATTTCATTTGGAGTGATAAAAAAGTTGAAAAAACTTCAATTCCTTCTATTTGATTTATGACTGAAGAGATGGGCCAATTACTAAAATAGTGCAATTCATTTTCTGTTGATTATATAACTAATAAAATGACTGATTGTGTCCACAGGAAAAGTTCTGATGAAGTAGAAGTGAAGAGATGTGCCTGTGTTATTTGAAATATCAGTTTTAACAGGCTCGTTTATTGTCATCGCAGCCAAATCTGGAGGAAAACAACGTCCGTCTCAACATCATCTTACATCATAACTGATATTGGCTGCACCATCTATACCGATTGGCCAGTTTACAACCAGTGAGGTTAATGACTATTGTTCATCTGTGCCATCAACACAGGGGAACCGTGTTTTGTTCCACAGAGCTAAGGGAATCTAGCTGCTTTCAGGCTGGTTTAGTAAATCTCACGAGAGCGTGGCACTTAAATAACAGAGATTAGAATCACCAAAGGGAGCGCAGCCACCGGCAGGTTTACACAGACCAGTAGAGGAAGGTAAACAGGTGGCTCCTTTGTGTCATCACCCTGTGGGCTGCCCGACAACTGTCCATGAAGTAGCTCATAAAGCACGTCAGAACTTGTGCATGTTGTTTTTCACAGTGTATAAGCCCAAATGCTGCTTCAGTGCACAGTGCTGACCCATATCAAGGTATCCCCTGTCTGTTTTCCAATCACTGGCAAGTGAAGCAGCATCATTGTCACAATCGCTCCCCAGACTGGCACGCCTGGAGTACTGAACCTAGACTACTTCTTCCTCTGCCTGTATAGTGATCTGGTGTGTGCTATCGGCATTAAATGACTGACTCTTATCCCACACCATGGAAACTTCATGTTAAAATCTCCATTTCATACTTTATACTATAGATATTATACTGTTTCTGCTTCTCATGCAATGACAACCCAGCGGAAATATCGGCACTTGAATCCCTAATGTGTGCTCTACAGCTGGGAAAGCCAACATGTTGCATCATCTTCTCAAATCCACGTGTCGTCAAGTGTGCCAACTGGACGTGTGGCACATGTGACGTGCGTAGAACATGTGCGCTGCCACTCATCTAGTAAGTACAGACAGCATGCTTGTCTACAGTCAGTGTCCATCAGGGTCAGGGTCATTTTCTGTTGTCATACTAAGGAAAAAGGACCTAAAAATGTAAGACTTTTCTTTTAAGATGTGAGAATGGAAATAAGAAATGTAGATAAAACGAATCTGAAGGAGAAAGCCATCATCTTCATGGGCTTTCACATTCATTTTAACTGTTGTTGAATATTTAATCAACGAGAACATGAAGCAGACTCACTTAAAGACTTACATAAGGTCATTTACAACAACAAACCAGTCAAGTGCTGGTGACGCTGGACGACAGACAGTCAGGAAGCTCTGCCAACTCCACCCAAAAGTTCTTGCTAGTTTTGAGGGTCCTGAGAACTACATCCTGAGTGTTCCCGCTGGGAAACACTGACACAACCTCTTAACACGGTCTGACAACACGGAATGATACGGGAAAAGTAATTCAGACCAAATTCCTCAAGTAAAGATGCTCTCAAAGTGAAAGTCTCCAAGTAATAACAAAGGTATCATATAACACATCGTCCATTTAGTAGCAGTTCTGAAGATTCTGATCAAGTCACATGATCTTTGTGAACAGACGAAGTTCTCTCAGTAGATTTGAAACTGTAGATACTTTCTGAGTACTGGCTTAAAAGATGTGTTATTGAACTCATCTTTTATGATACTCTGTGAATGACTGAAACTTCCAGAAGAGTTTCTCAGTGAACACTATAGTGGGGTTGTTTTGACGAGTGGTGTTTACCAATAAATGTTAAGTTTTCAGTGGAAGCACTTTTCCCCAATTGAAAGCGCTTTATTAACAGCAAAAATGCAAATTCTGACATTTTCATTGTTGCAAGAGTGTCACGTTTGAATACATCTAGAACTAGTTTCTGTCCGTCAGTGTGTTATCGATTAAGCTTTAGTTGCAGAAAGAATTTCTTCAGTAAAAACAGATTTTGGGAACAAACTCAAACTTTGTGTACTTTTTTGGAAATGGACACCTCATTTGACCCTGTAATAGCCATGACGATATGTTGTATATCTGTGAAAGACTGTGGTTGAAGTCTCTTACTGAGCAGTGTGTGTTCCTGCATCTGAACAGGAAATCAACACAATCCATCCACGTTGCCACATCAGAAACACATGCTGCAGCCTCTCAAAGTCTGATGTTTCTCTCAGACTATACTTCTTCTTGTGCTTCTTCACCTGAACACTTGACACCAACATCTCTGTACTCTACCACACCTTTTCCTCCGTTGTCTTTAGCTTCGAACAGCTTTAATATGTCTGTCTACAACTGTCAAGCTGTTTTGGTTGTTTCTTCACACTATCTACAAGAAACATCAGAGACAGTGTGAATAAAAACATCAGCTCAATGTCAAGAACTTTAAAGTTTAAATGAACAATTAGACATAGCAGATAGAGCCTGAACTGATGCACCACTGACGTTTTTCTGCCAAATCAGGATGGAGACCATCTGGTTTGTAAAGCTGCACAGAGTGAAGAAACATCTGACTGACTGGCTGGCTGGATGGATGAACCACTCCTGGTACTGGAAATTCCACACCGGTTCGCATATCTTCTTTGATATCTTTACTTGAGTGAACTGAATTTGTGTAATTTGCACCAGACAATTAATATGTCACCTCACAATCCTTTAAAAAAACAAATAAAGGATGTTTGAGTGAGAGTTTGCATGCATTTCGCCACAAAACCCATTGAAATAAGAAACTCTTCTTTTTTTCTTCTTTCAAGTGTTCAACTTAATCAAGTACGAAGGGTTTTATGTAACACGTGTTTTGCCTTTGGCTGCTCTTTACCATGTTTCCAAGTGTTATAAATGCACACCACTGTTTGATGTTATATCACCAAAACTGTAAAACTAAAAGTTGAATCAAGGCGACAAAGCATAAAGTCTTACATCATCAAAAAGAAGACAGGGGTGTATTACTGAGGGTCTTGTGGTTCAGTGTTGGGTTTTTTTGCATTTTACCAGGGTACAAGTAATTGTGCCAATTAACTTAAAGCTAATGGAACTTTATCAAGGCAAATGCTAAAAATCTGCAGTTTCCTTTGGGGATTTGCTAATTTTCTTTGTATCCTTGAGGTTTGGACATGCAGGTTGAACAAAACAAAACACAATGCCAGGAAATCTTCCTTGAAAACTTCTGATTGTACAAACATAACTAAACGTAGTGACACTTGAGGACCACCAGAAAAAGCAGTCGCCACGACATCTGATATTTGTTTCACTGCAAAACTTTCCACCACTGCTGCCATCACTGCTCTGCTGCTGACCTTACTTCACTTCCTGATATGTAATGCCGTTAACTCTTGAGGACACACACAGCCATCGGTCTTAAGTAACACTGGGCGGCTGGAGTGCACAACAAATCATAGTTGAAATCAAGTGTATCATCCACTAAAGCCCTCATGAGTCTCAGCAGCTGTGAGTTCAGGAGCCTCAATATCTATGAAATGAGTGAAACACTGGCATGCAGGACCGAGGATGAGTAACAAAGCTGATGAGAAAACAGATGTGTGTTTTTCTACACCAGTAAAACTGGTCATATCACAGGTGGATGACAGATATCAGAAGGGCCAAACAGCATATCGGTCTGAGAGCTGGACACTCAGATTGGCAGCATGTGATCTTTTGTGCTTCCAGCCAGACTTTGAGCCAACCAGGGACTCTGGGAGGGGTTTCATGAGGCGCAGCGCGGTCCAATGGGTAAGCTTGCTGTTAATTCCTGCACTGTTCCGGGCCCACAACAAGGCCAGGCCCCGGCCAGCCCCCCATACAAAGACCGGGTTTGTCAGATCTGTGACATAACGCTAATCTCTGTCCGCTGCGGAGGGAGCCTCCCTGCGCCGTCACCTGCTCCTCTGAGAGGGCCTTGTTTTCAGTCACAGAGATGATAACCGAGATGGGAGGGAGGCAGGGAAACTGGGCTGTTATATAACCCCCGGGGAGGAGAATGACCTCTGAGGCCTCGAAACATCGCAGTCCTCGCTGTTGAGGACAAGAGCTGAGGGACTGATGGAGGTTTCGAAAGAATTCAGTTTGTTATTTCTCAGCAAGTTTTAGTTTGACAAACAAACATTTTATGAGGCAGAAAAAAATGATCTCACTGGACCATGAGCCAAAGAAACACAGTGTTTTTGTATCAGGACATAGCACACTGGCAACTTTAACGTCAAAGGGGAAACTCTAAACTAACAAACCAAAGTCGTGTTTTTTAACACGAGCACATTACAATGAAGTAAGTAGCATTAACAAAACTTTCCAGCAAATTGGATTTTAAACTCCTTCAGCATTACTGAATTAAAATAGCCAGCCGGACTTTTGTACAATGCTGTTCACAGAGATGAACATCGATGCAGAAATTCAAGCAGATACCCATAAAAACGTTTCCACTTTCCAATCTTCAATCTCATAACAACATTTCTTGGAATTACTGTGTGTGTGTGTGTGTGTGTGTGTGTGTGTGTGTGTGTGTGTGTGTGTGTGTGTGTGTTGTGTGTGTGGTCGGTCGTCTTCCTGTTTTCCAGTTAAACATAAGGAGGATTCTTAGGAGTCCACAGCCATGCTAACTGTTCTGTCAGGCTTCATTTAGTTAAAGTGGTGCTTTGAGCTAGAGGCTAACATCAGCATTGCCGCGTGCTTCTGATCCCAATTATAACGTGCAAATTTAAGAAAACGTTAAATCAAAAATATAGTAGAGTATATAGCATATATATATATATATATATATATATATATATATATATATATATATATATATATATATAAAATGAAATGGAAGATAAAGGAAGTGCAACAAGATACATCAGTACGTGGTATAAACAGCACACTGCAGCTACAGTAATAAGCTGATTAATAGATTAGTGCAGTGGTTTCTTAGTGTGGAGCAATGTCCACTCACAACATCTTGTTGTTGCACATCTGTGAGTTGCATTTGAATAGCTTGAAAAAGAAAAACTAAGATTAAAGCTACATTAAAAGCACAGTATGTCATTTCTGTCGCCAGGGGTCACTCAATCAAAACAATTACAACAGATGCAGTGTGATGTCGTGAAGTAGCGTGATATCATGAGGGTGGTTGAGTTTATTATTAAACAACAATCATCGAAGTCAATCTGATGTGTCGGCAATGTTTCTGGACATGCTAATGTTTTAAGTTCTATATAAGTTACTTTTAGTTACGTACATCAACGTCCTCCCTCGCTTTCTGACCTTTCATCTGATGTTGAACACTGGGAAAATGTAAGTACATAGCAGTCTAAGGGTGTAGTCGTTTATAGACGTTTTAATGTGAAAAGTGGCAGGATGTGTGTAATGTTATAACGCTGGAAAAGTGCTTCCACTGAAAACTTAAAATTTCTCGGTAAACAGCACTCGTCATAACAACCCAACCACAGTGTCCCCTGAGGAACTCCTCTGGAAGTTTCAATCCATCACAGAGTCTGACTCATGGTCTTCATAAACTCATTTTTGAGCCAGCAGAGGCTGTTAACAGCTGCTGCTGATCACAACAGAGCCCTGAGACTGTACAGTAAGTCCACCATAGAAATGAAACAAAACACTATCGCTTAAACAAAATAAGGACTAAGACAACACCCTGAGGGAATTTGCATATCTGACTGTTTATGGACTACAAATGTAACTTAGAAAAGAATAATCTATAGGCGTGTGGACAACAGTAACTGAAGTTCTCGACCAATGAAACGATCTCCACCTCAGAGCAGTGTTTACATGACCAAAGCTCCCAATCTGCTCATTCCTCACTGATTAAAGGTAACAAAAAGGAAACATCCGCTGACAAACCTGATCAAGATGGCTGAGATCTGGGAAAGTGTTTATTTTTCCCCTCTCACTCAAACACACATACTCACACGCACTCTGCACTGGGATGCTGCTACGTGACCACGGGGATGTCGAGCGTACACAAAGAGGACGCAGATAAAATGCTCTCCCACGTACGCCTCAGTCAGCTCAGGGGGTTTGATGTCTAACAGGCGTGTTTGAACGCAGGGTAACAAACAAACAGGGGAAAAGTCTCAATAAAAGCGAGGAATAAGGAGCCGACGGAGACGTCGACACCAACCGCAGGCTGCTCTTCACTCCTGTTTTACACCACACACACTGAGACAACTGAATGTGGGGCATCCTTTCATCGGAAAAATGGGTTAGCGGCAGTTCAGAGAGTCTCTGCCAATAAAACACTGCGCCGGCTATCAACATAACGCCTCGTGTTGTTTTACAAGTCGAGGTTAGTTTAGTAGGTCAGAGAGGAACAGAAAGAGAGAGCGTCTTTGTGCCTCAGGTGGAGTTTGAAACTAAATAATATTTCTGTGATCTCTGTTCACTTATTGAACTCGTCGGACACAGTAAGCACCCGGAGGCCCTTTTGACACTAGTACACCTGTCATGGGAAGGAAAAATTGAGGGCAAAGATTGTATCTCCCAAGAGCAACCGTTCATAATATTTGGAAAATTGTGTTACCGGTTTAGAAGCTGTGCCTAAAACGAGCATCTCTTTTTGAAGATTGTTTCCTGGAAAAATGAGCTAGTGACGGTCAAACAGAGTCCACACGCAAGTGTAAAACACTGTAACAGACATCTGACGAGGACTGCCAAGGACGGTTAATCTCATCTAGAGAATCAGAGAGGAGGAAGGCAAAGGAGATGAAAGTTGTAGATGTTATTGAAGTTTAGGGAGGGAATCTGGAGCTATGGGAGGTGACGGAGGAGATGAAAAAAAAAGCCCATCTTCAACTTTAGTTCACCGCATCCTATTGTCCCAGAGTCCACAGCAAGTCCAGGAGGCAGCTGGGTCTAAGAGTGGAGAGTTATTTTAGGAGGTTTGGAGTTAGCAGACGGGATAATTTGACCAGCGTGGACTGGTTTGAAGGCTTCTGTTTAGTCTGGCAGTCCAGCTGAGGTGCCAGTGCAGATACACAGAGAGAGTAGAGGCCACTTAACACGGCAACACCCTGCTTTTAAAATGTGACTCAAAGAAAAAAGGCAGCGTTTCATTAACCAGCCCGAGCTGGGCTGCAATGTGACTACACCTGGAATACCCGTGTGCAACTAAGCAGCAACAGCTTGAAGAAAAACTTTACAAAGATGCAACAGCTAAAACACAAAATCTGTTTTTGCATGATATGATACTAGAGGAGGGAAAAACAAACCCAAACCAACCACCTCAAATAAAAATGTAAGCAATCTAATGTAGTCACTGCAAAATTGAATACAGCAAAAACTGCAACAAACAACTTTATGGAGCCACAGTGAAAACTATAGCTGCATCATATGAATCAATAATGTCACTATATTGCTACATAACCTCACTATATACTCCTTTCATGGATTAAAGAGGCACTATGTGTTTTTGGAGAAGTAAGTAAAGAACTTTACAGTATTAATGAGGAAATAATACAGAAACCAACACACCACAAACCTCCATTAAGTGTCAAAGAAGTCAATAAATACAATTTATAGCTCCATAAATACAAGATAAGCTCCTCTAAGTTAATCAACGTGACTTGGATAAATGCATTAAAAAAAAGTTGTGCATGCACACAGTGAAGTTCACTGCTATCTGTCCTGTGATCCGTGCTGGTGTTACCTGGCAGAAGTGGCCGCGAAGTCTCCATCCAGCAGCCGCAGCTTGCAGAACAGAACCCCGTTGACAAAAGGCACAGCGCTCAGCTCCTCCAGGGTCAGCTGGGTCTGGAACTTGAATTTCTTCTTTTTCACGAAGAAGGCCATTGTTTTAGCGTCTTCACTCGCATAAAACACAGCTGAGCCTGACGAGAGAACTACAAAAAGCACTATTCAAAAGTGTCTGAGCTTGCTGCGACGGCCCCTGCTCGAGTTGATGCTTCAGTCTGTGTTTTCATGCGAACTCCGCTTCTTCAGAGATGATTCAGCACAGAAATCTGGAAACAAATCAAGTATTTGTCGTTATTAGTGTGTAGAAATGACGAGAAAAACGTCACGTTTGTGGTCGGGAAGTCACAGAGAACTTACCTGGAGACATTTCGGGTACTGTGGGATTCGTCCCGACGACAGAAAATGACAGAAAAAGACGCTGCAGCTCTTGTTTCTTTCGGTACCGAGAGGAGGAACTTTACGTTAGTGCCGTCAAGCTAGTGGGAATGCGTCATGTGACTTCCGGTTGGGACCTTTCGGAATAAAAGCTGAAATCTGAAATCAAATCTGCATTTGACAACACATATCAAGTTACTCGCGCAGGCCAGTGTATTTAAATACAATATGGACGTGCTTTTACTTTATCTTAATTTGTAACTTTAGGTACTTAACAGATCTATTTGTCAACAGATAAAATGTGATGTATTATTATAGATTCAGCCGCCATGTTGTATGGAAAGTATTTATAATCAGCTCCACCTCTACCACATGTAATATTAAAGAGATCTAAATACCTCTAAAAATCTGACTTTTCAGATCTAAAAGAAAAATAAATAGGCACTTTGCACATGATAAATGTTGTTTCTTTTCCTTGGAATTCAAGCTACTGATGCATAAGGGGCAAACGTTCAAGTTAAACTGTGCACAGTGACATAAAACATACAGCACAAGCAAAGTGATCTGCTAATACTTGGCCCCAGATCAGATCAAACTTTCTGCAAGATTAATGAGTTAAAGAGTCAGAATCAGTCCATTTAACTTTTTTTCACCTATGATTATTTTCACTCCTGCGGAGTACACTGCCTAGCTCATATTTGAGTTTGAATTTTACAACTAATCAGAAAAAGATAGGTGCAGTTCTCATTTCTGTCCCCCTTACGCTAACCCAAAATGTGTCTTCTTTAGTAATAATTTTTCATCAGTAATATGTTTGCTTGCTTCAATTGTGGATTTTACTTCTAACACAATTTCCGGTTGCATACTACCTTGCTCTTATTAACTTGACAGCTCTTTGGCCTCTCACTTGCAGCACATTCTGCAGCCTGAGCGGTGAAACCGCGCCACCGTGTGGTGACGGTCTGCTGCTAGGAGTTCTGTGATGTTACTTCCAAGGACCCAGGTTTTGTTTGTTTGTTTGGTTGGTTGGTTTTATACTGATTTTTTTGTTCATTTCTTTTTTTATATGGGAAGAAAATAATTAAATGATTTTCTGGGGCATGTGGAATTATTGCCGTCGACCAGAATGTTTTACCTGTTAAGTTAGTTATTAGTTTATCTTTTAAAGTGGCACAATTACAAAATTTATTCTGAGAAATGTTCAATAAATTGGCCACCTTTAAGTCAGTAGTCTTAACATATCATTTTTATTGTTAAAGCTTTTAATCATAGTTGAATTAAATCCATTCTAATAGTGTTAGGACAGATTTAGTTACTTATTAATTCATCTTGTTGTGGCATTGTTTTTATATTGTATGCCTGTATATATTCATAAGACAACTGATATGTCAGCATGAAGTAATGTTAGCGTGAACAAGGGGGAAATTAGTTAGGTTGGTTCGGTAGGTTGATCAGTTTTAAGTGAACTTCGGTGTCAAGTTCAGCCAACAGAGAGCAGCAGAGCATCAAAGTCAGGGCAGAGAGGATCTGTGTCTACAATCTCTGTGCTGGCTCCACAGCAGCACCTTTGTGTAAAGCAGTGATGTGATATGCTTATATCAGGATTTAACATCTTTTTTTGTCACAGACACATTTGTACACAGTAAAGTGTGCAGTAAAAGGTCAAATTACTGCCTCACAAGACTGTTTAAAGCATAATATAATATAATAATATAATAGTGATTAGAAAGATAAAAAAATATACTGTTTTAAATGCAACATCACAGGGAGCTGGTTTAAGGAAATAAGTACAAGGAAACCTGGTACGTTCAACAATATAAGAATGATTATAAGAACAGTATTTCAGTTTCTGAGTACTTTTGTTTATTTATTCATAGATTTCTGTAGTATTTTTCATGTAACTCGTCAGCGGTCACAACACGTGGCTGAATTCATAATTCACAGTCCCTGTGTTGAACTTAGTGCTTTCAATCTTTGATTGGCTGGGTGGTTTCTGCATCATTTATAATGGACAACATGCTTCCTCTTTCTCTGGAAGTGAGCTGAAAGGACGTATTAGTAATTAAATGACAAAGTGCACCTCTGGTGATGTGGAACAATCCGTCCCAACAATAACCCATTAACCCAGCCATAAAAACACCACGATCCAACTGTGAAACTGTTACCTTTTATCTCAGCAAGACAACAACAGTCTTGTGTTGTGGCGCTCTGAAGTTTCCCCTGTTATTGATGGGACGGGGCCCCCTCTCACCCCTCACCTGAATAGTCCAATCCTGCGGGTCAATGTGCTGCTGTGACCTGTTAGTGACAAGCACACATGCTTCTGCCGTAACAGCTATCGTCCACCTTCAGCTGTGTGACGCAGAGGATTGGACAACAGGCAACAACAAGACACACACGTTGTTTATTCGCTCTTGACTTTATCTGGGCGGTGAATGGACAGCTTAGTCTGCAAACTGCTTAACAATGCATGATCTTTAAAGGAGCCAAAACAAACGAGCACTTTTCGACTGAAGTGACCAAAAACTGAGGACAAAACTGACTCACAGGAGAGCAGTGGTGCGGAGTAACTAAATACTTAATAGTTAATCAATCTTTTTTTTTAGGTGGTTTATAATTGCATTTCATTTTACTTCATAGGCAAATGCTCAGGTGCGGAGAAACTTCCTCTGTTCCTTTACGTACATAAAAGTAGAAATACTAACTTAAAATACTCTATTAAGACAAAAAGTCCTGAACTTATAATGTTACTTAAGTACCATCAGCTAAACTTACAGCATGAAAAGTAAAAGTACCTTCTTCGCAGAGAAGCTCCTTTCAAAGGGTTATATTACTGTAAAATATGACATTATTCTGTTTCACTAACGATTCCATCAAAGAGCCGTTTACCTGAGTAAATGTTGGTTGCATGTTAGTTCTGCCACTGCAAATATTGGACTTTGTACCCCACCAGATGAATGTACATTAAGAAAACACATGATAAGGTTAAAAATTGCAAAATATGATTTATGATTAATCCAGAAGGTCAAAGGTTCGCTTAGCAGTCATTTTACAGCACCAGGTTTGTAGAATGAAATGTAGGTCGTAGTGCCTTTATGTTACATAAAGAGGGAGGTGTGGGTGGGGGGATAGTTTTTATGGTGGAGTGTGGAGGATGAGCTCAGAGCTTGCAGAAATGAAGCTGCTCTGTAGTCTGCTGGTACGGCAGCAGATACTTTTGTCAGATTGCAGCAGGGTGAACAGACTGTGGCTGGGCGGGTGTTTTCTCTTTCAGTATCCTTTGGGCTCTGTGCAGACACCTCACCTCTCCGATGGCCCTGACGCTCTGTAGACGGGCACTTGTAACGTTCTCGGTGGTTACAATCACCTGCTGTTGAGACTCCCTGTCCCGGGCTGTGATGAACCGTGCTAGTTTCTGATGTTTGAGTGCTTTCCATTGCTCCCTTTGCAAAAGCCCACCCATTCCCCCCTATAGATTTCTCACATGGTTGAATTTAAAGAACTGGTTGAGGCTGAAAGAGGTCAAACTGAGGGTCTGACCACAGCTGAGGAAAATAGAACCTGCAGAGAAATGCGTCCTCATCAGCACATTTTATCAAAGTGCTCTTTATCTCAGGATTGCAGTGGAAAATCTTTAAGTTGCAACACAATCAATACTTTTTGATTTTTAACCCTAAATCTGCAATGTTCTAATGGCTAGACTGATATCTGGCAAAAGAAAGGGGGGAGACTGATTCTGTGACATACACAGCATGTCTGACAGTGTGTGGCCACCTGCACAATGTTTGTGGATACCAAAACATTCCAGATGTACACTTTGTGACTGAGCGTGTCAGCCCATCCTCCACTCTTCTGGTTTCAGGCATCCCATCGGATTCTATATCCTGGCTGCAGATTTGCTCCCACTCAGACACAACAGCTGACGTCCAACGCTGACCTTTGTTAATAAGGTCTGGAACACAGTCAAGTCCAGTTAGACAGAGCAGAGAGCAGGGCTCTGCACAGAACAAGTTCTCCACAGCCAACTGTGAAAACCAATTCTTATGTTTTCAGGTTTACAAATCAAGCAGATGCTCGTACAAGTGACAAGGGAAGGGAAGGGAAAGGAAACACTATACAAATAATGACATGATTTAGTATACAAAGAAAACAAAGATTAATTCAATTTGGAGAAAATGTTGTTGTTTTTTTAAAACACACCATAAGAGAGAGAGAAGTGAGAACATATAAACACACAGAGCTGATGAATATTCAGACCTTTGCTCTGATGGATAGTTAAGCCCCATGCAGAGGTGTGTGTGTGTGTGTGTGTGTGTGTGTGTGTGTGTGTGTGTGTGTGTGTGTGTGTGTGTGTGTGTGTTGTATGTAAACCCGAGACAGGATCAGCTGACAGTCTCGGGGCTTCATCTCGTAGATCTTGGCGTTCCTTCAGCGCCTTTTTTAGGCCTTTGGCGCTCCTCCTGTGTCCTTTATCCCAGTTTATTTCTACAGCCTTCATCCCTCCAGCCTGTCCGCCTCAGAGTGGTTTTATCAAAGAGATCTAACCACTGCAATCAGGGGCCAAACAAAATGATGCAATGCTGTCTGCGGCAGAGTAAATAACATACAGGGAAACAAAATAAAGTACAAGACCAATGATGACGGTTGTTTTTAGCCTCTCAGGAGCGCATAGAAAACGACCTGTGAAGTCAGACATGAGCCTACAGGGCCTGAAAAAATCGTGAAGTGGTTGAACAAATGCAGAGTTTTGTAAAACTCAATCACTTTTGCTCACAGGCCAAACTTGTTCATTGATTTTGCATGGGTTTCTTTTTATTTCGCTAGCCGATACATCAGCTTTGCTGCTGAATGAGTCGGTTTCCACGTGTCTGTTTTGCCTTGCAGCAAAACTGAATTTGCTGCAAACAACAGTGAAGGTCAAGATAGTTGGTTAACAGATAAAGTTGGTTGTCATTTGTTTAAAACCTGCTGCAAACCATATAAACTTAGGAAAATAGTAAAGTAGAATGTTTTGTTGGGGTATTTAAGGTTTAAGGTTTTTTCATGCAAAAAACACTAATAGATGTTAAGATGCCAAGATTACATTCGAGCAAAGCAGGCAGCCATAGATGGTTGGATTGCAATTTAATCAATTATAATCTATATTTTTAGGGAACTTGCACTTTCCGGTAGTAGAAATGTACACAAACACATTTTTTTGCCCCACAGGCTCATTTTAGCTCTGATTCATGAGACAAAAGAGATTTCTTAATGCAGCCTAATTTGGAAATGCAGATACATTTTAAGAAAAATCTCATTCATTTTGCCTTTTCCTGCCATAAAATCAGTTGCTGCATGCATGCTGGGCTGTTTGTAATATATTACAGTAACCCCTTTTGGGTTTTACTCTTAAAGGAGCTGTACCATAAAAAGCGGGTTCTTCCTCTCCTTATCACTTTTTGTATATTTTCCCATTAATTTTATTTAATCTATTCAGGTCCCACGCTGAATTGAATTTGTTTTTGTTTTGTTTGTCTTTCTCTGTTTTTTCTTGGTTTTTGTGCTATTTGTTATGTCATGAAAATAAAATAAAGCCAATCATTATTAAAGAATTGTTGTTGTTTTTATTTCAGCAGTAGCACACCTCGGTTATTTGTGATATCAATTATGGTTTTCCTTCCCAGTAATGTTGCTTATTAAGAAGTTTAAAATTCAGGCTCTTGTTAAAGGGCCAATTTGGCAGAGGTCCAAACCTGCATGTTTGGACAGATCCAGTGGTAACCCTTACCCAACCTGGATCATTTTGACTGTCCCCATATCTCTTCTTGCCTTTTGAAATTTGAGCAATAATTTTTAATGAGCGTCCTCGAGCAAAGCAGTACAGTGTGTCCACGATGCACTGCTATGTCATGTCTTGACCTATGAAAACAAACCTGGTGCTGGGTACAGTCATAATTTCACTTCAGCTGTGGCAGTTGGACCCTGCTGACATTGGTTAGACGAGACCGCTGTCATGTGCTGCCGCTAAGAGAGGCAGAGCTGCAGGTTTCTGTCCCCCCTGTGAAGGTTTGACTGCATGTTTGGATAAGAATAGGCACTGTATTGTTATTATTTCAACAGCCTTATCAATCAATCAATCAATCAATCAATAAATCAAACTATTCATACAACACATTCTAAAGATGCAATGCAAATTCAGTGCAATTCAAAGTTCTTAACAGGTGATTGAAACAAACATGGTATATCAAGAAAGCTATAATGGTGCAATAAAATGATATGCAAAAAATTATATGATAAAGAATAAAAGATCAAAACAAGCAATCGAATAAGATATTGCATGTAAAAGTTTATTTAAAAACATTAATAAGACAGAGCATAATAATAATAATAATAATAATAATAATAATAATAATAATAATAATAATAATAATATCAGCAAGTATGATGTGATGATGTTAATGCAAATCTATAGAAAATATGGATACAAAGTATACAGTGTTATGATAAAACTAAATAAAGAAGTATAAACATGATAAACATAAAAATATAATAAAACACTGAAAAGAGGCCAGACAGCTTAAGTATACATTGAATAACTTTAGTACTTTATTAGAATAATAATACTGAGCCTATTTCTCTTTTTTAATTGATTTTTATCTATTTTTCTGACACTGGTTCGATCAGCAGTGCTATTCTGGCACACGTACCGCCAAATAATCCCCGTGTTCTTCTTTGCCACAGTTTGAACAAAAGAAAAGACGGGATTGGTCATTCTGTCAAGTGTTGGATGAAACGAGCACCGTTATTGGTCGGCCGTTCTCCATTTTTTTTTTTTTTGCAAGAAAGGGCGGGAC
Organism: Diplodus sargus; assembly: GCA_903131615.1. Lineage (NCBI taxonomy): Eukaryota > Metazoa > Chordata > Actinopteri > Spariformes > Sparidae > Diplodus > Diplodus sargus. The sequence goes on from CAEMYA010000092.1 coordinate 10,157,359, forward strand.
CGAGCCGAGCCCTTCAATGGACGACCTCGGTGATTGGTTAGTAGTAAAAAGGACGTAAATGCTGCTGGCGGGTCCGCCTGTACAGCCAATGACGTCGCGTTGTTCCGGTAAGGGGCGTGACCTCTTATCATTCTTTAGAAGCCGGCGTTTCCTTACCGGCGTTTCAGTGTTACCCCGTGGAGGAGACGCACAGACGTGTGCTATTTATTTATATATTGTAGTTTCTTTTAAATTATTGGGAGCCAAACATGCTCGGCCTGTGCCTTTACGTCCCTGTGTCCAACTCGGACCCCATTGAAGTGGAATATTTTGAGTCTAACGGACTGCCGTCGGAGCTGAAGTCTCTCTTTAACAAATTGAGCGTGTTCCTTCCGTCCCAGGAGTTTTCAACATACCAAAAGTGGCGAAAGGTAAGGAATGAAAACACTAAATGTTAATTTGTAACGCTTTATGTGTCACCGCACATCTACAGTCACCTAATTCTTCCAATCCCATTATTTTGACCGACTCTAAAATCCTTTCATTCCGGTCGCCGGAAAGATTAGCGTGGGGTTGTAAAAAGCCTTACGACTAGGCCGCAGGTTACCGGCTTCTGGATACCGGTAACTCGGCACCAGAGCAGCGTTATTTCAATTTTTAGTGGAAAACACATTGAAGTTATTGTTGACACGTTGTTAATGTTTTCTTTAAAGGTAATGTAGATGATATTCGCCCGTCAGTTGAAACTACTCTCTGTTAACTGAATAGGCGCGGGCAGTGTGAGCAGACGGAGCCGGCACAGGGAAAATCCACCCTAAAGAGGAATTTGTGCTATGCTAGGCTATTTCGAAAGTAGGGAAACTGATCAAAATCACCCGCTTCCTCTCCAAAAGTGAAAAGAAGCAGTCCATCTAAGATGAATCGACGCATGAAAAAAAACTACAATAATAAAAGGGAAAACCTTTGAGTATTAATCGCAAGACTCGTTACTCTGCGAAGACAGTGCATGTTTGCATTTCTGTTTCTTCTCAGTATCGACTAAGTCTTGACTTTTTCTTCACACGTGCATCTTGCTGAAAACCGCAGACTGGTGAAGTGAACTTTGATTTTTGTGCTGAATGATTGCACTGGGCTATGACTCACGCTTCATCTGCAACCAACTGGACACTAGCCTGTTGTAGTACCTGTACTAAGCTGAAGTCCACATTAATGCTCATAAACTGATGGCAGTGCAGGGATATTCAGCAAACACTTTGCTGTTTTAACTTCGGTTAGAATCTTGTGCCTCCAACAAAGCCAGCTGCCCCATTTGTTGTCAATACAGCAGCTGCAACAGTTTGCTCCCTGGGAATTGCAAACTTTTATTTTAAGTACACAAACACTGACCAAAGTTGTTGCTGACTACAGAAATGGCATAATATAATGTCTTTTGGATCATCGCTATGGGTCGCATTTATGCATCTGTGCAGCGAGTTCAGTCTGAGCTGCAGGTGCAAGCAAAATAGCAGCTGTGTACTGGCTGACAGTCATATGCCTGCACTGTGGCCAGCGGGTCAGGTATCAGCGCTGGAAAGCAGGCCGGAGGACTGCCGGTGTCCTCGTCTCATTTTAGCTCAGGTGGTATGAGCTTAGACTGGATTAAAGCAGTTGGCGGGGCGAACCTGCAGTTCAGGTCAAAGATAGACATGGGTGTTACTACCTAATACCCCCCCAGACACACACACTCCCCGCTTCTGTAGAAATGGACGTCATCCTAGTCATTCAAGACTGCCAAGAGCGCGGTGTCTTGGCAAATGGGTCATGTAACACAAGCCGGGCAACTTCTTTAGTCTCCAGTCATATTTTTGACCATGGATTCGGCAAAGGGACAGATTACATTTCATTACCTGCTGTACCTGTTTCATAAACCGCTGTTAATGCTGTTTATCCCTGAAGCTGTATAAAACAATGTAACACCACACTATGTGCATCTTTGAGTCAATGAAATGTCATTCTTTTTTCTGTATCTGACATTAAATGGAG
>CAEMYA010000092.1:10162891-10180166 GCA_903131615.1 Diplodus sargus
GCTCTGCACATACCCTTCTTCATACCTCAACCTCCAATCAAAACAAGAATGTTAATCTTTACAGCTATAAACTCCCCACGTTTTATAGTTTTACTTGCTTTTAAACTCTACAAACTGACAAAGCAAACACCTTTTTATATTTGAAAAGGAGGGAGTATTGTTCAGGTGGCATTAGGAAAAAGCGTTTGTATTGAAATATCCTGCCTCACTACTGTAAAAATGGCACCAAACGCATATCTTAGTTACATAACAGACTGTAAATTACGTAATACTGAGAGGATTTTATATGTTTCCCCCCCTCAGACGCTGAAGAACAGCTATCTGCAGCAGTATGGCACCAACAGCACTGACCCCGGTGTGGTTGTCCTGCTGGCCTGTGGCACGGCGTCGAGCACCTGCGGTCAGCTCGCCAGTTATCCTCTGGCTCTGGTTCGCACCCGCATGCAAGCACAAGGTGAGGCCTCACACCTCTAATCTTTTTTTGTCTGCATCATTAAGACTACTTTACAGTTTGGGATGAACAGTTGAACACCGATACTACATTCACTGATGCCAACAATAAACTGTCTAGATATGTGGTGGCTTCCAAGAAAATTGTAGTATTCTCAGGGTGAATAAACACCAAATATCTAGGCTGACATAGTGCACGCTGAATTGAAGAATTGTCTTAAAGGGAGTAGAGGCTGCTCAAAGGACCACACCCGTTTTTAATGTTCTGTTAAGGGAGGATATGTCCATAACTGGTTAGGGAGGGACGTTCCTGTCAAAGGCAGATCACGTAATCCAATAATTGCCTGCTAAAAGTACATGGAAGTTGTAAACAAGGATTAAACTTTGAACTGTTTTTATGAGTGATTTTTTTTTTTTACTTCTGTCTGAACTCATGCAAAGCAATTAATTCTCACACTCGAGACCCAGAAACTCTCCTTTTGACATTTGTGGTATCAAAAGATTTGAATAACAAACTAAAATCAAAATGGGCGGTTCATTTTCTGACAATCTATTAATCTTTGCTATCAAGAGGATTTTTTGAAAAGTTTCAAATAAGAAAGCTTGTACATCATCTCAATGTAACATGTTTTTTTTTTAATGTCCTTACAGCTGCGACAGACGGCAGCCAGCAGGTGACGATGTCTGGTCTCTTCAGGCAGATCCTGCAGAACGAGGGCCCCACGGGGCTCTACAGAGGCCTGGCCCCCAACTTCCTCAAAGTCATCCCTGCAGTCAGCATTAGCTACGTGGTGTACGAGCACCTAAAGACACAGCTGGGAGTGACATCACGCTGAGACTCACCCTCTCATTGTCGCACGACTAAAACATGAATGTGACAAATGACCCTCACCCCTCAAACCCAAACAACCCACGACAACCCACCCCCCCTACTCCCTCTCTCCCAGGGTTAATGCTAAGGAATCCCAGGGACCTTTTGGCCCCTCTGCGGGTTCGTGGAGTCATCTCATTCTGTGAATGTCAGCTGACGAAAGATGAGAAAGGACACTGAATGTTGGAAAAGCCAAGGTTGAGGATATGGACTCTGTGAGCTCAGGTTGTCAAGATTATGACTGCTGCTATTTATGTTTTAAACGAGTTAAGAGAGAAATGTAAGTGTCTGTAAATCAACGACCAAAATGTTTTTTGCTCTTGCCGCTAATTCGTGTTTTGTTGCCCGAGCAAACGTCCTTTTCATGTTGGCGTGACATTGTAAGCTTTGGTCAGTCAGTAAAACATGCTTGTTAATTCTACACTTCAAGAATACTTTTACATGGCAGATATAGCATTAATGAGTTATTTGAGAAGTCTTACTCTTTACCAGTTCTGCCTGTAGGAAGAAATGATTGTGTTCCTAAACGAGAGGATTTTGCACATGTGAGTTTGAGCTCTCTCCATCCCTGCCCTGAATGAATGACTATGGAGTATTTATTTCCATATTTATTGTTTTTATTGTCTAGATAAGAAAGGGAGGTATAATTCTGCATGTGTCAAATGTGCAGTTTGATTTAAAATGCAGTCTGAATATATTCAGGTAGGGAAACTTTAACCAGGCAACAGCCTTAACATGTGGCTATCAAACACTAAATGTAGTTGTCTGGTGAAGTGTTGAAAAGAGAGTTGGACTTCTTGCCACTGCAAACCGCTTCAGATTATGTCTGTTAATGTGTGGGACATGTTTTTTGCCCTTTTGAAAGGTATAAATGTCTTAAGTTTCACCTCAGGTTGAAGGACAGATTATTTAATTAACAGAGCACACATGGTTTGTTTTTGTTTTGTTTTTTTCAACATTTATACTTGGAAAAACAAGGGCTTGAAAAAGATAAGCGACAATGCACTTTAATCAATGCTGGAAGGGCCTCTGAATGTCAAATAAATTCAGGTATTAAGATTGAATTCTTTTGTAAAGAATGAGTTTTAGTATTGTTTTAATGGACCATTTTGATGCAAATAAATGCAACTACTTGTAATGTTGAGTCTCTGATTTGTTTCTTTTGTAGAAAATTAAGTCGATCTAAAAGAGCTGTAAGACTTTTGTCAGGTTCTTACAGCAGATCATTTTCACTTTCATGTACCAGAGGAGTCTGCTGGTGTCAGTTTAGCTTTCTAATCTGTACTGAAAGTTTTGAAATATGAATGTTTTTAGGTATTTTTTTTCCCACATAAGAATAACCCAGAGGCATTACATGTGACCAAAAAAGAAGTGGATTCAGACTGGGGTTTTTTGATTTGACCAGGGTTTTTTGTTTTTGTTTTTTTTCTCGTATGTGGAACTAGTTATTCAATGAAGTCACACACTGATGATCTCATTTGGGTGAAACCTATCACAAGTCTCTGACATGTAAAGCTTCCACATGAGTAACAAAGTCATCACTGGAACTAGAATAATAAATCTGATATCTTATTGCAGATATGTCTGTTTATTGGTTGATGAGTAACAGTAATCTGGAGTACAGATATGTCAAACTAGGCTTGAGGTCATTTCTAAACCGTTTCTATAATGAGTTTGTCCACCAGAGAGAACTGACACGTTTATTTTTCAACTATAAAAGGTCCGACTCACTGCATAACTTGGTCGCAATTTTTTTTTAAAAAGGGAAACCCTTGGATTAATTTAAGAAGGTTTGTTCATCTTTTGTGTTTATCTTACAGAAAAATGTCTACAGCTTGATTTATTATCAAATCTTTCAGCTCCCAAATATCGATGACAATATCGGTCTCAGTGCCTGAAAACCAAGCAAATGTGGCCAACTTGTGTCTGCCAAACAATGATGTCCAACTAAATTAAATCCACATTTAACTCATACAATATTACATTGTAAATGCACAGAATTTACTTCCCAACAGTGGAGTGAATGTTGTCCAGTTGTTAACACGGGAATCTCCTTATTTCAACCATCTATCCTGCATAACATGAACACAGACTGGCTACCGAGGAATTGGTTTGTAATCATGGTTTATTGGCAGAGCTGCATTTAGAAGGCTCACTTCACCAAAGTTACAAAAAGCCTTTTTTTATATCTAAAATTTGGTTTACTGTATCTGCAGAGACTCCGACACAATGGAGGTACATGCTTAAAAAAAAGTTAAACATTAATTTTTGGGTGAGAAATAACTCTTTCCGCCTTATTACCTGTTCCCAGAAGTTTCTGGCAGTTTCTCAGGACAGGGAAGTTAAAAAAAATAAAAAAGTACAGTCTGACTCTTAACTTAATAAATAAATCACAACAATGAAATGGCTGACGTCTTAAATAGTGTTGTCAGGACATGCATCATAATAAAGATAAGTCACATAATATTCAGTGCATTTGTGTCATTATTGTGTGACCTTGAGAAGTTCATAGCCCTGTTGTTGTTTTTTACATCGTGGAGATACGCAGGTCTTGAGTTAATACAAGACAGATCAGATCACATCGGATACTTTAACTCGATGTGACTGTACACTGAATAGTAATCAGTGCAGTTATATTAAGGCGATTGACCTAAAAGTACTCATTAAATGTCGTTCGAGTTTTTCGCTTAGGGTCAAATCATGTATTTTGTCCTAGGCAGCCTCCCGTAGCAAAACAAGGAAGCGGCTGTACCGGGACGAACGAAACAGAACCAGACAACCAAATCACAACATTTACATTTACTACCGTAACTAGCTACAGCACTGTTTTATGAATACCACAGTTATGTCCTAGCATAGGTCAAATGTATTTGATACTATACGTATTCGATTTATTTCCGTAACATTAGCCACACTAGCTATGTTGAAAACGAGGCTAAACAGTTAGCTAGGTAGTTAGCAGCGGTGCTAAGGAAAGATTATAATGGTGCAGAACATGTTCCGGACCGGGTTTCTGGTTCGGGCTACACACACACTGCTGACCTGGGTCATAACTCTGGTGCTGTTTCTGCACAACACCGGTAAGTTTCTACTCGGCGAGCTTTTAATATGTGAAACCCCTGACAGCTGATTACATAGCGCCTAAAGCACACTTGGCTCCACCACGACAAAGGTAAATAGTAAAGTGGTAAGAGAATGGCTCGTTCCAGGACTCCCTGTCCAGCTCCAGATCACCTGACCCATGAAGGTCACCCTCTGATGTTACTCGAAATCAGAATAAAACTCAAATATCTCTGACCTGGATAATACTCATGCTCCATGTTGTTTATCAGTGTATGAATGCACAGATGGAAACGTTGGGACACACGAGCTAACACCTGTGTGCCTGTAACATGGAGCTTTTAAGGGTTAGCAGTATATGATCTAGTATTGTTATTCTGTACATCCTGATTTGTAAAAGAGCCTGGCTGATTTGTGGGGCCAATACCGATATTAGCGAGTAAAAAAAATAGATTTTGATATATGGGGCTGATATACACACATTTCTGGCATCGATCACTCTAGTGTGGTCATCAAACACTTGTGATAAGGACACATAATGGAGGCAGGATGCTTGATAGTTTACCAATCAAATGTGTTGTCTAAAATGACTACAATTATCTTAACTTATCTGACTGTTTCAGACCATATCATCCATATCCATGATTTAATATTGCGTGGAAGCAACAATTGTCATGCCCAAAATATCACTGCCTCAGTATCTGTGTCCCGTGTGTGACAAAACACATTTGGCTGGTCCAGTTAATCCATATTGTGTGTGTTTGTGTGCAGATTTGCGGAAGTGCGAGGAGCGCGGGGAGCTGCTGCTGCCGGTTCTGTTCTTCCTCCTGGTCGTGCTGTCGGTGCTCTTATACTTCGCCGTTTCTTTAATGGACCCTGGCTTCGTTCTTACTGACACTGTGAAGGTGAGATTAGCTAACAAAACCCACCCAACTAAAAATGGGCAGAAACAGACTTTATGAAAGGTGAATTGGTATTTCTGACTCTAGTTTTCCACCAGCCTACACAATCTCGTTGTGCTTTCAATCATTTGACATATCAGTTATGTCAAGTAGCAATAACGCAACTTCTACAAATATTAACCAGATATTGTCATCCTAGATCACTTTTGTAAAGTCTGTGGAAGTTGTGGTCACATGTGATGAGAAGAGCACGATTTGAATTAAATAGAATAAAACATGCAACATGATTTAGTCCGTAAAGTCAAGGTCACAGTGGATGGCGTGTGCGTATGTGTGTGCCCGTGTGTGACCCACATCAATCTGTGTATTGCAGGGTGTTCAGGGTTCACATGAGGAAATGGAGTCAATGATTCCTCAGACTTCGACCCCTCGGCTGCGGCGCTGCGGATACTGCCTGCTGCAGGTAACCAACCGCTGCCAGCTGCCAGCCTACGCTCGCTGTGTGCTCGTGTTTGTCAGTGACACTTGTGATTTCTCAAGTCTGTGTAGTCACATATTTGCTCACTGTGGTGGAACATCAAGTCACCATGTTGCATGACGCGTCAGTACAGTCAGTCAGGCCGTAAAGGACATTTACGGAAACCTTTTTGAACTTACTGCTTGTATTTTACTGCTCCTTTCTTTCTATGTATTCTCCGAATTCAGATTTGTGCTTGTTCACATCACATTTTCTCCTGCTTGGCAAAGGTTGTTCATAAAATGTAATCGGTGCGATTTCAGGTTGCCAGGTGATGTTCTGCTCTAAAATAAAAGCAGGATTACGCGACAAGAGGCAGTTTAGTCCTTTTTCTGAGGAGTTACATTCAGCACAGTCAGACCTGTCGCAAACGCCGTCACCACTGCTACACCCTTTTCATTTATTAATACACTCAAACATTTCCTTCTTCTCATCTGGATCCATGTTTGGTTAACCTATGTATTTGTGTTGGTAAGGATTATAGACTGAATCACTGTGATGTCAATGCAACAACAGTCACTTCCGGGTAGAAAACTGGCCTTTGAACTGCGTTGTGGAGACATGTGAGATCGGCACACTTTAATTGTGTTGTTATTTCCAGCTGTAATTATAACGTTTGAACACGCATTGTAAAACACGCTGGTCCGCCTTATCTGGCACTTAGTTCATGTACTGTGTAACTATGCTAGCGTGTTTGATAGCCTATCGAACTAACTGTGCTTCTTGGACTAACTGCTAGTTTTAGGTAAACTCCTATTTAAACTCTTTTTTTAGTCAGTGTTCCAAGAGGTAAAAATTAAGTCCCCAACCTAACGTAAGGGAAAGTGTTTTTATTGATAAAATAAGACAGCATTAAACATGCATTTTAGATTAATAAGGTGAATACACTTTGAAATAGCCACTTTGAAAAAGACAAGCAAGTAAAATTTATGTTAGCTTTTGCATGATACAAGAGCTTTCTTCCCTGAAGTTATTGTAAACACACATTTGGGATACAGTCTATTGCGAGAAAAGAATATAGTTATTTAAAAGCATATCATATATCAAAGATAACACTTGGCCATATTGTCCCTACTGGATATTCATCATCCTTTAATAAATTGGCTAGTATGAGTTTAAAAACAGGTATTTATTTGCAGTCCATGTGATTAAAAAGGTCTTCAAAAACATTTTATATTTAATTTGTTCTAAGTCTAAAGAAACCCTGGCATCTGCACAGGATGCGTTCAGGCACAATACTGAGTGTAGGTCATCCGCATTCTGGCAGTGCTGTGTGTTCTGTGCACAGGGTGACCTGCACAATAGTACTGTGCCTGAATGCATCCTGTGCAGACACTGATGGAGCACTGAAGCTGCTGCTGTGCTGTCGTTGTGCCTGCCACAATGTCAGTGTGTATTTTTTTTATTTTTTTAAATATAACCGACGTTGGCATCAATTTTATTACAAGACAGATGAAAGAGTGGTTTTAGTTTTCCCATTTAAAGTAGCCTCCTGCACTCACTCTCTTGTTCTCTCTCTGTCTGTTTCCCCCCACACAGCAGCCAATGAGAGCGAAGCACTGTCAGACATGCAAACACTGCGTTCGTCGCTTCGACCACCACTGCCCCTGGATCGAGAACTGTGTGGGGGAGAGGAACCATCGCTGGTTCATCGTCTACCTGATGGTGCAGTTGCTTGCTCTGCTGTGGGCTCTTCACATCGCCCTGTACGTCTGCTGAACACATTTGTCATTTTTGGAATCATTTGCAAGTTAATAATTCAATAATTCTACTGCTCTTGGATGATACTGTAAATGTTACTCACATAGAGCAAGGGCGGAGGATAACGTAGGAGAGCAAACATCGCCACCCGTTGTATAATCCCCATTGTTTATTTTTCAGGTCTGGCATCTCGCCCAGCGTCACCTGGGAGCTGTGGTTCAGAGTGAACGGGTTCCTGTTGGCGGCGTTGGGGGTTGTCGGTGTTTTCTCTGTGGTGGTGGGGCTGCTGCTGGGCTGCCACCTCTACCTGGTCTCCATCAACTGCACCACCTGGGAGTTCATGTCACGTCACAGGATCTCATACCTGAAGAACTGCGAAAGCGAGGAGAACCCGTTTGACCGCGGCATCTTCTGCAACCTGTGGGACTTCTTCTGCATCTGCAGGACAGTGGTGTGGGAGAAAATGTACCACAGAGACACCACAAACTCCGTCTGACCAATAACCAGGCAGCAGGTCAGAATCTACATCAGGGTCAGGCACTATTTTCAGGGAAAGAAATCATATTTCCTTAATGCCTTTGGTGTAGGGCTTTCCCTGAATCAGGATATTCAGAGTTGTTTCAGTCACGTCCAGTCGATGCATTAATTCCTTCTTTTGCATTGGTTGAAAGAAAAATGTTAATTTATAGATATTTTCTGTTTTTATAATCACTCAACATTATTACCTCCGACAGCAAGGTTATGTTTTCACTCATGTCTGTTTGTTTGTTTTGTTGGTTGGTTGGTTGGTTTGTCAGCAGGATTTCCACAGAACTTGGATGGAGGTTTCATCTCGGCCCAGAATAGACCCCGTTAGCTGTTTGATGCGGATTTGAACAAAGGGACAGATCCAGGAATTTTCTCCCACCTTCTTTAACGTTGCAAGACAGGGTGCTCTTTAAGCCTTTTTGTTAATTTCTCAGGGAATAATGCATGGATCTTGACTTAAAAAACAAAACATGGCATGTTTCAAAGACTGTTGAAAAGTGAAATGTAATGCAAATCTTTGATCTGGTGAGTGTATAGTTCAGAAGTTATGGGTGGTTTAAAATGTAGAGTAATACAGGGTTATTGAGTTTAATCCAATAAGGTGTCGACAGTGGAGAAATTTTCATCATCCTCCGTCTCAATTTAACACCATAACTAAACCCCTAGATTGAGTAGTAGTACAAATATTAGGCCTATAGTCACAGACATAAGAGCTGTTGATACAAAGTACACCAGATATTTTTCTGGGGGTGTCATCACTCAGACCAGAGACCTGGAACGGTTACCAGCTTCAGCATTGGCAGAAGTATTTCTCCTGGAAAGCCCATGTAGAATTAATCAACTATCAACTATCACAAAAGCTATTGCCAGAGAAACAGTTACCAGGCATGTGACCGAAGAGATAATCTTGATGATGTAGTTGCGGCAGTCTTCCAGTTGTTGAAACTGCCTCAGATGTCGGTACAGATTACTGAAAAGTAAACAAGCTGCTAAAGGTCGTTTGATAGCTAGCTAACACCAGCTAGCTATCAAATGACCTTTAGCATACCTTGATACATAAACTACAAAGCTTTCTTTCCCCTACTTTTTGTTAGAGGTGGGCGCACATAACCACAAAACTAATTCCCATTCGCCACAGGAGTTAATTGCTAATTCACACGTTAATATAACTCACAAAGTAAACTATAATACGGACTAACAAGGGCAACAAAGTAAACATCATTCCTGCCAAAGGTCGGCAAGTTGGCACTATGTTTCGGAGCATGTTAGCATGCCAACTGTGGCATTTAACTCAAAGCTCTGAAATGCTCAAACAGCTGCTGGCATGGCCGTAGTCAAGAGTAGTCCAGATTTCTTTGTGTGGTTGGTTTGACTGTGTCTCCCCGTGTGTGTTTCTCTTTGACAGAACAGAATTATAATAAATGTTTTCCTGGTGGTTTTGTCGAAAGATTGAAGAAAACTTCTGATTGAAAATACATTTTTTCCTCAGGTCTGGTCACCACTTTCTCTTCTGCAGATGTTTCTGTTGTTGCCTTGTGACAGTGTGGTGACCAAACGCTAAAACACCGACTGCCTTTTTTTCTTTTGAAATGAATGTCTTGTGCCTTTGGTTTAATATAACTTGTATATTAATGTAAGTAATTATTTCTACTGTCGTTATTTATTGATTTAACTACGAGATAATCTTCACACTGAGAGCCAAATATTTTGCATTTTTTTACTGTATTTGTTCTGTTTGTATTTATTGACAACAAGATTACATTAAAACACTGATGATATGCATTTTGTTTATAGAGTCCATCTGTACAGACCGGCATTCCTAATCAGGATGCTTCACATACACACATAGATACATAAATACAGTACTAACACACAAGTAACATGTAATATTCAGCAGCATAAACTTAAAGTGCTACAGCAGCTAAATCAACACTGGCTTGCTGTCCAGTTACATTTTACTTATTCAGCTGAGAACCTCATCCAAAGCTTTACAGGGACACGTCAGTGGACGTTCAGGCCTTCAGGAGATTGAAACGTGTAACCTTTCAGTTTCAGGACAGTAGTCTGATTTGTTGAAAAGTAACTTAACACCCCATGACAGCTTGAGCACGCCTCCTTCACATAGTTAAAAAGAACACTTGGAGGCCAAACATTTGAGTTTCACTTCAACCTTGTACTCCATAGGCATGTATACAAGATACTTTTCTAAATCTTAACAGTGGATTTTTACTCTTTAAAGTCCCTTGTCTGATTTTGATAAATTGCCCAATAGTCCACCAGGCTCTTTCCTTGCACAGATGTTTTTAAACTCAGTTAAAAAATTAGCTGGGAGAAAATATTGGGACTTTTGGGTGCACTTCAACAAAATCCGGCCATGCACCTTCAAGCTTCTTCCCTGCCGCCCCCTCTTCTTCCTCTTCTTTTATTGCACTGACATCATTAGAGCTCAGTATCACAGAATATGATTTGCTAAATTCAAAATACATATATTTTTCTTACTATTATGGCTATATTAGATTCTCTATGGCTTCTTTTATACCGCTAGCAATTACAGTATTTCTAGTGCACAAGTTCACCACGGTGCCATGCACTTCTACCGTTGTAACAGAAAAAACAGTTGGTCAGATTGATGAATGCGCTCGTCTTTGCTACGAGGGAATGACCTGACAAATACATGAAACATTTCAATGTTGGATTTAACATCTTTTAAAAAAGGCTTGTAACCAGAAATTGGGCTAGCTTCTTTCATTTGTTTGGTCAAGGCAGTGGGCAAAGCCTGTCACAGTGATGCATAGAAACGGCAGCACGTACTGTACCACTGAGGGGTAAATATTGTAAATAAATATCATAAGCAAAGGCCACGAAGCAAGCTGAATCTGTCTCTAACACACAGGATGCTTGAAGAGGCTACGACTGAGTATTAGCGGCACCTCGCTATTCCTTTGTTTTAATACAACATAGTCTTGAAAATAACACATTTTATTTCAGCTACATTGATCATTTTGGGATTAGTTCAGTTGCGTAGCATGTCACTAGCAGCATTTAGCATTAGCATATTAATATCAGCACTAGAGCTATCAAGCTACTTCAGCTAGCTCTGACAGTTGGTTCACAAAGCTAAAATAAAGGTTTTGGCGCCGTAATCATTGATTTTTGAGACTGGTGTTAATATGTGTTTAAAAATATCAATATTTTTTAACTCTCTCTTTTAAAATGTAGTTTTAGTTTTGTGTGTTTATATACTGACCTGTTGGTTTTATATGTGTATACTTTTTGAAATCAGATAAATAAAAATGACAGTGAAAAAATATCAACATTTGATGAAATAAAAATCTAATAAAAATGTGTTTTCATTTGGGTGATACATGCGCTGATACTGATATATCATCTAATCTGCACTTTATTATAGCCTATTTATTTGGATTTCTATTATCCACCACAGAGGTAGAAGCTAATCTTCCTGGGATCCACAGCACAATTCAAGACAAGAGCTCAGCTGTGAATCATAATTTGGTCATTCTAATACAGTAAATAATTGTTGGATTTTTGAGGTGTTGAATTGACTCAACAATCTTTTGTTTGTTTGTTGTGTCTTTTGAAAAAAATTCCCATTAAGTGTCCTTTGGTCGGTGTGGTTCACTGTCACAATTCTACTGTATGTTGCTCTTTGTGCCGTCATTGTTTTCCTCTGTCAAACGACGTCCTCATGATTCGTAAAAACATTTCCTCTTACCACATGACATAATTATGCCCTGTTTGGGACTGATGCAGCAGCAACTGAGACAGCCAACACTGATACATGAGTGAAAGTGAGTCGGCATTATGTGTCTGACAATCATCATTTTATACATTTTTGAGGCGACATGAGGCAGCTAACTGATGTTCAGGGTCCAGGCAGTCGCTGCCTAAACTGCTGGTGCGTCAGATGCAAATTAAGCATGATTGTGTCAACTAGCAAGAGGAAAAGTGGCTGAAATTAATATGTCAAATGGAGGAACACTACAGACTAACTGCCTGAATATTTCTTAACTTTATGTACAGATTAGTAAGAGTAATTTGAGTATTGAAAATATATTAAACTCGTCCAAAAGAGGAATAAAGATGTGGAAGGAAGAGGTAATAATGTTATAAACTCTTCAAGCATCCTCTATCAAATCTGTTTCACCTGTTTGTACATTTCAGCTGACCAGATCTTATAAATAAACTCTAATAGCAGGAGCAGGTGAGGGTAAAGTTGTATTACTGCTTTAACAGTCAAACAAAGCTCAACTCTCCTCAGAGAATATAGAAAGGGCTACAATCGCTTCTTTGCTCTGTTAAAAAACAAACAAAACAAAAAAAAAACAGTAAGTTGCTGCCTGGTTATTTGATCGACGACTGGCTGTCGACTGGATGAGAGTGAGAACAGTCAGCAAAATCAGCCATGGGATCGTCCGTAGTGTCCTGTTTGAAAATGACCGAGCTGCAGGAACTATCCAAGCTGTTCGTTCATTGTGTTGTTCTGTCAAGACCAGGGTGGGAAACTTTCTTTCAGGGGTGATCAATGAGAGTTTTTACTGCTTCAGAGGATTCAGCCACTCTACGGAGGCTTGAAGGGTTGGTGATCAATACAAAAGGGAGATCTAACCTCTGCCAGTATATAGTATAAAGATGGATGACATGACAGGGCCCTCAAAGCGATGCCAAACATCTTGACTGCCCCCTGGTGGCTGGCTGCAGTAATGTCATAAACACAGCCTCCTCCATGTGAGCAGATGGGATATGGACCAAACTGATAACTGATCACTTTCTAATAAGTTTGGTTCCAATTAGTTATTTGATGCTATGAAACGTCAGCTGACCCGAACCAGTGATTGACTTCGTGGGCTCCAACGAACAAATAATTTCTTCAGTTTTTATGGAATAGTTTGACATTTAAGACATTTCTTCCTTTCTGAGAGTCAGATGTGAACAGAACAACACCACTTTCATGTCTGTACGATTAATTATGAAACTAGCAAAATCGGAAAAACCAGGAAACAAGGAAACAGCTAATGTGACTGAAGGGATGGTAGGCGGATTTTGTCATCCAGGCCAGCTTTTTGCCACTGTTTCCAACCTTTGTACTAAGATAAGCTCGCCAGTCGCTGAGGGTTAACTCATACTTACCAGTCCTCTCATATACCTTTCAACGAGAAAGCAAATGTTTTGTCTTCCTACTTGATAACTAATGTTAAACGATTCTGAAAGATGTCACTCATTATTGTTATGCCTATTGATGAATTAATTAATCAATTAATACAGCACAAGGCGTACTTATTGTCCCTTAAATGTTTTATCCAAATTATCCAATTCAAAACGAGGAATTTCTTCTCTTAGAATCATTTGTAGATGACAGTAGGGGGTTTAACGTTAATGATCATCGTTGGTTACTTGCCAAGTTAACCTCTGAAGCCAGAAAACAAATGTATGTGTCTGTGGTTATTTCCCACCCTGGTCTTTCAGCTCATCTTTTATCCATGCAGGGCACAGAAGTCGAAGTCTGCGAAGGCTTCCTGCTGCTCGTCAGAGAGGATGAAGGGCTTGGAGGGAGGCGACAGGATTGGCTGGAGTCGAGTGAACTCACTGTCAAAGTTGCTCACATCCATTGACTCTTTGATCGACGGCAGGAACGGCGGTTTTGCTTTCTTGGCTAGCATGGCTTCCCAGTCGATGGTCTGAAAGATGAGAACAATGAAGTTATCTCTTCATATTGAATCATATTGTCAACACAAAATGTATAATACGCCCATACGTTATGTCGATACATGAATCACTAAAGTAACAGTATTTAGTCACAAAGATTCCAGCAATCTATAATTTAGTGTAGTGCCCAAAAACGTTTATCACAGACTTGATGGGTCTTGGCAAGTTCAGTCAATGTCTCATCAGTACCTCATTAGGCTGTATCAGAAGTAGTGGACATGGATTTTAACAAAAGCACAACATGTCTGCAGAGTTTCACATTAGTTAAGAAGTGTAGTAGCAAACCATTTAATGACCTCTGCCAAGGAGGTTGTGTGTTCACCCCGGTCCACAAAAACTACTGAACGGATTTCCACAAAACTTGGATGGAAGATGGGTCTCAGCCCAGAATAAATGAAAAAAACATATATATTGAGATGTCTGGTATCTTTGACTGGTTGGAAAAGGGGACTGTTGGGCCCTTGTTGAAGGTTATGTGCTGTACTGAATGTCATTCTAGTTAAAGACAGTGAGGGAAAGTGATTTACCTCAAAGAATTTCTCTCCTTTGACCTCGTTGGCGTCCCTCTCTCCAGCTCCGAGCCTCTTCAGAGGATTCTTCTTTAACAGCTGTAGACGGATGATCAAAGTTTGTCAGCACTCATTATTCAGAGAACTGCCTGGCAGTACTTCTTACTGATATTTGTTGACTTCACCAGCGAGTTTGTGAAATTAGCTGTGTTTATTCTCAGTTTACAACAATCTCCTCCAACTAGAAACTACAAATAACTAATGCCAGTTACCACAATCCCATGAGGTTCTGTAATATATCTAACAGATGAGATTATAGGATTAAACATCTTTCTGATTGTTACAGCTTTCTGGTCAGGCTCTGTGTTTGACCTTTTGAGTCGTAAACATTATTCTATTCAAGATCTTGTATGGTTATAAAATGAGGCCCAAATAATATATCTGAAAGGGAAGTGAAACTGGAAGGGTAACTTTCACCTTTTGGATGATGGCGACAGCACCAGGAGGAAGAGACCCTGGATACTGAACATCATCATTGACGATGCTGTCAAACACCTCCTCCTCATCCTCACCAGGGAACGGAGACTAGCAGAGAGATGCTGAGTCAGTGATTTAACTCTTTCATTCAAAGCCTTAAGAGTGCGTGCAGAAAATCATGTATGAGGGAGTTAAACATGCTCATGGAACTGACGGGAGCACAAATTTTATAATCCACACAGAAAATCAAATTCATGTTAACAACCTCTCCCACAAGCATCTCATAGATGAGGACGCCCATCCCCCACCAGTCCACTGCTCGGGTGTAGTTGTCGTCTGTCAGGACCTCAGGAGCCAGAAACTCGGGAGTCCCACAGAAAGTCGACGTCTTATCTCCGTGACCCATCCCTGCAAAAACATCACCCGCTGAGTGAGAGGTGCCGTCACTGAATAATCATCGGTTTTGAGGGCTGTACCAATTTTCAATGGGATTTGCTCATTTCTACAAGCAAAAACTTCAATGGGACTAAAGTCACAATAATCACATACAAGTTTAATGCACAGAGGCTTTCCACAAATCTGTAAATTTAAATTAATTCACCTTCTTTACAGAGTCCAAAGTCTGTGATTTTCACAAATCCATCTGCATCCATTAGCAGGTTATCAAGCTTCAGATCTCTGTGTAAAAAAAACATGCGGTACAACTAAATGACCTGAATCTACAGTTCCCTTACAGTGACATGACATCACTTTGACAGTTATGACTTACCGATAGATGATTTTATTCAGATGCAGGAACTCTAAACCCAGCAGGACACACGCTGAGTAAAACCTGCACACAACAACAGATTTGAGATTATAAAGCTGAATATGACCACAATTAATGTGCCACATAAATCTAAATCTATAGATAGATAGATAGATAGATAGATAGATAGATAGATAGATAGATAGAATTACTTTAATGATCCCAGACTGGGAAATTATTTTGTTACAGCAGTAGTGGGTCCGCAAATAAAACACTGTTTTATTTAAAATATCTGTAGGGAATGAAAAAAGTAATAATGTTTCCTTGATGTACCCAAAAATAAATGAATTGAAATGCTTTAATTACGAAAAACTACAAAGGGAAAAACTCCCTTTGCTGTCTCTTCTGAACATAAAGCTTCTCCTCTGATGGTTGTTAGGGTCTGTTGATCCTACGGCGTAAAGCTGCTGAAATACAAATACTCTTACAGATCTCCTATTACACAAATTATGCTGTTCACAAGAGTCGTGAGCCTTTCAACAACAGGGGGAAATACGAACCTGGTCTGGGCCTCAGTGAAGACGTTGTTGTGTATGTGGATCATAAGGTCACCGCCTGGTAAATACTCCATGACGAAGCAGACATGGTCGCTGGTCTGGAAGCAGCCGTGGAGGTTCACCAGAAACGGATGTCTAGACGCGTTGATCATCTCAAAGATCCTCTTCTCGCTCATAAGGCTGCAGATAACGCTTCAGATTAACAGTTACTCTACATTTAATACATTTCCTAACTGTTAGGATGTTGTCTTGAATATTGTATTAGTGTTTCACCTTTTTTTGTCTTCCTTTATCTTAAAACTCATTTAGATTTCAGCCGGCATTTAAATTGTCCTTATTTTGCTGTAATTGCTTCACTAATGTGCTGATGGAGAAATCGATAAAGGTTCGTTATTCTGTTAAATAGGCTGTAATGAAGTGAAATGCATTAACAGAGTCAATGAAACAATTTTCTCAAGGTGGATTACTTGCAAAAAAAACTGCCAAATCACTGATTACTATAAAATTTTAAGAGGTTGATTTTCCCAAGTTACAAATGGACTTGTCTCCTACTGAACCCTTGGGTGGACCCCTATATAACTGTTCACAGCACTGCTTTTATGTAGCCCAGTTCTCTTACACTCACCTGTCCACCTCATCCCGAGTCACAATGTCTTTTTTCTTCAAGGCTTTGATGGCGTACAGTTTTCCTGTCTTCTTAAACTCTGCCAGCAGGACCTGGACAGAAACAAAACAACTGAGGACAAACACAAAACAACCAAGGTTTGATCAAACATGACGACCTGAAGGAAAGAAAAAACTGTATTAAACTTTATGTTACCTTCCCAAAGTGTCCTCTGCCCAGAACTGAAATATATTTGTAGTCGTCCATCTGCATCCTTGTGAGAAAAGACAAAGAAAGAAAATAAAGGCCTCGCTTCACTCTTAATTTTTACAGTATACAAGATAAGAAGTGTATTAATGTGTACTTTAGAGCAGACACAGGCTGATCTTCACTCCCTTCTGTGTTGTTTATGGATGACTGCAAATAAAGACAAAGTGGGACATTTTACCATTCAGTCACATCTATCATTCACAGATTATATCTGCCCCAATATCGATACATCTTTAAATTGGACTGGAGTTTTTCTCATTGTAATATTTCTTAAAATCAAAGAATTGTATAAGCTCCTGAATCCACAGAAGATGCTGTTATTCTTCTTTAAAAGCTAAAATGACCTCATAAATGGAG
>CAEMYA010000092.1:10180189-10190721 GCA_903131615.1 Diplodus sargus
CATTTTGATTAACTGTTCTTTTGAATGGTGAAATTAAGAAAAGTGAGTTTCTAAAACATGTTTCTCTCAAACATGACATTGTTGAGGACACAAGAATATTTGAAGCCTTTGGTTATAATATAAGATCAGAGATACATACGTCATAGATAGAAACAATAAACGTACAGAAACATTCATGCTTTTAGCCACGCTAGCAGAGCACTGCTGTTTTTTATGCAGCCTCACAGTGCTTGTACTGATCCTTCAGACTCTTAGTCTTCTTATTACATATCTACGATATTGGAGACCACTTAGGCTTTGCTTTTTGCTTTCACTTTGGATAAAAGTATAAGGGAAAGAGAAAACACCCCACAATTCAAAGTGTATTGAAATGTCCTTTATGGTAGGTCTGTCAGAAATGATTTACCAGTTTTTCTTGCAGTGCAGGCACAGATGAGGTTTTGTGTGCTGTGGGGATGATGGTGGAGGTGTTCTTTCCCTGATCGAGGCTGGTGGGGGAGGGCTGATCATCATCAGTGATGCTGAGTCTGATTCCTGGAGCTTCGCTGCATAATACAAACAAGACAAGACAACAAAATAATGGCAGCCCCAAAAGTCATGGGCCCACAACTTGATTCAAACTGGGCCCACTTACACTAATGTTAAACTTGGCTGCTACACAGTAATCCTAAAATAAAACCCCAGAGCCAAACAACAAAGCACTTTTATTCAAGTCCTGTATTTGAGTACAAATTTGAGGTATTTGTTGTTTTCTATTTGAACTTTTATTGAAGTGAAGCACTGAATTCAGGAATTGTACTTGTACTACAGTATTTTTATGGAGTTTATTCCTTCTTTTACTTGTAAAGGATTTGAATACTTCTTCAACCACTAGACCCTGCTACCTAACACTATGTCAGGTCATGCTATGATGCTCAGATTATTTCTGACCTTGGCAGTGGAGTGTTGGTCTGAGGCTCCTTCTCAGTTGGACGTGGGGTGTTGTTGGCCACAAGGTCGGGGTTCATAGAGAGGGTCGAGCTGAACGTGGTGAAGGAGCTGTAGCGAGGGAGAATGCTCATCATCAGATGACCCCATGTGGCAAAATTCATGTTCATCTGGGCCGCTCTGAGAAAGTTCTTCCCTGAGGATGAAAAAATATCGCACATTAACAAATTGGCCCACAGGTTAAAAGAGTAAAGAATTGATCTTTCAGGTTGTTTTTCTGTACCCCTCTCTTTAGTGAAGATGCATCGCTGGCGTCTCAGTTTCGGCTGCCGCTCAACAACAGTTTCAATGAATCGAAGCTGTAAAATCCAAAACGTAAGAAATTGTTTGGGGCCATTCACTTCTGTTTATGGCTAGATTAAGAAATCATCACGAAAGCGTGATGAGACATTATGGTACTACCGTGAACCAGAAAGGTCATTGTGTGCACCTTGGCGTGGAGGATGCCCTGTGGCTCCAGACTGAGCTCCTGGTTGTGGTTTGGCTTGTCCATCATCTCCTCCAGTCGCAGAATCTTGAGTGCACACATTGCCCTCTGGTCCCGCCAGAAGACACTGACCTCCAGCTCTCGAGACTATCAGCAATGTGACAGCAGAGACAACAAGCACACGATCATGAGCACAATCAGTGACGGACAACTGTAAATTCATCTCAGCTCAGCGTTGGAAAAGTCACTGCTTTAAAAGATTTCATGATTATATCATTCCAAAGGATTCCAAATTTTAAATCAAGCATGAAAAACAAACAAACAATCAGAAGGAACAATAAAGCAGGATCTGAAATTGGATCACCTTTTTTCTTTGTTTGATTTTAAAGTTTAATTGAGATTTAATGAAGTGAACCCACATGATTACACTGCAAACAAAATACTTATATTATGACATGAACATACTTTAAGTTGATCCCTTCGTACACTTTCTGTCAAATTATGCTGCATTTTATGCTCGATCTGTGACGACTGAGTATCTCCAGGTACCAGGGAGACACCTCCTGGTCAGAGACAGAACTACAACAATAATAAACCAGTGTTGAACACAAAGTATGTGTATGAACAGTGTTGGGAAAAGTATCTGGTCTTTTACACAAGTAGAAAATGGTAATACCAAAATGTAAAAGTAGTTCCTTACAACTAAAACTACTGCAATACAAATGATTAGTAAACATGTCATCTACTGCAAAATGCAGCTTATTGTCAAAAGTAAGAATGCATGTTATATTTAGTTTTTTTAATATGATTTTAATGCAGTAGTTGAACACATTGAAACTACTTTTAAAAATGTCCCCTCTGCAATGTTTTGAAGTTCTATCTATGTTCTGTTTATTAACATTTTTATTTTAAACTGGAAATATTCAAGTAAACTACCTTAATGATCAATTCAGTACTATTTCCACCACTGAAATGGTCTAAAACTATTCTGTCTATACACATTCTGCCTTTTCAGAATTATAAACATTATTCTTTTTTCATGTACTCTGTTGGATTAGGGCCTTTTTTTTTAAATGCAACTCTTCCTACTGTATGTTGAGTGCCTGTGTATGTTTCCCCTGTACTGCCTTTCCTGCACTTTGCCCTTGTAAAGTTTGTTAAATCCTGTAGATGCTGTATTACATGTGTCAGCATATACATCATTACCAAAGCCTGTAAGCTGCTGATGCTGTGTGTATCTGCACCAGTGTCACACAGGTCAAGTCCAGCACATTCATCACACAAGGAGAACATATTGACTTTGATCTTCAGTATTTCTATGGTGTCTTGTGTCTATAAATCAACTTATTTCAGGTTGAAACAGGATGGTCTGGAGGGAAGTAGATACACAGGAAAGACTGCTTGAACGTGGGCGGTGTGGATCAGATAGAACATGAAAAATGACTCACGAGTACTGGAAGCTGAAAAGGGGGCTCAAATGATAGGAAATCTGTGGTAGAGCCATTGTTTGAACTTTACCTTCATTTCCTAGATCATTAACTTGCCAATTCAACTGACAGACCTTCATATGGACTGCAATTTTTGTAATTTGTTTTTAAATAGATGCTTCTTAGCTAACAAGGTAAAAGATTCATTCTAAACCTACATCCAGGATTTTTTTTTTTAGTGTAACTCTGGTTTTCTGTTACCACAAAGTGGGTTTACCTTACCTTACCTACTCCTCTCACCTGCGTGTAATTGACTTGTAATAACATGTTAACTAAGCCAGCTTCATGATACTGGCTGTTCAGGATCCCCTGGTGATCCAAAGAGAGCCAGACTTAGCTGTATTTGGTTTGCGATACGAGTCAAGTTCCAGTAGTTGAGACCTGAATACGATGACTGGAGTATTACGATACAGACGCTGATACTGTGGCATGTAAAAACCTGATCCAGGTTTTATCTATCATGTCCCCCTGAGGTATGTTTGTTAAGAAAACTAAAGATGTAATGAGTAACAAAGTAATCTGAACTCAAAAGGTCCAATGAAACTGGTTCAAGCATCATCCTATTTGCTGAAAAAAAGTCTAAGATGGAGTCACAAGGTTCGAAAGTCTATCAAGTATTATGAATCTAATCGTTGCTTTCATCTTTCAACATGGTCACAAACCAAACTGGACTCATTCTCAATCTCACGGCCACACTGAACCCTTTGGTCAAAACCACACGTCATGTTGGAAACATGTCCACAGGGAGGTGAAAAAACAGGCTTCTCTGTGTTTCATGTAAAAATCAAACTCTCAATGATCCAATTCAGGGCGCAGGTGTATCAAAATGGAAATACTAGCGTTCTCCAAGTGTAAACACACTCTGACTGACCTACTGTCTGCGACTACACTCACCCGCTCCAGCTGGATGCAGAACGTTTGATCCCAGCTCAGCCTGCTGACGGCTGCCCAGCGTGTCCGGTCGACCACTCTGGTGTCCAGCCTGAGCACCGCACTGACCTCAGCTGAGAGACAGAGAATAACACGCCACTGAAACCCAAAAGATAACTGTTGGTCTTAACAACTTTCAAGATCAGTTCTGACGAATCACTGCTCACTTAGCCAGTGTGTTTGTTTACATAAAGTGTTTCTATATTTAAAAGGCTGATTCGTCTGAAGAAGATAAAGGACATTCATAAACTGATTACCCTGTTAGGTTCTTGTTTCATTTGGTTTTTTGCACATCACTTATAGTGGTCAGAAAGTTCAAGTACATTTTTCAATTCAACTATGAACTAGTTTCAACATTTAAACGAAATGTTTCTTCTGGATGAGCGTATGAAACTGTCAAAAACCTATTAAATGTTCGGGCCCATTAAACTCTGGGTATCTATAATAAACTTCTCTGGCTTGTGGCAGTGTCGACAGTTCATTTAATTGAACTCAGAGCTACATTCATTGGGTTTTTTTTGGCCACTTTAAGGCAAAAAAAACCTTCACAATAAGCTGGCAGGTACACAACCCTGACATGTCATCTAATCAGCATTGCTGTAGCTAACAGTCAATTTCCCATATTTTCACATCTATATAAAAATATATGACTCCTGCTGCTAGATGTTCCACTTTCCTGTCTCTATCTGCTGTTTTCTGCTGGGCTGGTAGTGTACTGCAGGTTTATCAGAGTTTGCCAGTTATAAAACAGCTGCTGATGCTGCTAGAAACAATGCCGCTTTGAGACTTAAAGTAAACGTGTGTAAAATTACAACAAGGAAAGAGGCTAAAATTTGAGTGAATTCTGGCATACAGGGAGGAGGACACAAATGTAGAAAAACAAGGAGGAAGGGACATCTACTAAAAGCAGTGGTCATTAACGGGGCTTACAAATTGCCAGTGCGAAAAGTCTAACAAGAGGGCACGACCGGTGAACAGAAGAACAGCATAACAACAAACAGGAACAAGTAACAAGGAAGCAGGAGCAGGTACACATAAACACACAACTGACTGATGACAGCAGGTGTGCTGGCAGGTGGAGGAACAGCAGCAAGAGAGAACAGCAGTGATGTAGTGATGAGCAGGAGAACAGTGGACTCATCTGATGAAACAGATACATCTATGACTGCGACTAAAACCTCTGTAGAACTGTAAAGTATTGATGATTTTCATCACTTTAAACGGAATGTAGTCGTCTGACTCGTCATTTAAGAATACTGATTAGCTGTGCTTTAATCAAGTTCACCTGTGTAAGAAAAGTAATGAACAGCAATAGTGTACCTTTGATTCCCTAATTAAGAAGTTGCTTCTACGCACTTTACCTTCAGTGTCCAGGGTTTCTGTTCTATGTTAATATGCTGAATAAGAGCACCAGCTTAATATCACATTAGTTTGGGTCACTCCAGCTGGAGTCAAACCTGAAAATGTAATCCTTTTAATGGCATGCTTTTCCCACTGAGCCATACAAGGAAACTCAACAGTGTTGTCCTTTCTCTGAAGCTGAAAAAATATTTATAATCAGTTCATATTTGTTTGTCATTTGTCTTCTCTGTTCTGGAAATAGCGAGTAAATGTCATGCCATTTAACAAATGGATTTTTAAGAGGACACCCTTCCAGCATCCTTGGATACAGAGGATTTAGAGGAATGAAATGTAATAAGCGCAATGATAGTAATACAAGATTAACCTTTACAAAATTGTTTCATACTATACAACGAGCATGTTTCAGTTCTATTAAAATGCATTTAATATCTGCAAGTAGCAACTGTGAATACATATAAAACTAAACAAATGAAGAAAGGTTTTTCTAGAAATAGCAATGTGATTTGTAGTTAATTAAAGAAAAGCTCAATTCAAACCCAATTTATTCATTATTCATTTATTTGATAAATGAAAAAACAATTCTCCATAGTTGTTGTGCGCTTGCTTGCAGACAATTCTTAAACATGTTTTATGTTCAGCTGACCAGCTGTGCACTGACTAAAACTCTACTGTAGCAAGTAATTGGGGTCAACTGGAAAATGTACTAGTTAAACACCTTTTCAATTCTTCCGTTAACTATTAACAAGTAACATACATTAACTGTGTAGTAGGTATGTAGCTCTATTTATGACCTATCAAAGAGGATTATTAAGAAATTAAAGGCCTTTAAAATAAAACACTTCTTTATTGTTATTATTTATATTGTTACTTTTTCTTGTTGCAGGATTTAAATTTGTACTTGAGTGATAAATACGATTTCATCCTAATGTATCTTCAAGAGGAGACACTGCTGAAAAACTAGCTAAATGTAAAAACACAACTAAACACTTAAACCCAGTCTCCACTCACCTGAGGGTCCGGGACTCAGATGGTTGTCCTGCTCTGGTTCTGTTGAAGGTTTCAGTAAATCCTCACATCCCAGAAGGCTGACTTCAAGTTTGCCTAAAAAGAATTGTGAAGAAAATGTCCTTTTGTCATTATAAAAGCAGAATATTTGACTCTTAATTAACATCAAGAGCATCTACAACGAGTGTTGCTATCAAGTCTAAAAGTAACTACACGAGGGTTTTGAAGTGATCGTTACTTCATATACTTACCAAATACTTCAACTCTACAATGTGTAACCGTGCGTGATTCGAGTGGCTGGTAATGCATCTCAGCTAAGACAGTTGGCTAAAACGAACGCAGCATTTCAAAATAAAACCCCTCATTTGTCGGCATGAATAAATCTCTCGGACTGAAGCCTTTAATCAGAGCTGTCTGGAGCTGCACACTGAGCATTCACAACCTCATTTTCTTCATTTCGCTGTAGTGCTAACAGCTGTGGAGCAGAAAATCACCCCAAGTGTTCTCCCCGCTCTGAGACTCGCTCTCATTATTCGCTGCCAACAGAGCAACTATAGGATTTGTCTCCTTGTTACATCATCAAAAGGCCTTTTTCCTGCATTCTCTGCCTCATGCAGGGAGAGACCAGCTTACAAGTGAACTTTCCAAAACCAACAGATTACATGTCCTGATTATCCACTGCCAGAGGTCAGCGTATGGTAAACCGTGTTCCAATACTTGGTGTGCATGATACTAATGAGAACGGCAACATATTTGAGGGAAAAAAGGCAAAAAACTGACCTCGCAATTACCCTCTTAGAAGTAAATCTGGTTTAAAATGTTTCATTTTCAGTATTTTTAAGGTAAACTGGTGCTGCGCAGAATCCACAACCTACAAATCAAGCTGAACATGACAGAAAATGCTTGGCCAAGAAAACCTGAAGTGGTTCTTTTTCTTACAGTGACGTCACTCATACAAACTAAAGTGCCTGGAAACTAATAACGCAGAAAAATCCATTTCTAAAAGCAATTTCATCAGCATTGTTAAAAAAAAAGAGTAAAATTACAGTATACGAACCAGTCAAGGAGGCCGGTCTGATAGAGAATATGGACGGGGAGGTGGACAGGGGACATCCGGGTCTGGAGCTTTGTGGAGACGGGGCTCCCTCTGAATGGTCGACCCCCCCATCAGGCTGCTGTAGAGGCTCCTGGTTGTTTTCTTTCAGGCATTTCTCCAACGACAGCCGCAGAAGATCCAGCTTCTGGGAGGACTCCTGCACCCGGGACTGAGCCTGACAGGAAGATAAACATTGTGTTGTTATGTTTGGTCTTTTTAAACATAGTGCTGTTTGATATTTTGGGATACGGTCAAAGTTGCTCCATTTCGAACAGAAGCATGTTTTCCAGACTTTAAGCCTTTTAACTAGGATTGATTTTTCCTTTTATTATGTGCTTTTAGTTCTATATTAGATTTAAGCTAATCAGTGTCCTTTGGCAAAGCGGAGAAGCCGCTTTGAGGAAAACTACACAGACAGTAAACATAAATTTTGTTGTATATTTCATATTTTCAGTTTACCCTTAAAGGACCACACTGCAATATTGAAGATGGATGTATGAGGCCATTCAATACAAATCACAAACACTTTATAAGCCTGGTTTCCATTCATTTCTATGTAAAACTCAAATGGCAAACTGCGAAATCATCTTCCGTTATTTAATCTATCTAATCTATCTCTTCATCACATTGCAGACTTGATTACACAACTCGTGCTTCAAGACACAACAACACATTAAAATCATCATTCTGGCGTCCCTGAACTTCAACTACTTTACAAAACAAAAACTGATTAAATGTCCCACCTCCGCCAGTGCCTTCTGGTCCAGCGAAGAGATTCCCTCCAGCTGCTTCACCACATCTTTGGCCAGAACCAACGCATCTGTCTCTCTCTGCATGTAGTGCTCGAGCTCTGCCAAACGAGCATCCACAGGACAGACAGCGACCGGAGAGATCCCTGAGATCACGAGAGGAAGAGGGAGAGAGAGTATTTTAGTATGAGAGAATTTATTTCAGACAAGCGATACAGCCTCACTGAAAACTCTTTTCATTTCTGCAATCAATATTTATAAAGCTGAAGTGAGCCGTTTTCTCTAAAATGTCACTGTGCTCCAGGCAAAGGTCTTAATATTACATTTTTTATGTTTCTGGCATTCAGCTGACATCTGAAATGTATGAAAGCTCTGACTGGGAGAAAAAACATTCACCTGTCGCCAAGTTAATTCAAGGAGACAAGCACTGGAGAAAAAGGTTATTTCATCAAATGTGGCACTTTAGACTAAAATAATCCTGTTTTTTTCACATGTTGTTGGAGTCTTCAGTAATATTGACTCATAAATGTCCAGTTTTAAAATCGTGATCCATTCATCATCATTTTCCTGAAGAGATGTTTCGATTCTCTAGAGAAAAACAAATAGTGTACTGAGAGAGGATTGAAACCATCTAACACCTTCTGGTTGTTTCTGAATATTGTGTTTTTGTTTGGGATGTAAGGAATCACTATACATCTAGATTCTCAACATTTTTTAATCAAGTACTAAATATGTTTTTTGAGCTGTGGATACTTAAATAGTAGAGCCTCTCTCTGTTGGCAAAGAACAGCACTTATTTAATCTCAATTTTAATCGTAAATTGATACTTTTCCTACGTAAAGATGATGAAGTTGTGAACAACACAGTGGCACTGAGTGTAATGTCTAAAGCACCCTAATGTGTTAACATGTGCCACTTTAAATTTGGCTGACACTTGGATACGCGGTGAATTAAACTGCCTGCAGTAGTAGAGAGGACTTTACTTCCCGGCAGATCACAACATTATGAGGAATCAATGGGAGGAAAGCAGGTCAGGGGTCAGGGAAAGGAAATATGAGCCGAGGAAACAAAGTGCAGAGTTACTTGTTTCATATTTCATCCTCTCTCTGTCGAGCCAGGACCCATTTTGCCAGTGTGAGTTTCAGAGTTTTCAAATGGCACGCATCTCCAGTTTGGAATTAAAAGCAACATTTTCTCTCCGTCTCTATAATTGCTGTCATGGTGGTTTCACTTTCCGATTAATACAAATAACAGCCACAAAGATGACAGTTGGCAGGAAGCACGGTTCAACCAGTGTGGTTTTTTGTACATACCAGCACTGATGATTCTGAACTGAAGTTTCTAACAGGCAGTATTTTCTACTGTTATTTTTAAACCGAAAACCTGCACTTTCTCACAGGAAATGCTTCAGAAACATCCTGATTGCTTTCAACACCACTAAATCGTTACTGAAACTAAGTAACATTTGTTGTGCAGCTTGTTACAGTTTGTCAACCCAAACCTCTTCAAAGAAGAAGCACTGTCATCTATTGCTGTCTTTAATTTAACTGAATAATTTAGCATTTTCAAAAACATTAAAAACAACAGGGAGGAAACAGGATAAAGATTTCTTCCGTAAAACGTCACCTTTTCAGTTCCGTTTCAAACTTGAACCGTTTATCAATCCCAATGACTAACTGATTTCTTTAGCAGATCTTCAGGCTTCCAATTCTCATAACTGGAGTTTCCAGCCAATTTCCATCCTCCATTAGACTTTCAATTATAGATTTAAGCTTCAGCGTTTAAGATGCCCTTGAGGATTTTGAGCCAAAAATGGCATTACTGTTGCATTGTTCCAATATGTTGTTATCTATAATGTTTTTACTGCTTGTTTGATTTAATGAGCCAGCTTACTACTCTACATTTAGATGATCTGATTGTCACAAACAATCCATAGAAATACATCATTTCAAGCCTCTTTTCGGTTAGTTTTGTTACTAGAAGAAGCTTTGTGGCTGGTAATATCTCTAATTTTACAAAAAAGAAGGCATGTCTCTAAATCTAAACAATATGTAAATGTAAAAACGACTTTTCTTGACTCCCGAGGGTCGTAGCCCAGGACTCTGACCTCCACGTGTAGATCTGTCCAGGTTGCAGCCACCATCACCGCCAATACCTCCGCCGCCGCTGCTGCTGCCAGCCTGGGTGACTTTGATAATCTGCAGTCGGATCAGCTCGATCTTGGAGCGGCTATCCTGCAGCATCTGCTGAGCCGTGGACAACATCTGATCCTGGATAACGACATCACATCAAGAGACAACAAGCCCCACTTCATCACCTCGTTCTCTCCCCTGACAGGTCAGCTGGGATGGGAGCACATTGGTAAACAACACACTGACTGAACACAGCCATGATCTCTCATAACAAGTGGCAGAACACGAGGAAGACAACAGCGACAGTGCTGCACATGTAACCCATTTCCATACTGGGGGAAGGAAAAAAAAAAAAAA
>CAEMYA010000092.1:10195719-10244637 GCA_903131615.1 Diplodus sargus
TTTTTTTTTGGTTGTTCCTTTTTTTTAAAAAATCCATGTGTGCTTCATTTTCCATTCTGAGGCTTCACCTGTTGGTGCCATGTTATGTTCTCCTTTGACTCATCTTAGGCCAATGGCACTTTGCCCTGAATTGTGAGTACCATCCCAAAAGTCATCTCAAAAATAAAAAAATAAAAAAACGTATAAAAATAGAATCAGCACGGCATCCTGAGTAGAATTTGAAAACAATTCACACAGAATTCCTCCTGTTAAAGGTTGTGTGGTAAATTAACTAAAGCCATGGTGTAGTTACCCAGCGCTAGTTTACCTCTCAATACTTTTTCCCCCTTTTTTTCAGTTGGGGTGTCGATCCCTTGGAAAAACTGTTATTTTTCCCCAATGTGGTTAACGAGTACCAGCTCATTCCTTTGACTTGTAATGTTTTGGGGGAGGGGGGTGGGGTAAGCTGGGGAGGGGCAGGAGTATGTCGGCTATTGGGGAGAGTGGTTATTTTGACACCATTTCTATGGGACTTTTTTTTTTCATTGTATTGTTTTACAGATATCCATGAGATTTGAAATGACATTTTTAATAAAGAACAAAATGGAAAAAAAACAAGCTTGTAAATTTTGGCCCCACTGCTTCATGGGTAAAACAAACCTGTTATCTCATAGAATTTACATTTAATCACACTTTCCTTTTCCGCTGGGGGGAAAAGAAACTGTTTTAAATTTGAGGTGTACAACTTGCTTTGTTACAATAATAAAACTTACTGTGTTTACACGTGTGGGAGTTTTCAAGTGGGCGTATACAAATGCATTTAAAAAATAGATTTAGGTAGCAGCAAAGGCACCTGGGTTAATTGTACAGTCAACAGTCCATCAGCTCATGAAGGATTTTGGAGTCACTAGCAGACTCGAAGCAAAGTCTTCTCGAAGAAGACGGTCGATGATTAATGCCAAGAAGGTGTGCGCCGAATCCTCAAAGATGGTTTTTGTGATCATGTCTGGCCAGTCACTTGGCTGAAATGCCCAACCTGGAGTGAGAAAATTAAATGTTATTACAAAAAGACTTATAATTAGCACCACATTATAAAAGATATAGAGGGAGCAGAAGAGAGAGGGTTGCCAGCCTTTGAGGAGAGGACAATGAAAGCGGTTTTCCTACTAGCTCAGTTTGTGTAAACTCGAAGAAATTTGAATTCACCACTTGCGCTCAAATACTACAACCTCACCACAATTTTAGCTTTGAATGAAAAATGTATGCCATTACTTGATCTATAATTAAGCTTTACTTAAGTAAATCCTGACGGTAAGATACTGGTAGAACATTACACATAGTAACCTGAGTATGCATAGCTTCAAAAGATTTGTTACTTTATTTTGACTTTGTGTTCAATATTATTTCCTTCATATATGATCTAAAAGTATAAACCAGTGCAAGGATTTCATGTGTTTGCTTATGTTAATTTTAACACTGACTAAATAGAAAGTTCTAGTTTTTTTTATTTTTTATAAATACTTAAAGACGAAAATTGCTAAATAATGTGGCATAAATAAAACTGAAGAAAACGTGAATAACTTTATTTTTGGTTTGCTTAAGTTAAAATCCATACTTGTATTAAACTCTGAGTATCTGTTGTGTAGATATTCACACTTCTCAAACTTGACAGATATGGTATTTCACTTGATTGTTGACATAACTGAAGATTTACTTTGTGAATATTTTTGGTCCCCAAATAAATGACTTGAGTTGCACATCCATGCACATGCATCGATATCGCCAACTTACTTTGAGTAGTGTATTTCGCAATTTGGCAAACATTTTGTAGACCAAGTTAATTAATAGCTAATCAAAACCGTTGTATTTGTTTGCATAAACTTCCAACACTGCAGAACAAGGTTTATTTTTGGAAGCAGATGTGATGTCTGTTTCATCTCACAGCACAGAGATCATTAAAAAATATATATATATACACATTACAAATTGCAGGTTTCAAGATGAATACTGCACTTCTTGCGCCATTACGGGTTCGTACCCACCTAAATGAGTTTTACACCGAGGACAGGTGGCCACAGTCCATGAGAACCCGGGGAACCAGGAGAAGTGTTTATCGGCCGGCCAGTGCTGGGTAACGTCAGCTTTTCTGAACGTGATCACCTCAAACTGGTGTCCATGGGGGTTTTCGAAAAGCTGAATGTTAACCCTTCGGCCCCCGATCAGTGTGTCGTTCCGGCTGGAGAGCGCCAGCCGGCTGTGAACGTGGTTGATGTCCGTCCCGAACGCCAGCTCGTGTCCACACGCCCTGCACAGTATCAGAGTGGCGGGGCTGGTGTCCTCCGCCACGGCAGCACACGCCTCACCGGGCTGGTATGCGACGGGATAAAACAGGAGAACAAAGGAAATATACTGTATTATGAACCTCTCCAGCTGCTTCACCAGCAGCCGCAGGCTCCGCTTGCATGTCATTGCTGCCTCGCACGCACATGGAAAGCTTCTGCTAATGCAAACTAGCTTATCCTCCTAGCAGCTACACTGGTGGTGCATCGATGAGTGTCGTTAGGTTATCAAATACCAATCGAAAGTATCAGATTTATCACGTAGCTGTGGTAACTACGTCAAAGTACTGACTCGCGCCGTTAATACATAACTAAATGGTGATTCGTGAACTTACAAGCTGCGGGCTAGTGGTACAATAAGCGTTGGCAAGCTCGGAAGTGCCATGGAGACAAACAGGAAATGCAGTCATCCCAACCATTTCCTAGTCTAACTGCGCCCATTGCACATTTTTGCACAACACTCACATTGATAACTTTTAGATGGTTATTCACTTGAGATGTGACAGAAAAAAAACATTTTCACGATTAGCAAGCTACGTTTGAATGCTACAAAAGCCTATTTTGTGCAACCGTCGGTGACCTCCATCTTGGGTTTCACAGAGTTTTTTGTGACTGCGTTGTTTTCTGTATTTTTAAGTTTAGGGAAAGTGAGACACAAAATATTAAATCAAATAAAACGGTAGTCAGTAGTTTGGAAGGAGATGGCTTCGTAAATGCGTTTATAAAAATGAGTTCATACATTGGCCATTACATCGAATGGTTACCACGGGCGACGCACATCGTCAACTCGCCTCCGCCAATCACAGGACGGGATATTGCAAACGAGCCAATCCGAGGGATCGTTTGTCAATCCAAACAACCGTCCGCTTCACAGACAAAAGTCGAGATTTATCTGGGAAAACATGTAGCTGGTAACTTCGCACGGTGCAAATGAACTGGCAACTACTGTTTAATATCTATGTGACTGGGTGTTCGTTGAATGTAAACACGGCATGAATGTTGTTGTGACGTCTCGGAAGAATGAAAGCCCGGGATTCACCGCCGCCGGTCCACGTCCATGTACCGGAGACCACACCTGTACATGTTCATATGAGGAGGAGTCCCAGCAAGACCCCACAG
Source organism: Diplodus sargus (assembly GCA_903131615.1). Classification (NCBI taxonomy): domain Eukaryota; kingdom Metazoa; phylum Chordata; class Actinopteri; order Spariformes; family Sparidae; genus Diplodus; species Diplodus sargus. The sequence continues at coordinate 10,199,157 of CAEMYA010000092.1, forward strand.
GTTTAAAACTACAACTTACACTACTTAACTGGAAACACTAAGTATAATTTCTTCTGGTCACTTGTTACACGCTGCTATATGTATGGTCATCAAATATTAAATATCCCCAATGCATGCAACTTTATTTTGAAGCCAATGTGTAAAAATCATGACCTGCCTGATTTCACCTGCACTGATTTGTTTACATGTTAAGAGTAGCTTTTAAAAATGTTTCTCACTTTGACTTGGCACTACATTTAAAGAGTCTTATTAAATAGACTGTTTTAAATAGAGTAGATGCTACAACTCTTTAAGATATATCTGTTTTATCTGTGGATTCCCTCCTTTCTTTCTGCAGAATAGGACAAACGATGCCCAGGTGATAGGAAACGGAGGGAGGCCGAAGGTGCGGACGCCTTGGATTCCTCCAGGAAGACTGTCCTGCAGAAGAGATGTGAGCTCATACTAGTGGCGTGCCTCTTGGTAGTGTTTATCTCTCCCTACGATGCATGCAAGGCGAGCCAATAATTATGCTGGTGAACAATTGGAATTGAGAAGAAGGGTTGCTCTGGCAGTGGTTTGCTCTCCAAACAGGACAGACAGGTTTATACCTAATACTAAATTTGAATATAATCAGATTAGGGTTTAATGACATGTTACCATGAAATAACTTTTTTTTTAAACCAAGTTCAACCTTATTGTGTGTCTGTTCCCTGAACGTGAGTCTTGTTTGTTTGTGTATTATGATCAGAGAAGCACAGTGCAGCATCAGTCAGGAAGTGGAATCAGACATCGGCGGGATGAAGAGGAGCAAGAGGAGGAGCTGGCTGCAGTATCCAAAAACCTCAGTGTCCTTCTCAGGGAGCAAGAAAGCAGTCACCGTCTGAAGAAGTACGAGCCTCTTCAGCAGTCGCACAAGGCCGTACATTTTCTTTAGATGACTGATCTCTTTTTGACGGATATTGTAACAGTTCACATGTAGTCAGTGAGACATCCCATCCAGTGAAGTTCAGCGCACATCATTTGTTTTTGTCATCATTGCCTACTACTGATATTTTCCATCTTATGTCTGAGATGAGGCACCGACACAGATTGTTGAATTGACAGCCGCTAAATACAGTCCACAAAACAATACAGTAACATTTGGTCAATTGAACAGGCTGCTGAACATAATGGCAGTATGTTAGTCTTCTCTTTTTTCCAATCAACTGTTGTACATTTGCTGTAATCTAACCCTAAAAAAATAACCAGAAAGGATGCAGGCCTATGACATACATGCCATGTCATGGCAGCTGTATCAAACGTTCGTCTATCAATCTGATTTTGTCTTGGTCTTGTTTACAGGTCAGATTCTAAGGGCCACCCACACAGAGGGACAGACACGCTCCTGAGGGCGCTCGTAGAAGCAGAAATCGATGGTGTAGCCGTCGCTAATCATCTTACAGCCCTGAAGGAAATTATCGACAGCTTCGCAAAGGTAAACTTTGCGCCAGTGGATCGTTTTGAGTCCACCGTTGGTAAAGGGGATGCCTTGCATTGCGTGTTTTAATTCTGTCATTTGTCTTTCAGGATAAGCGGCTATCAAAACTGAACGCAGCCTCACTTGGACGGCAGCAGGATTTATTGTTAGAGAAGATAGAGATGTTCGACCACACCAATCACAGCCTGCGCGAACTCCTCAGGGAGTGGTGTGAACACGAGGTACAGGAAGTAGAAGAAAAGTCAAGGAGGGCAAATCTTCTTTCGATTGTTATTTGAGTGCTGTGTTGTTGTATCAACAGAGGGAATCACTGATGTGGTTAGAACAGAAAGATGCTATAAAGAAGAGAATGGCCGACAGTGATGCAGAGAACACTGTGAGTCATTATCACCTGGTCGCATGCATGTGTTCATTCATTATTGTCAGCGCTCAGACATTAGAGGAGATTCTTCTTGTTTTTCTTCTCCTCTTGCAGCGACTTTTGGCCAAACTCACCAACAAAGAGAAGGAGGTGTCTAAGCTCACTGACCGTTTGGACTTTGAAAAGGTTTGAACTACTACACTGGTGTACACAGCTTGTATTCTGACCAGGTTTAGTAGTAAAAACATTGGTGTCTCTCACACAGCAATATGCACTGTAACGTCCAGGTGTTGACAAACAGAAATTCCCCATCAACCTCTTCTTCTCCCGTCTGTCATGTCAGGACAATATGAAGACGGCGGAGGAGCTTTCAAGATTTTTGCACTCAACCCGCGACCATCTGGAGTCTGAGCTGAACAGAAGCGAAGCTGAAAAGGCCCATCTGGCTGCTGAGATTCAGGTCTGTGGACATGAAATACAGTCAAACACAAACACCTGTACTGTCAGATGTGAACCAGTTGTTCTCATCAGTCCAACGTGAACAGACAGTGAAACGGGTGCTACGGACAGTTTTCAGGAAATAGAAAGTGTCAAAACATATTTCAAACCCTTGCTGCTTTTGACCAATGCCGTTACGTCTTGCCTTTATCTTTGTTGTGATTGGACAACAGCCATTCACCACTGCTGGAATGGAGGCTGTGAAATGTTTCAAGCTCAGTGCTTTGTGAAGGACAGCAGTTCAAGCCAGCTTGGTGACCAAGAGTCATGGCAAAAAAGTGTGTCAAAACTTTGATGGAAACTTCTCAAGCCTGCTCCCGCTGCATTATCAACAGTTTGTCCACAATTTGTTGAAATATTAGGGCCTTTATTATCATTTAAACTGGATGTGTGAATGTCTCTTTTCTTCTCTGTGTACCAGAGGATGCAGCAGAGCCAGGAGCAGCAGCAGGACGAGCTGCAGGCTCTGCAGGAGGAGCTGCAGACACTGAAGTGGCAGACGGAGAAGGAAAAGGAGGAGCAGGGGCGGCAGGACCAGGAGGTGCTCGCCCTGCTGACCCAGCAGGCAGAACAAAGGGAAGAGTCCGCCAGGCAGCTTGCAGTAAAACTGCAGGAGAAGGTCAGTATTCAGAGGTACAGTCACAATGTCTGGAAAACACAGAGCATCAGGGTAGTGGGCAGAAAAGGCTTCTGTAACTTGGTGTAGCGCAAACCATGAAAAAATTACGTCTTCTGCAAAAGAGAGTTCCGGGAGAATCCACAGACATCTCCGTGGCTTATCCTGCATGCAAATGAGTTTTCTCACTGGTGGTGGTGTCTTGTCTGATCACACGGTTTTATGCAAATTGAGTTCAAGGGAAGTTCAGCCGGTTTCTTAGTTCTGTTGAAATATTCCAGTGAAACACAAACACCAGATTCTGAGGCGAGGCTAATGTAGTATAGTGGTGTAGTCTTTGCCCACATGATGACTTGAATTTCTACAGTACAGACGTGTTGCAGGAATGGATATTTTTCTCTCTGGTCGAGTTTGTGTGTCTTTACTGTGAATCTTGTCGTTAGCTCGAGTCTCAGAAAAAATTTCCTAAGCCATAAATGTAATCAAGGAGCGAGATCATTTGAAAGGCTACACCGTGAACCAAACTGATAAGACAACGTGTGTTTTGTTTGAGGAGTCCCAGTTGGCTCAGGCTCTGTCCACCTCCAGTGACTGGTGCCTCCGCCACTCTAAAGAGGCAGCTGCTAAAGGACAGCTGGAAGAGGAGGTTTCCGCGCTCAAACTGTGAGTGCACATTCTGAGCGCATGGGAGACACAGACTTGGTTTGTTGTGTGAAACTGATATTCAATACAATCATTCCTATTTACACACAGGGATGATCAAGAAATCAAATCAAAATCATCCATGTTTTTGGTGACTTTTTCATGACTTGTAACATGTAAATGTTGTTAGAATTTATGTCTGCACTCCAACTCGAGAAGCTGTTAATTTAAGTTGCATTATTTTAGCAGCAGATAACACTGGTCTTCAATAATGTCAAAATCAAAATAATGATAATGTAATTACATTTTTGATCGAGAGATTTTTTGGGAGTAGGTTATAGTTTACATTTCACTGCATTTCAGCAGTTTAGATAACAAAGATATTTTCGTGTAAACTTGGAAAATCATTGAAAAATGAATAATTGCTGGGACTGTGACGACAACAAGCTTTGGATCCCTGCTTCTCTCACAGTCATGTGAGTGAGCTGAACTCTCAGCTTCATTCAGTGGAGGAGAAGAGTCGGTTGGAGAGGGAGGAGCTCAGGGATCAGCTACATTGTCTCAGCGCTGAAAACACCTCCGCCAAGCTGGACAACCAAAGACTCAAGGTAGCCTTCAGAGAAACAGCAGATCTGAGATTTCCCAACAACCTAAAATCAGCCTCTGCACATTTACCAAATTAAGAAGCACTTTATTAATCACATTATACTTCAAAAAAGAAAGCAAGCGTTCTCTTATTTATGATAGCTGAGTGTTCATCAGCTTATCATCATCATGATGATAACGATATCATCATTATCGTCTTTTTTAAGACAAGAGAAAATGACCCTAACCCTATCTCATGTTTGACTGCTCCTTCTTCTACAGCTTAATCCTCTCCGTCGACTGACGGAAATGTATTTTGGTGACACTTATTCTAAACATATGTTATATTTAGGGTCAGCTGACGTCATCTGAGGAGAAGCTCAGAGGTTTGCATTCTGAAGCCCGTCAGCTGAAATCGTCAATCAAAAAGCAGGAAAACCTGGTGGAGAAATACAAGAAGAAGGTAGAGTCGAACTCAAACTTTTCTAAATGCAAAGGGAATGTACACACAAACTGATTTTTGTAAATTTTGGCAATTTGTTGCTGAAATGTACACACATTGCTAAATGTGTTAATCCAAATCACAAAAATACAAAAGATCTGTTCCATCCCTTGTGGTGTTTACATGCATTGCTATCTGATAGAGATGATAAATGAAAAAAATACATTTTCTGCACTTCTGAACGATCTCATTATTCTGAAAAAGTCTTCTCTTCATGGCAACACTACAGAAGTGAACTGTTTCTGCTGTGTTGTTGTGACATTCGACTTCTCTGTGCAGGTCCATCAGGCTCGTCTGGAATCTGAGGGTTACTGCCTGAAGCTGGAGATGACACAGAATGAGGTGCGGGAGGTGAAGGTGAGCCTGGAGAGGGAGAAGGAGCAGGTGAGGCGGGAGCTGCTGGGCCGGCTCAGAGAGCTCGAGACGCTGCCCGACAGACTGAGGAGGACCGAGCAGCAGCTCAGAGACGTACAGCAGGAGGCCGATGTCCACGAGAAGAGGAACATGGAGCACAACTCCGCCTTCTCTGAAGTCAGACACAAGGTACCTAACTTCAGCTACATGATAGTAAGAAGAAAGAGAGACGTCTGCAGTCACTCTTTTCACTTGGTTAAGATCCTGGCTGCAGAGCTACAGTTAGTAGGCTATTGATTTAGAGCCCAAGGCCACCAGGACATCTCACGGAGGTGGATTTCTATTATGGCTATCTATCCTGATACTGTGTTCCTCTGCAGGTGGAACAGCAAGGCACTCAGCTGGAGACGCTTCAGCAGAGGAACATGCTGCTGCAGGAGGAAAACAACGTTCTCCAAGAGAAAATTCACAACTTGGAGAGGTACAGAAACTTGCAGAACTATACTTGTATGCAGTTTTTTGCAGACAGAACAAAATAACATGTTTCCAAACTGCAGACACTGATTTCTGTATTGTTTTTGCTGTAGAAGGCTGGAGGACATGAAGGCAGAAAACAAGGGGATGTCTCAGGCTCTCTCCTCAAAGGAAGCTAGCGTCCAGTGTATTCAACAGCAGCTGGAGGAGAAGACCCGAGAGTGTAGCGTCCTGTCCCGACAGCTACAACAAACTCTGGATGACGCACAGAAACAAGTGTGAAACTTTGGAGACACTTCATTTATCTGTACATCAGTGTCCACAGACACACTGACATTTTGCAGTCCATGTAAGTAAACTGAGGAGAACTTAAACCAGACATCTTTTTCCTCTCTGACCTGCAGGTGGACGACAGCATGCACAGGGTTTTGGCCAAAGAGAGAGCGTCCCAGTCTAAAGCCTTGGACCTGCAGAGCCAACTGAGCCGAGCCAAAACAGAGCAGAGTCAGCTACAGCGAAGCAAGGAGGAGGTACGTCAGTGTGTCCCTTCTATTGCCATTCAGCAGTGGAGGAATGTAACTAAGTATAATTACTAAACAACTGTACATAAGTAGAATTTTGAGGTATTTGTACTTAACTTCAGTTTTACCATTTTCATGCTACTATATACTTCTAATTCATTTCATAGTGAAATATCGCACTTTAAACAGCTATAGTTACTAATTTCTTTTCAGGACAATTAACCTGTAAAACACTCTGATCTGTTTAAAATATCTGATGGCTTCTAACTCATTGAACAACATGTGTAACAGTATTGGCCCCTAGTTGACATTAAAATTGTACATACATTAACGCATCAATACAAATATTATATGTTGATTAACATGCAAGAACTGCTGTACACACTCACAAAAAGTGGATATTAAAATCCAATAAATGTTTCTGTGTGTCTATGTTTTCCTTCAGATGGAGCGTCGTTTCCAAAGTCAGCTGCAGAACATGAAGGACAGACTGGAGCAGTCAGACTCTACAAACCGCAGCCTGCAGAACTATGTTCATTTTCTAAAAACCTCATATGGAAGCGTGTTTGGTGACTCTTTGCTCGCAAGTTGACCACAACACGTCCAGGATTCACACATTGTAGTAGAACTAAATTAAAGTTCATTGACAAGTAGTTTGACTTCAGAGTATTGTGTACTATCTATGAAATTAATAAAGCTTTTCTTTTTTAATAAAATGTTTGCCTGAAATATATTTATATTCTTTTGAATAGTTTACGTCCTACAATATTATTGATTCAGATTTCTTTGGTTAAAGAAATACCGGTAGCTTTCATGGATGTGAATTTGAAATTTGAGCAGATGTATACATTTTGTTGTGACAGGACACACAACACACTGGTTATGACTCCCTAAATAACATTGACCACAAGGCTTCTTACAGCCAAATTGAACACAGACACACACACACACACACACACATACACCTACCTATTGTCATCACCTACAAAGACATTACCAAACTAAATGTTTTTCTTTTCTTATGCCAAAAGCCTTCTAGAACTGTGCAAATTAAAGATATGCTTGCTCATACACAAAAATAAAAATGATTGAAGACATAAATTATGATATTTTCGAAATGACTCTTGTCTGTTTTCAAATCGGCATGTGTTTGATGCGACAACATCTTCATTTGAATGTCAACATTTATAATTGGGTTGTCAGGGGAAGCCTGCGGCAGCCCAGCAGCATGGACCAGGTAAAACTATCACATGAAATGCATACTGGTGAATCGCTTTTACACGTGTATTCAATATGTATTAGTTGATATCAGATTGTAAGTGTGTAAGTAATTACACCGATTTTAAACAAGACGGGCTGCTTGAGGGACGTCAAAGATGTACATTGTATAACCTGGTCACACATACATATACAAATCCTTTAAAAGTAAAATAAGTGTTGTTACTACAAGGTTCAGATTGTATTTTGTCAGCGATGCTCTTGATACATGACAGTTAAACCAAGAACAACAAATAACAGCATGGCCCAGACCAGAACGTCGTTGCAGTGGGCGGGCTGTTTCTTGTCGGAGTGTAATTTATGTAACCTCATCCGGCTGTTCAAAAGTTAGCCTAGCGGTACCTCTATCTTCCGGTGTCGTGTTGTAGTTTGGGTTCTGTTTTCTATCCTGTCGTGATGCCCTCTGAAAAGCTACGATGGGAAACTTTACAGGCTCTCAAAAATTCATCAAAGGCAAATATCACATACGACCCGTACTGGTCGGAGAGGGGAGAGGTGAGTTAACGCAAGCTAACAAACTCATTAGCTGGCGATGCTAATGGTTAGTTGATGTAAGCAAGGCCAAGCTGTCCTGCCTCTTTACCTGCATAGTCTTGACAAATGAATGTGATAAAATGACCTTTTAGCTGTTTCACTCCATTATTAAACACGTAATACAGACTTATAATAAGGAGCACAAGCGGTTTCAGTTAATCCTTACTCTTTCAGCCTAACTCACCTTTGAACTAGAGCAGAAACCTGTCATGTTTCAGAGGAGTTGTAAGCTTTTCCACATTTGAGACATTTCCCCTCTAAACCAGATTTCTAGTTCCTTTCCAATTAGCATAAGCTCCATAAAATGAATACAGTTTCAGAACATCTCCCACCCACCTCTTCAGATTTAAATTGTGACCCCCCAGGTTGGAAAGTGTTTTTCAAGTAGCTGAACTAGCTTCACCTCGAGCATCTACAACATTACAATTTTACTTGCATGTTGATTAATCAGTATGAAGTCAATATCAGCCAATAAGACACTTTCTTGTTGACACATTGTTTAAAATTTAGGTAATTTATGTTGGATGTGCTGTACTTTTACTTCTTGAATACTTTAAATGCAGGACCTGTACTTGTAATTAAGTATTTTAATTGTATTGGTACTTATTTGAGTACTTTCCTGCTTTATTGTCAGCATGTTTTCTTTATCATAAGGATCTGTGACCAAATAAAATCATTGGGCTTATCAGTGTGTGTGTGTGTGTGTGTGTGTGTGTGTGTGTGTGTGTGTGTGTGTGTGTGTGTGTGCACCTTCATCCCCTCTTAAAAACCTTTAACATCTTTGGTACATTTAAACATTAAACAAGCTCCGTGTGAATATATGAAGTATGCTTGAGGTTTAATGTGCATGCTTTCTTCCAGGACATTCTGGCAGGTTGCAAAGAGGCCCTCAGCTTGTCATCGCACTCTGGGGTCATATTGCAGCGTCTCAACTCCTCGCCCCTGCAGAAGTCCTGCTTCATGGGCTCCAGCTCCGGAGAGTCCAGTCCTGGCCTCTCTGAGGAGGTGTCTGCCTCAGTTTCCTCTGCAGGATCCATCCCTGACATCAACGCCAAGCACACAGCGCTTTTTGCAGCTCGGCCTTCCAGGACCGAGAGTGAGAAGGCAAGTCCCTCTTCCTGATTACATGCAGATTTCCTTGTGTGTTTGTATGTGAGAAGAAGGCTTGTCACGCTGTTTTATGATATGTTGAAGGAAGAGTTTTTATGGCTTGATTTATGGCTACTCGGACAGGACATGAAATCTAAATATTAACGCAGTCTAAAGCCGACACATTTTTGAAAGTAGTGCTGTGAAATGTTTTGTGTTAGAACTGTTTTTGAAATTAATTCTATTGCTGCAATTGTTAAAGTTTTAATCTTGACTCTCTTCAAGAAATGATTTAACATTTCTGTGGAGCTAGTTGTTAGGCTTTCCTCTGAAAACAACTGCACACCTTTTCTCATTGCCTGTTACTAATTTTCACTTCATTTCTGACTGTTTTTTTTGTCTCTTCAACGTGCTGCAGGCGCTGAGTGATGAGGCGATGGATGATGACCCGGAGGCAGATATCAGCCAAGTTTCCAGTCCTGCATCATTACCCACCATTTCCCTGCTGTCACCCAAAGCCATGGAGACGGCAGGCCTGATTATAAAATTTGAGGAGGGAAAACGAGAAAAGGCCAAGGTCAGACACCACGATTGTTAATTATCCCATGAGGTCAACTTAATAATAAGAAAATGTTGGGTATGTAGTGTTTTCTACAGATGTACACAGGCTTTAACATAAAAACTTGTGAAGCCATGCTTTATGATGTTGGACAATTTTCCTTCAAGTTACTTAAAGCTTCTTTACACAACCAGCTTAGTCCTGCCTTTTTGCAAACAGTTCCTTGACGAGTCAAAGTTAATGGCCTTTTTTAAGGCTTTTCATTGGTTGTTTTCTACATATGGTCCCTGCTATATGGATAAAACCTGTTTATATATAAAGTGGAATAACCCAGCATGCAGTGGGGAAGCCCTGCAGTCTCACCTGACTGACATCTTAAATCTGTGCTCTCAGATGGCACTAAAACTGCGGCAGGAAATGCAGGAGAAGCTGGTCGCGGAGGTGGCAAGCTCCGAGTCTGAGCAGCTGAAACGCTTTGAGGAGTTCATGGAGCTGAAGCAGAGGCAGGAGTACCAGACCATGAGGGACATGATGGACCGAGAGTAAGAGCCGCTGGCAAGGATTCAAGTCTTATGGTTTAAGATTTCTGAAATGTTTTTAATCATTTGGTTTGTCAACTTTCTGCATTGTAGAACTAAAGAGAGCATCGGCCGTCAGGAGAAGCTGAAGGAAGAGCAGCGACACAGAATGAAGGTACGATCATCAGAACACTTGTAGATGTGACACTGGTGAATAATCTCTCATCTCATCAGTCCTCACTGTCTAAAGATGTATGAAGAAATACATATTTAGGTCTTGAAGCCAAAGCATTTTCCATTCAACTAAATTAACTTAGGAACTTGTGCTTATTTGTGCTAATATTTAGGAGAGCTCCACAGGTATCTTAACCTGTTGCAGCTTCTAGGAGATGGAGGTCAGAGAATTTTTATATAAATGAAAAAGAATGAGCTTATTAAAATATGCAGTTTCGGAAAAGGTATTATAAATCTTTGAATGATGTGATACAAATAAGAGATCATGCTTTTATCACCGAAACAAATGTCCTCACAACTTATGATGATGGGGATATTGCAGCTTGAAACTGTGGTGCTTCATGCCTTCTTCACCTGTATGGGTGTAAATTATCTCTTAAATTACATTCTTAATGGTCTTGTAAAGTCCTGAAATAAAATTGTTGAAACCTGCAGAAACTTTGAGACACAGACTGTTTAGAGCAGAACAGCAATGTGACACCCTATTTTAGGAGTTATGCTTTTCTCTGTGGAGAGTCCGTGTAAGAAGTTTAGATAAATAATCAAGCTCCATTCTGAGTTAGGACTGCTGTGGTCCAAGATTCACTTGTAAGTCAATTTCAGGGATTGAAATGCTGAGATGCTCAATTAATATGGTGACCTTATTGTTTGTTTACAAGTTTAGAAGCTGCATGTCCTGTAAAGTATAAATGCGTTTTCTTCATCGTCCTCTGCATCAGATCCTCAACCTGCGGCTGAGAGAGGCCGAGCAGCAGCGTGTGCGAGAAGCGGAGCTCGAGCGGCAACGACAGGCTGACGGCAGGGAACGACTGCGTAACCTCAACACCATCCAGGAGGAGATCCTGCAGCTCAACCAGCTGCTGGATCCATCCAGCCAGACCAAAGCTGATCTCCCAGCAGCTAGCCTCAGCTCACTGAGCACCCGTGGGAACCAGCTGTGCTCCCAGGTGTCTGAAGTGGTGCGAAAGACTGCGGAGGTCAGTTTTTGCTGATTGGTAAAGTTTAGGTTTGGATCGAGGCTCCTTCCTACGCTGACAGGGTGGAAGTCTGGAGTCACTGTGTGTTGTATATTGTACATCTTGATCTCTGAGGATCATCCCACTCCTCAGACTCTTCGTAACCTTTTCTGCCCGGTCTTCTTCAGGGAGAGTTCCCCAGCGTGGATGACATGACCGTGGCCGAGCGAGCCCTTCACGAGATGAGGGCGCTGATCCGGCTGATGCAGGAGGAGGTCGCTAAGACTCAAGAGAAGAAGAAGAAGGAGCAGGAGCAGGAAGAGGAGCACAGGAAGCAGGTGGAGCTGCAGGCGCAGCAGGAGGCGCAGAAGAAGGCGGCGCAGTCGGCTATAGAGAAGGCCAAGAGGAAAGGTTAGGGAATTCATAGAATCATATACTGTGTACCACACATCAACATCACCTAGAAGTCTGATGTTCCCTTACAGATTTCCTCGTAATATACTGAAGATCATGCCACCAGTTGGGAGGAAATTGTCTAAGTGACCTGTGAGCTGGGAGAAATTATGTCAGGTGGCTGGGTGTAACAAAAAACACGAGGTCGATGTCAGTCTGTCAGCTCATGTTCTGCTCAGAGGGCCAAGTATCACAGAATGCATTTTGTACCAATCAGCAATGATGGAGGGCATTCTGAGTGCAGCTTAAAAGTGTTATATGTTTTATCCTGAGACTGCTGTTTATGTAATTTATTAAGCTTTGATATTTTTCAGGCAGGAAAGTTAGCATTTAGAATGTTTATCAGTGATATAATTCCTTTTTAGGGGTTGTTGCTCTCACATTCGTTTCTTGATCGGAGAGTACAACAGCACTGACACTATGGTCCTTTTTTATGAACAGTTATCACCACATTTCAGTTAAAATGAGTAAATGTATAGCTTTAAAAAAACGTTTTTTTGTTATTATTGTCCATCAGGGCTACAAAACAGTGCTGAAGACAGCACGCTGAAATGGTACAAGGAGCTGCAGGAGTCGGCTGCTCAGTGCGCTCAGACCATTGAACAACTCAGCACCACAAAAGATGCTCAGGTGAGTGTGTGATTCTGTGCATGAATGTTTAAAATCCTACCAGTTCTATTACAGGCAGAGAGCAGGAGTTTCTCCACATGTGTATCAAGCAATACAAGAACTTTGTCAAAATAAAATACAGTATGAAAATGGGACAATTTTCCTATATAAATCAGAAGTATTGAGGTTCAATAACCAGCCATGATATTTAAGCACTGATGCAGCAAGAAAACAGTGGTGAAATTTTCAGTATTCACTTGTGGGCAGAACTCTGTAAAGGTGATTTCATGTCTCTTCTCTGGACTCAGATAAAGAAGCTGAAGCTGGAGCTCCAGAAAGCCGCCACCATCCCCGTCAGTCAAATCTCCAGCAACTCTGGATCGCAGCTCCGAGAAATCTTCGACAAGATCGACAAGCTGCTGTCGGGACGGGCGGTAGTGTCGGGGGGGAGGTCTGTCTCCACCTCCCACCATCCACAGGGCCTTGACTTCGTCAGCTATAAACTAGCTGAGAAGTTTGTGGTGAGTCAAGATGGCGCAGTTTGATGTATCATCCCAGAAACTGTTGAAAAAATCACAAGGCAGTATCGTTAAGGAAAATGTGCTTATTCTATTAGTCATTATCATTAAGTTAAAAATGTCATGGTGTAGCATTACAGTTGGTGTTAGTGCTGCAATGATGGTCAACATATTTCCAGCTTCTCAGACATGTGAATTTGCTGCTTGATCCATTTTTATACCACTGTTTTTTTTATTATTGGTAGAAAAGAAATCAACTAATATAAACTTTTTTAGAAACAAGGAGAAGAGGAGGTTGCGTCCCACCACGAAGCTGCCTTCCCGATCGCTGTCGTGGCCTCTGGCATCTGGGAGCTGCACCCTCGGGTGGGAGAGTTCATCCTGGCCCACCTGCACACGAAATGTCCGTACGCAGTCCCACACTACCCGCCAATGAAGGAAGGCACAACAGTGGAGGATTACCAGAGGTCTGGGAGACAGACGCATGTCACTCCTCTTTTACTCAGTCAAGTTTGATAATCACAAAAACAGTAAAGTATACAGATTTGAAGAAGTGTTTTATCCTCCACTCATCAGGATTCTTGGTTACCGTGTGCACGACACCGGGGTGGAAGGTCAGGACAGTTTCCTGAAGAGGATGTCCGGGATGATTCGTCTCTACGCTGCCATTATCCAGCTGAGGTGGCCCTACGGCTCCAAGCAGGGGGTAAAAACTGTCCCTGTTTGTTTGTTTGTTTGTTTGTTTGATGGGTTCCAAGCACCATTTAAAAAATGTATTTTGCCGTCTTTGTAACTTTGACTCATATACCCAATGTTTTTCAGTCTGCTCCTCACGGTCTGAACCACGGCTGGCGCTGGTTGGCTCAGATGCTCAACATGGAGCCTCTGGCAGACATCACGGCTACGCTGCTATTCGACTTTCTTGAGGTGAGTCTTGTCCCTGTTTTTGAACCGCTCTCTATGTATCATCCAAGGAAACTGCAGTTGGTGCATCTCTGTTTATTGATTTGTCTCGAGTTAAGTATGCTATGATCAATGTGGGTTAATTTTCAGAGCTCCTTCACTCACTGAGAGGGAGTGAGATTGTCTCTCACTCTCAACGCCTGTGTTCAGTGAAAGCAGCTGTGGGTGGAAGTGTGTGTTCAACATGTGAACTTCACCATTGTCTTTTTGTTTGTGTATCCTTCAGGTCTGTGGTCATGCTTTGATGAGGCAGTATCAGATTCAGTTCTGGAAGCTCATCCTGCTCCTTAAAGATGAATACTTCCAGAGGTACACACTCATTTCAGATTCAAAGCATGTTGAGTAGTTCTCCAGCGGTTTAACTTCATTCTGATGATGATGTGTTGAATGTGTCTCTCTTCTGTCTCCAGAATTGAGGCGGTGACCACCACTGGACAGATGGGCTCGGTCATCAGACTCAAACAGTTTCTAGAGGTCAGTCAAACTACACTCCACAGCCAAAACGCCTACAATTTCTGTGCCCTTGTTGTGGTTCAGGAGGTCACAGCCTCACTCGCACTGGTTTCATTCAAACATCTTTGCTACTTCCTCAAAGTGTCGGTGAAAAGAAAGAGAGGCACCGTTACTTTGCGCGCTCCTAAGCAAGAAATAAAAGGTGCAGACGGTCTGTTTGTGCAACAAAGTCCAGTTTTATTTATATCCCAGCGGTTTCTGTGAAGATGACAGTTTTAGACACAACGTGTAAAAGGCTTCTTCAGAAGTGATGGGCAGATGAAGCCTTCTTTATATTTGTTCTGGAAAAAAGCTTCAAACGCAGCTGCACAGTTATGTCTGGGGACTTAGAAAACTTCTGATAGCAATGCACCACAACGCCTCTCTGATTTTAATAGTTTTACTTCAATATGTGAGCAAGAAATATCTGACAAGCCTGTGTGTTTCAGAAGCACTGCATTAAATCTACACGTTATTTTTTTGCGTCGATTGACAGTATGCAGACATCTTCTCTTCTCATTGGTCCATACTAACACATCTGAAAATGCATATGCCCATGGCCACTCACATGCACCGGGAATGCACGTGCACTCATAAACAGGAAGACGAGGCAGGGATACTGGAAAGTAAAGTGCTGTTTTGTCAGCAAAACATTGCAGGCAGCTGTTGTCATATAAAATCCATTCCTTCAACATACAAACTCAAATACTCCAAAATCATAACGGATACTCAAAGTTCACGTTTGCCCGTGATGCTATAAACACTGATAACCGCGTCTCTGTCATCGTTTCCAAAAATCTCTCTCTGTCCGACGTAAACACAGAAAACTGAGTTTCTGAATATCTTTGCCCTCGCAGGAGAGAGTTGGTGAAGAGAAGGCCAAGAAGGCTTAATTATAAGAAATACCTGTGTACGTGTGGAATACCTGTGTCAGTCTGTAATCATTTTCAAAGCTGCACCATGTTGTTTTGGGGAAGACATTTTAATCAGATGAGAAAGATTTTTAATTGACAGTTTTTTTATTTAATTTTTTTAATTTGTTTAACACACTAAATAAACAAACTTGTTTTGTTTTCATGACTGAATAACTAAATAAACAATCTGGCCCTAAAGGACAACTCGGTTTCATACTGTTTATACTTTGTTTATTGTGGCGGACCCTGCCACCTGCTTCAAGCAATGTTCTGGGGACCTTATTTTCCTCTGACCTGATAACTTATTCAGTTATGGAAAAAAAGTTTGTATTATTACCTCATTTAAATTGTGACTTTGAAAACTACACAGTGCCCCTTTTTAGGGAATCAAGTTCAGCTTTGCTATTATACACTTATGGATTAAATACTGAAATGCAGTTATAGCACCTGAATTTAACATTTGCAAAAAATGTGTTAATAGAGTAGGCAATAAAGATCAAGGTATAATAAGAAAAATAACTTAAGTAATGAAACGAAGAAGAAACAAATTCAATTATATTTAATCGAAAAATATACATTTTATAAAGTACGTTGATTAGTTTTAATAATCTCAATCTTTGTTTCACTGATTTATTATCTCCCACCTGCAGACGTCACTGCGGAACCGCCAGATCGATCCGCCCAAAGGCCAGCTGAGCTCTGGGTTCTGGAGGACGTGATGGAGGAAGATGGATGTTGCTGCATGATGTAGTTTAGGACTAAATAAAGAAGGGATTTGGTCTGATGCTGGGAAACTGTGCGTTCTGTGGCCGGAGGGAGATGAGGGGAAAAAAATATCAAAGCTGTGGTTGTCACAACCGTTTTAGCCATTAGTAGTCCAGCCTCTGAATAAATTCCAGAGTAAATATTGAAGAGTTTTGGAAACTCGAACTTGAATGGGCTAACAGCAGGATTTTTATTGCTGGAGTCCTTAAAACAATGGAGGGAGCACTTCTTGAGAGCTTCGTCTCACCAACACTTCCATCCTCCCAACATCCGTTCAGTCCGTTTTCTGCTTCTTAACAGCTTTAAAATATACAGGACTTCATCATTTATGTACTTTTGTAAAGTGCCTGAGGCTGAATTGTACAAGTTAAAAAGTTCTCCAGCGTTGAAAGACGATAATATGAAGCTGTTTTGTTTATGTTGTAATCCTTGTAGGTCTTAAAGCTCTTGTTCAGCACAGGATCACTGCGGTTTGTGTTTTTATCAAGTCACTGTTCATTTCAAAAGCATGTTGAATCATTTGAAATCTTGCTATTTATTTTATTTTGGTTTTTTTTATAAATCCACCATGTGGAACTTAGATTTGTAGTCTGATGAACTGTCAGTGTAATCATTGTGACGGACAATGTCCCAGACTTAGAAATACGCTGAGAAACAAATGACTGTGTCCTCATGTTGAAACAGAAATCTGTCTCATGCTTCAAAGTGAAACACTGTGTGCTTTTTATTCCTGCAGTCATTTTGGAGGTGTTTTCTTAATATTATGTATAACCTCAACGAATGTAATCCATAAACCAAATGTCTGAAATAAAATCTCATCAGTATTTTATTGGAAATGTTTTGGGGTTTTTTTTGCCTTTCTGAAAAGCAAAATTCTTTTTTTTTTTTTCCAAGAAAAAAAAAAATGAATCAGAAACTTCAAATCTTGAGGATTGGCAGAAACAATTTGTCAGGTAAAAATTACTCGGTTTAGGCTTCTGAAATGTGCAGATTCTCTGCATTTCTGTCATTTTAAATTAAACATCTTTGCTTTTTGGACTGATGGTCGACAGTGGTGGAAGTCCTCATATCTTTTACTTTGGTAGTAATAACGCATTACATTCTTTTAGAAGTATCAATGTTGTATTCAACGTGTTAATTACATTTTTATGCTTTTGAACTTTTAAGTATCAAATGAAAAAGTACTAATTATGCAGAATGATATATTCCAGAATCGTACACAAATGTACCGTGATTGATTCATAAATGTGTCGTTGCTTTAATGTTGCAGTAGGTAAAGATGGAGGTTATTTTAGTTACTTTATATACTGTTAACTTGTGAATTTACTAGTCACGATCAATTAAGTCTTTCCTTCATTAATGAAAATATGTAATTATTATAATCTGCAAACTAAGTACATGTGCCTCTTTGTGTGTAATTAAAGAATGCTGTTTTATATATTGATAGTTTTGTTTTACTTAAACACCCAAAACTAATTCCGTTTCACCAAATCTTGTACATTAAAATTCAATACACAGCACACCTGTAGACTTGTGCTCCAATAAAACAAAAAACACACAACTCCAGGTTTCCTATTTATTTTATCTTTTTACAACTATGCACATTGAGTTCATTTTAACACAATTAATTCAGAAATTGATCTGCAGTTTGCATATTCCGAACATTCAAACAGGCAGCTCAGCAGATCTTAACATTTTAATTCCTTTTACCCCAAAGAGAGCGACAGGCGATAAGCGATCGATTCCTCGCTGCCAGACGGATCCTTCATCAGTTACACACAGAGACCAAGATACAACAAATCTCAGCCTGAACCTGATCTCATGGTTTCTGTTACGAGTTAAAACAGAAACTACTGATGAACCTAGAAGAAAATCTAAAGAAGCAGTTTTTTTTTCTAGGGGAACATGTCTGCCCTTAAACATAATTTGACTTCACTTTTACTTCCGATTGTTTCTTTTTTCAGTTGTGCCCTTTTAAAATTGGGAACTAGAACTGACAAATTAATGAGAGAAAATAGACATAAAAGTTGACTTAAGTTATTTTTTCACAATTATGATACAACTGGAAGTCCTTGTTGGAGCCTATGATCTTTGGTTGAGAACCACAGAAGTTGATGGTATTAGTCTAGATTTTTACATAAAACAATATATAGTACTGAATGTGAAATATGAGCAGCTCCAAAATTACATTATTTGGTCACAATGGGGACTGCAAAATATTTCTGTTGAACAATTTTTGAAGTTTTGTGACACCAATTCAAGGCCTGGAAATGTTTTCCAGAGATATTTAACTATCAAAAGGGGAAAATATATTTTCACCTCCCCAAAATGTGAAAAAGTGATTTTGCTGTCTTGGTCAAGTATGTTTCAATATGATATAGTTGCAGTTACCACATTTAACCAGCAGAGGTTAGTAAAACACTCCTAAATAAGGAGCAGACTTGATGGTTCCTCCACAAAGCAGCTTGATCATTAAATGGATAGTTAGCTATATGACAACAGTATCTTTATGTGTGTGATCTGTTTCTCTACATAAATGTCTACAGTGAACTCGTTCATACACATCAGCAGGTTTAAACTCATTGTATGGCAGGAAATCAATCTGGGTAGTAATAACCGTTCTCAAACTGAAATAGCCACAACAGAATCAGGACTTCTTGCCTCCTGATGCTGCGGGTCACTGTCTTTCTGGGGGTTTCACTGTTCAGTCATTTTGAGGCTGAACGTGTTTGGTGTTCCGTCGTCTCCTTTACGCCCGACTCACTTGCGGCCCTCATGGTTGAGCGACGCCCTCTCCACGCGTCTGTACCAGTTTTTGACCTTGGAGTTCGCCATCATGTCGTCAAACGACTGCAGGCCCTCCATCACTCTGAGGACGCCATACACAGCCTGCAGAAGGAGGAAAAATAGGGGAAATGTTGACCCCAAAACAGTGAGGTGAGATCGTAAAAGGCTGCAGTGTTCATTATGCACAATATTTTTAGAGGCATCGATCCAGGTTGAGAAATGTCACGTTTATTCTCTGCAGACTGGCCATTATAGGACATCTAGGAATCTGTTTGCCATTATGGAGCAATAAGCTGTTCAAAGATGTCAATTTATGCGCTAATTTCCAATATTCTGACCTATTATAAACTAATAATGACACAATTCATCAACACTTTTTACACCAACATGCAACATTGTCAGGATGCTAATATGCCTAAAGTTTGCATGTTAACATAGCTGCTTGTTACCCATGATCACAGTAATGCTAACATTTAGTATGCTAATTTTTTAGCCTGTTGCTATCATGCTTAAAGTTCGCACGTTAACATACAGTACATACTTTTAGATGTTCTCTGTGATCACAGTTATACTTACATTTAGTACATGAACTTGTTAGCCTCTATTAGCACGGCAACATACCTCCTGAACATGTTAACATACCTGTTAAGGACTAACAGATGTTTACATGCAAACAGTCAGCATGTTCAGCAGCTAAGTCAATTAACTTGTTTCCATGTTAAATGTATATCACCTTAATTTATAAACACGTTAGATTTTAGCAAAAAATCAAGCGCATTCTCTGTTAGCATGTCAACATTAGTAGAATTATTATGCTAACCTTAACTTTTAGCATTTGATGGTGTTTTTTTTTATCAGAGTTTATTTTACTGTAAAAAGTTTCAAACAATATGAAAGTGAAATAAATTGTGTTGCTTTTATCTCTTATTAGTTTTAGCACAACTCTGTCATGAACTAAAGGGGCCTCCTCAGGGACCCAAGTTTCCATGACCACATCTTCTGGAAATCCATCTTTATGGTTCTTAAATCCATCATTAATTGTGTATTTCCTCACCAGGTCTGCCAGGTTGGGTTGATCTCCACCCATGAACTTCCTCTTCTTGCCGATGGCTGACACCCACTCATTGACAGCTTTGTAGAGATCCTGCCTGACGTCGTCCTGCAGGTTGTGTCTGTTGGGTCAAAAGAGGAGAATAATGAACACTTGGATATTCAATCACTGACTTAAAAAGAAAAAAAAATCTGCAAGGTTGAACCCATTAAGCAACTACAAGAAACATTTCCTTATACCAGAGATGCAGTTCGTCCATCTTTGAAAATTAAGCTGGACTGATGATTCTTGTAAGATATTTCTTTATGTGTACTCACCGACTTTTCAGCCTTTTGGAGATGAGATACATGGCCGCTGCTCCGACATATTTAGCAAAGAAACCTTCGTAAGTACCAAACTTGCCCTCGCGTACGATGTAGTCGAAGGCGGCCAGGGCCTCGCTGGGGGTTCGGTACACGTTGGGAGATATAAGATGCACAAGCCAGTCATCGGCCCACTCTCGCCACTTCCTCTCCTCTCTGACAGCATGAAAAGAAAACAAACACTTTTACAATTGACATCATAGTAGTAACAAGACTTAAAGGTCTTTTTTATAGTACAACTGTACTGTAGGCTGACCAAATGTAGGCCAGTATCTCTATGACATCAAGTTGTAACTGAAGCCATTGGATGACAGCCAAGCCACTGAGTTCAACCTTTCAAAATAAGAATCTACTGATGGTTCTAGGCCATGAAATTGATATCTAGTGGTCTGTGTGTGAGCAGCAGGTCTAGTCTTACTTCTGCATTCCCTTCTCGGGGTAAACCACCGCGGCCTCGGCATCGCTCAGCATCAACCAGTACTTGTTGGAGTACTCTGTCACCTCCTTTCCACTGCTGTTCATCGACTTCAACTCCGGGTAGCAGTGAAGGATGTCAGTGACACTTTTGTTACTGGATGACAAAGGTTCACATGTTAAGGGTCAGTGCTTCCAAATGACTAAAATACACAGTACAATGTATTTCCTCTCTTTTCTCTAGTGGCATCAATCCATGCAGATAGTTTGGGTTATTTGCAGTTATAGATGGTGCAGCTTAACTCTCGAGAATACAAAGATTTAACACAACCCAAAATAAAAATAAAATAAATCTAAATAAATCTATTCATGACTTAAAAATTGTAAGGATAACATTTATCGAGAGAAAAAAGAGAAAACATATTTTCACATCACATGAGGGAGGTAACTTACTTGCAGATTAAATATGTCTTGAGGCTGCTGATGATGACGGACGAGTCATTCAGTTGCTGTAGATGAGCAAAAAAAAAGAAAAAGAAAAAAGACACGAAAGGTTTTGGTTTGAAAATGACTGCACATTTGTAGAAGACATTAACAGTACAACATGTTCTTATTAGACTGAAAAAGCCTTAAAGCAGCTCTCTGGTGTTATCTTGCATTTTTGGTTTCCAAATCAAAGTGATTCGATTTTTTTTATTCCACTTTAAACCAAGTCTGACAAATTAATATCGGAAGTGTCAGGTTTGGTAGTGGAAATGCCAGAAATAGTAAAATAACACTCCACTAAATGCAAGTGATTATACTTTGTAAACTCTATCTGATGTTAAGAAAGAGCCCCCGTAGTTCTCCCCTTGAGATTTAACCGTCTTACCACGTCGCTATCCACCATCAGGATGGGAACCTTTCTGTAGGTCGACCACTTGATCTCCTGCCTCATCACCGGGTTCACCTCCACGATCTCATACGGCAGCCCATGGTAGTCCAGGAACGCCCGCACCTTGCTGCAGAAGGGGCAAGTCTTGTACTGGTAAAGAGTCAACTTCAGATCTCCTTCTGAAACCTGGAAGGAAGCAGGTGTGGAAAGAGGAACCACCATTATAGCTCATCTCATAGAGGCTGATTCTTGCATTAAATATCTTCCAGTTTTTTTTCAGATTTATACTAGATTTCCAAAAACACTGCCGCAGACAAATTTTTTTGACTGGTGTTGATGTTAAGGACATGCCATTCAAAGGGTACTCTGTGGAATAATGGATCAATATGCTGCTATAACAGCACGTGCTGACACTAACAAAACGCCTGATAAGCAGCAAAACTGCATCACAGAAATCCATACATTATGTTTGAAGCCATTAAGAAACAGTCACCATTAGAGGACTGTGGATTAGGGAACTGAAATTAGGTTGGTTTTAGTTAACCACATCTAATAATTACTACCCAGGTTCAATGATTCTGTAATTACTGTATTAAGGTTCTTGCTGTCTTTATCATGCACTTCCATTTAACCTGAATTTTGTAAAGCATCTTTACAAATGTAGGCTCTAAAATAGAGTCATGACGGTCAGAACGACGCTGGTCCTTACAATATTTGTCTATAATAGTCAAGCAAAGTTGATTCAATGCAGGCTGATCAACACAGCTTACTGATAATAAATAATGTTAACAGATGTTGAAACTAGGGGTCGACAGATGTGCCTTTTTCAGGGCTACCAATTACTAGAAATCATGGAGACTGATAAAAACTATATATATTACGACTATATTATTATTATAATCATCATTATTATTATTATTATCATTATTATTATTATATATTTGGGACTGACATTCATTTGTCGAACAACCAGTGCCAAATACTTAAATACAGTTTTGAGGTACTTTAATTGAGTATTTCCATTTTCTGCTACTGTATTCTATCTCTCCACTATATTTATTATGATAAATGTAGGTATTATTTACTTTTTTGTTGTTGTCATTTTAAATTAACTTGATCTTACGTGTATTCAGGTTGTTTTCTGGTATAAAACTTGACAAGTTCAATAAAATCAATATGTTTTGTTCCTCAAATGTAGTGGATTAGAAGTAATAGAAACATAGCAATGGAAATGGTCGACTACAGTGCAAGTGGCTGTAAGGTGAACTGAAGTACAGTAAGTTATTTGAGTGCATATACTCAGTCACCTCAGGGCATTCAGGTGACCCTGTCTGCAGACATGTGAAGTTAGATAACTGCTGTCAATGGAAAACTGCCACCAGAGACCACCGGGACACCGCGGACCGGGCTGACTGTGCGGCCGAATAATGGTCACAGTGAACGGACTCACCTTGCTCTCTTCCTCGGCCAGGTGCTGCTGGACACTGTACTTCACAGTCTGATATAAACCAACACCTCCACCGAGCAGAAAGGCACAGCCGAGCACCCTGCCTCCTCCTCCCCGCATAGAGGACAGCAGTTTGGAGCGGACCCCGGTCCCGCCGGTACCGTACGCCCTCCTGGACCCGTGTGCGCCGACATTGCCCACCAAGTAGGAAACGGTACCGGACCGGCGGGCGACCGGAGACTCCAAAATATTCCAACCGACCTTACAAAGCGTTCTGGCGCAGGCGGCCGCCATGTTGGTTTTACATAAAGTTCCAAGATGCACCGCGAGCGATGAGGTCACCGGGATATGTTGCCCTCAGTCGAGCCTGTCAGGCTGTGCGGGGCCACTGGGCCCAGCAAACTAACTAAGCATTAGTAAGAGTACAATACCAGTCATATGTACTGTATGTAAACTGTCTGCCCTTTAGCTTTAATTTAAAACAAAATATATATAGTTCTAATTATCTATCTTATTACTTTTCTCTATTTATCTGTACCTGTTTCTACATGTCACCTAAGTTTTATTTCTGTGGATCAATAAAGCATCTTTTTTTTATCCTGGTTTCTGTCAAATCTATCCTTATTCTCTTGTTGAATGAGAACTGAAGGGAGTCTTTTCTCAGCCATGTCTCCCTTGTGTTCCTGGTGGATCCCGAGGCACTCCCAGGCCAGATGGGATGTGTCATCAATCCAGTTTGTCCAATTTCTTCCCCGGGGTTTCCTCCCTGTTGATCATGTCCAGAAAACCTCTAGAGGGGGTAACCCATCTAATTTAGACACCCAACCACCACAACTGACTCCCATGGCAATCATCATTTATAATTTATAAACTGAGTATTACAAAGGGTAGCGATTGGGCCAATTTTCTGCATTTTTCCAATTATCGGTATCAGCTTATATTATATATTATGTATGAAACATTTTTTCATACATTTCCCTTTCATCCTTATCTCATGGTCTTCATCACCATTATCGTCATGGAGATAGCTCATGTGACAAAAATAAAATAAAATCACATTAATTTTATTTACATAGCCCAAAATCAGACACATTGCTTCAGTTGGCTTTACAATCTGTGCAGTGTTCCACATCCTCTGTCCTTAGACCCTCGATTCCAGTGAGGAAAATCTTGTCATATTGAAAAAAGAAAAAAAGAAAAGAGCGCCAGAAGAGGGATCCCTCTCCCAGGACGTACAGACATGCAATAGATGCCACATGTCCCCTTGCGTGTTTCCCCCTTTGATTGCTTATATAAATGGAATCATGTCAATATGATTTTCTACAAATTAATGTCAATTTATTGAACATTCATAGTAAAATAAGTGGTTGAGTAAGTATCATTCACCCCCCTCAAGTCAGTATTTGGTAGATGCATCTTTGGCTGCCATCACAGCACTGAGTTCCTGTGGATTGGTCTCAATCAGGCTCGCACATCTAGATGCTGCAGTTTTACATTATTGTTCTGCAAAACTGCAAAACTGCTCCAGCTCTGCTAGGTTGCATTTATAAATGCAATAAAAGGAGAGGACATCCGAGGGGGTGAACACTTCTTATAGGCACTGTACAGGACAGAACAACAAGGTCACTGTTTACAAATGTCATTGATAGAATGTCGGATATAAGCAAATTGTAGAAAGATTTTCGGGTGTTAAACTGCTATCGTAAATGTCAATTATTGTAATTACAATGTTGGTGTGAATTTGCTATGGCCGTATTGAGAAATGAAAGAAATATATGTGTAATGAATAAAAGGCTGTGAAAATATGAACACTGTTTAAAATAATTATAAATGTGTATCGAAATGTATGTGGAGTCTCTTCAGGAGCGTCTGTGTCGCCCCTGCGTCGTTTTACGTGTGGTGCGTTCAGGAGCGTCGTTGTTCTGAGACGCTCTGATTTCTCCGACCGCAGCAGCAGCAGCGGCAGCAGCGGCAGCGTCTTGTCTCGGTGAAAGCGGAGATTCCCCTCATCAGCCAGCAGCAGCAGCAGCAGCAGCAGCAGCATCCATTTAAGCATCAGTGTTACAGTGGTCGAATCACCACATCTTCCCCCAGACTGACCACTCCTCATTGGGATGTCGGCGTCGAGCAACGGCGGGGATTGGAGAGCCGATGCTCGAGAAGACCTCTCCGCTGTGTTTTTTCGAGCGTGACTGGAAGGGCGCGGGGCGGCGATGGATGAAGGCAGGGGGAGACAAATAAAATTGTGATAATCGCAGGGTTTAGCTGGCTAACGCTAGCACGCTAACGTTAGCTAGCCCTCAGTCAGCTCGCAGTGGGTTGGTTTTTTTTCTCCCTCCCCCGTTCACTGACCGACGTGGTGTTTAGGAAAAAAAAAAACAAACACTCCTTAATGCTTTTTTATATTGATGTCGAGACATGCTGGAGCCACGGAGGACATTTCTCTCAAGGATAAAGCACCGTAGCTGTGTACTAGCCTCCCAGCGTTAACGTTCGTTAGCTAACCGTTATTTTTTTTGAACATTCGTTAATTTTTTTTTTTTTCTCCGTGAAGAACGAGATGCTGGCTGAGGAGGAGTGTGTCTAACGGTGAACCTGAACTCGCATGGATACACACTCCATGAAGGTCATGATACTGAGAGAATGATCATGCTGGAAAAACAGGTAAGGAAAGAATATCAGCTCGGAGTCAGAGGGTTCGTATTCTAATGCACACCTGAGTTCATTTGCATAGTGGTGATTAGGCGTTAATTAGAGGTCTCCCACGGCTCGTGTCGGAGCGAAATTGTCGCGCATCAGTGTGGATTTGTGCGGTGATTCCTCAGGTGATCAATATCTTTTCTATTGATGACCCTGCTGCACATATTTCCCGTCATTATAACCTTCCTACCATTTCTCTCTCTCTCTCTCTCTCTCTCTCTCTGCTCTGCTTAAAGCCAACCTCTCTCTCCCACTGTCTCTGGAGCTGCTGTTTGTTTTGTTCAGGCATTTAAACCTGTGGAGATGAGCTTTGTATTATGTCTTATTGGGTATGAAATAACAGCTTCATGAATCTGTGTTGATGGCACGATAATATAATATACTGTATTTATATAGCACCTTTTTTTAAAAAAAAAAAAGAAGAAGAAGAAAAACAGAGTTTGCAAAGTGCTTTGGCAAACAAGCAAAAGCAGCACCCTCAGGAAGACAGTATCAAAAAAAGAAACACTGGAGAGTTGAGCCAAACGCGAGGAAGCCTATTCCAAGACAAGACAAAAAAGCAATGTGAGTCATTTCAAGTAAAAGGAATAAAAGCCAGAAAACAGGCTAGATCACAGAAAAAGAGAGAGCGAGGAAAAGTAATGCAAAAATGATAGAATAAAATCAATTAAGGACGATAAGAGGACGGAATTAAGGAATTAAGAACGGGTAAAAAGATTAAGAGCAGTAAAAAGAATAAAGACAATAAATACATAATAAAAATGAACAAATAAAAGCGGTTAAAGACAGAATAAAAAAGATAGAAAGATTAAAAAAAATTGTTTCTGCGAGCCTGTTATCCTCAGGTAGGTCGTTCCAAAGCCAAGGGGCCTTTTTATACGTTAATTAATCTGTTAGGCATTTTTTCTGATTTATTAGCTGTTAAGCTGACAGAATATCAGAAAATATCACAAGTCTTCAGAGCCCAAGGTGACATCTTCAGAGAAAAGAAGAACAACATCAGATTTTACAGTCTCGAACCAACATGTTCTTTTTGACTTGATACATTTCCAAAAATTGTATTATTTTTCGTCAATACATTTTCTTTGTCGCACTCGGGTTGAGCAATAGCTCAATATTACATTGTTATCGTGATATGGGGCTATACATGGTCTAGATTTTGGATATTGTGATAAAGTGTTGTATTTTCCTGGTTTTGAAGGCTACATCACAGTAAAGTGATGCATTTTCTGAATTAACCACATCTCAACAATATTGTTAAATTAAAGGAATCCAGGTATTTGGTAAAAAATATCATGATATGCGATTTAGTGGCCCAGTCCTTGAATTCGAGATATAGATTGCGCTATATTATTTGATCACCCAGTCTTACCTATATTCTGACTGTAATACCTGTGCTGTAATGTACAGTTTTATTAAATCCAGAGGAGATTTGCAGGTGTTATAGCCACACATTCAAGAAACTGAAAAGATATCAATTCAGTTGAAAAACCAATCTGTGCAAGAGGAAAGCTTTCAAGGTAATTAGTGTTGAAACAGTTAGTTGAGTAATTGGTCAGAAAATAAACTGATGACAGTTTGAAGGCTGCACGAGCAAATTCACATGAGTCATTTTTTAAACTCTAGATTTGTGATTACAATTGTATGAAATAAAAACATTGTTGCAATTTGCATCTATTAATCACCATTTTATTGGCCATATGTGAGCAGATTGTAATGTGACGTGAAAAATAAGACCCTCCTTGTCTCTTTCGGTTGCCTATGCAAGCCTGTTGAGGATGTGTTTAAGTTGCTTAATGCTGCTGGACTGTGGATTTCTTTGTGAAGGACTCTCTGCCCTGCTAACAGAGAGAAACGGAAGCTAACGCTAGTTTAGAAATGGAGTCTGCTAACATTCACTAAAAACCAGCTTCCAGCACAGCACAGAAATTCTGCACAGCCACTTTTAAAAATATCTAAGATGTGAACATTTTGTGAAAAATGGTGACCACAAGTTCCCATGCTCCAAGGTGATGTCCCATGATGTCCTAGTTATCTTCTAATAACAATCCAGAAAAGACAAAAAGCTGAAAATCTTAACATTTGAGAGCCTGGAATAAGAGAATTTGGTTGTCAATTAATTTTCTGTCAATTTATAAATGCATTAACCAACACTGCTTTTCAGTGTTTTCATATCAGCACAACTTGAATATGTTTGGTGTTTTTAAGTTGTAGTGTGGACAGATCCAAACTTGAACAGAGCATTTGTCCTTGATTCCTGAAACTAAACAAAAAAAATTACCAGTGGATAAAGAAATATGGTGTTGTTTTCTAAATATAAACCTGCTGGTGTTTGTCACGTCCTCTTATGTTCAGACTCGTCTGCAGCTGAGAATAATAGTGAGGGTGTTATTCTCTGCTTCAGACCGGAAGCCCTCGAGGAAAATCCTTCGGTCAGTGGAGCTCATAACCTCTTCTGTCTTCTGTCCGAGAACTGGGAGGGGGGTTACTTCCTCTTGTTTACCCCCCACAGCAGCATCAGTGACCATAAGCCTAAACTGACACATCAATAATACATTGCAGCCACAGAGATGTGAGGTGTGTCTGCTCAAGATGAGGGGCAGAGGAGAGACTTGTGGAGATGATTCTTGAGTGGATGTCGCCTGCTTGTCCCCCTGGAAACAGTTAGTCAATAAATCCATTAGTCACTCAGCCAGAAATTAATCAATTTCTATTAATTGTTAAATAATGATTGATTGTTTCTATATTGAGTTTTTTTTTCTTTCGCCTGCTGTCCGAAGAAGTGAACTGGAAAAATCTGAAGGTCCTGTAGGTGTGAATGGGTTTGTGTGTCAGTATGTGTTGTAGCTCAGTGCATGCTGGGATATGCCGCAGCCCCCATGACAGTGAACAGAATAAGTGGATGTAGAAACAAATAGATGGATTTATGAACTGATATTTATTTGGAATTTTACATTAGCTGAAGACTACAGAGTGTTCCTGCCGCACGTGAGTTCACTTCTTCACTATAGCCTAATGTTGTCATTTGTGATGATTCAAATGACGTCATGTGTCTTCTCACACATTCCTGGTCAAGGCCGTGTAAATCACCTCCATACTGTGTCCCCTACTGACTGAGCTACATAGCTAACAGCAAGCTCTAGCCAAAGAAAGCTATAGCAAAGGGAATAGTGAGCAGCAGCTGGTCGGTGCTCTTGTGATATGCTGCCCCAGTTTGTTTGAAGCAAACTTTGACAGGTGACCACATCTTACATGTTGATAGTAGTTGTTGCTTTTGGCGCCTATTTCAGGTGGCATTACCCCTCTTCCGTCTGCTATCTGTGTGTTACTGTTTTCAAAAGCCCCGTCGCTACAGCATATTACAACAACAACCTCCAAGCTAGCAACCTACACACTGAACATGGCAAGTGACTGTAATATTAAACTTGTAGCTAATGGTACAAACCTTAACAAGCTAGCAGTTGTTAACCTGCCAGTGGAGGTCTGGCTGTACTCATCTCTGTAAAATTGCCAAGTTGCTCATATGACAAACTGAGGGTTTAACCAAGTTGATGATGCAACCAAGACAGTGAAGGTTTACCCTGTTTGCTGAGATGAATCACTAGTTCGAGCCCGGTCACTTCACACAAACAGGAAATAGCTGTTTTGGTGTGAAATTTTGCTGATCTGCCAGGTCGTTATATGAAATGTTGAAGCAAAAAAAACTTCCAAGTTTGGTTTACTGCAGTTTTATTACTTTGAATTTAGTTCTTGTAAGCCAACATTTACCAATGCTGCAAGGTTTATTCCAACGCAACATGATGAATCTGTGTCAAAGGTCTGAGTCTGAGCAGGATGAGAGAGGCTGCTTCAGGATGTGAGGCTCCCCATTGCCTCTGTGTAAAAGGCCTATTTAACCCTCCACACACACACACGCGTGCGCGTACACACACACACACACACACACACACACACACACACACACACACACACACACACACACACACACACACACACACACACCAGCTCTGAAAAACGTCGCCTAGATTTCACTGTAAACAACCATTTCTCATTCTTCTTTACTCCCCTCCACGTAAATCCTGTTTCCTCTCGCTGGTATTATTGATGTTTATCCTCTTTTGAAACATTTATTTGCCTTTTTTCAACCATTGTAGGAATTGTAGATAAAGCTGTAAGCTTTTCTGCTGCTGCCACGGCGCTCCATTTTCTGCACGGCACTCCAGAAAGCACTCTGTTCTTGAAGCTTGACTTCACTCCAAGCATATCTGACTTCTTTGTCTGATGGAATGTGACAAGAATCATACATTTTTTCTACAGTTTTTAAGTCCTCAGGGTTTTTCTTTTTCAGAAGCGAGTATGTGTGTGTGTGTGTGTGGAGGAAGGGCCTGTCCTTGAAATGTCTTGTCAGAAGCAATTCTGTGCTGTGGAGAAGTGCATGATGAACAGTGTTGCAGTGGCTGTGTAACATTCGACTTGTTGCTGAGCATTTCAGACTGTCTCACCGTTGGACTGTTTGTTCAGTGAGCAAACAGCCCTAATTTGTTTTTTAAATCTACCCTTTAAAAGCCAACCGTCCACGTTTGTAATTTCCAAGTGACCGGATCAGATTTGTATGTGTGTAGACACTGTAATCATTTGCAGGCGTGTTCATGCTGACTGGAGGCAATTTTTTTCCATCCAGAGTCTCTGCAGGCCAGAAGCATGAAGTCGGGCTGCAGCTGGTTCGCACTTTTTATTG
Source organism: Diplodus sargus (assembly GCA_903131615.1). NCBI lineage: Eukaryota > Metazoa > Chordata > Actinopteri > Spariformes > Sparidae > Diplodus > Diplodus sargus. The sequence continues at coordinate 10,229,424 of CAEMYA010000092.1, forward strand.
ATTTATTTCTTCAGGTTTTGTTTTGTTTTTCAGGCTGTAAAATAGGCTGTCAGTGAGAGCGGAGGGATGAAGTCCCTTCATGAAGTCTTCTGAGGTGGGATTTAAAAACGTTTGTTGTATACCGCCTGGGTATGAATTACATTTTATATCAGATCTAATGTTAAGTTTGAATATAGGGATGAACGATTAATGAAGATAAATTGCAATATGGCCAAGTGCAATATCCAAATCACAGAAGCTGCAATTTGTAAATACAATTAAAGTGGGTGGCAAAACAGCCTTATAGTGAAGTACTGTAGTGCTGCAGAGACGCCCTGGCTTACAAGTCTTGTTATTAAGATGTAAGAAAACATGTTGGTTTGGTAGAGTCCTTGACAAATGTCACGTATTCATGATCACTCATTATTCAGTGTTTTTTTGTTGTTGCTGAAAATGAAAATTGTGATGCAAATACGATAGTCCCCATTAATCATGAATCATATTGCAATCCATGTCTGTCAATATCTGTCAAAATAATCACAAAATGTTTTTTCTTTTGCTGTATCTTCCAGGCCTAATTCCATTATATGTGATTTTCCCTGAGCAAACTTGAATGAAACATTTACTTCTGCCTGCAGTAATGGCTTTAAAAATGAAATGTTAATATTTGTATTGACAGCAACATTATGGCATATATTTATGTATTAATAATTGAAAATCACATCTAGTTTAACATGACAGATCTAATTTTCACTGGTTATTTGTAACTTTCTGTTGTATTCTTTCTGAGCACTGTTACACATTTAAAGCAGCAATATGTAGAAGTTTAACAAGTAATTTGTTTACTTAATTTCCCCTTGTTTTTCTGTTTACAGCCTCTTTAATATAATTAATTGCTGTTTTTTTTTAATCTTCTTTGTTATACAACTGAATATCTTTCGCTTTGAAACCATTGGTTTGCAAGCAAGCAGCTGTGGTGACAGAAACTCAAGATAAAATCGGAGCTCAGCAAACAGCTGCACGGTTCAAAACATTGTGGAAAGAATGTACGATAAGTTTCACATCACAGCCACTAGAGATGGAGCCGAATAGAATACATTTATTATCCCTTTCCAAGGGAGAATTCCTCTTGGGCACAGTGCTAATCCTTCACATGAAAGCATCCTTAAACATTAAAGAGACATTTGACTGGACATGTCAGTGTTGTCCTCCTGTTGCATGTTGTCCTGAAAGGCATTGTGGACAAGATAACTGTATCGTTTAACCAGATGAACACTGGACACAGAGCAGAAAAGACATGTTGCAGTCACGTGTCGCAGATGAACTGACTGCTTGCGTACCTGTACCGCCCGTCCTGTGTTTGTCTTAGGCCACAGGAAGCGGACCTGCAGGTTACAGTCTGGCTTCCTGTCCTGGCTCTGTATCTGTAGAGGAGGAAGGGAGGAGTGGAGGGGGGAGGGGGGTCGGTCTTATGTAGCCCTATGAAGAGCTGGCTTTGCCTCCCTGTTTCCATGACAACGGCTCTCCTACAGTATTCAGCCGTGGGACGGCCTCTGCATCTGAAAGCAGTTCCCAGTGGTGTCTCAGGCCCTCTCGCTCTTTTCTTTCAGCTGCTGCTTCTTCTTCCTCTTCTACTGTCTGCGTTTTAAAAGGCAGCAGCATTCATCTTCACTCGGTGGCTGTACTTTTAAATCACAACGTTGAACATCATTTGCATCTGAATTAGGGCTGCCTTTGTTTCCTGTTTAAATTCACCAAGACTTCAAGCCTGGACTTGTAGCCTGCCCACACTTAAAATATTTAGGGCGTCTGTCAGTAAATATGCAACTATTATCTGAGAAAGAAGAGCCTGATCGAGAGGAATGAGCGCGTGAAATGAGAAAAAGCTCTTTTGCTCATTTTGCAGGATCATCTGGTCTTATTTTGCAATATATATCCCCAAAGACAAAGTAAATAATTGCACAGCTTTGGTTGTTGACATTCAGTTTAGTTTAGTACATTTGCATGATGATGAAACACCAAAGCGAAGCGGTCGAAGCAGTGTTGAAGTAAGAACTGGCAGCATGACACATGTGGTAGGTAGATAAAAAACCTCAGAGGCTTTTGAAAACAAAACACAGACACGTTTTCACAGCTCTGAGGCAGACTTTTTTTCAGGTCAGAGCAAACTTACTTCCTCTCTGTCACCGTTATAGCCATTTGGGGTAAAAGCTGCATGACCTACATACGACAAGAAATATTCCAAGTTTGCAAGAGGCTGTTTGAGCCTTCAGGTTCAGGCTGCAAAGATGTTGAGGGAAATATCAAAAAGCCAATATGGAGTCCAGGTGGAGGAAAATATGTTTCAGATGGACTCAGTCTTGCTGCTGCAGGGAACCTCGTACACATACACTGCAGAAACAAATGTCTAACTCGGACTGAGAATCACTTTATTGTGAAGGTAAATGTTCTGTAGAGGTTTATCTTCTCTTCAAGCGCAGCCAGAAGCCTCAGTTTTATGTTGTGTGGTTTTGTGTTTCCACATAGAAAGTATTATTATTGTTATTAATCAGCTTAGTGCACCTGGAAGATGAAACTTGAATCAGGCTAGACTACAAATGAAGCACAAGGCTCATGATGTACTGGCTTTGTAGAGATACGCACGCAAACGAGGCGGCAAAACAAGCAGCATCACCTGCTTGTCTGCGCACTTTGTACCCGGAGGACTAAAATTTAGATTCACTTATTTATATATAGCCATATTTAATAATGCACTGTCTTAAATATTGTGTATGAGTACTATTATTTTGTATTATTGACTAACCTGGAGATTTTCTCTATTAGATGACGAGATGAATATATGTACCGTTTTGTTGTTGAAAGAAAAAATGACAGTTACAAGCCCGAGGTAACATCTTCGAAAGTCTTGACTTGTCCAACTTCCTGTCCAAAACTTGAAGATATTAAGCTTTAGGATATTTCAGTCATGTATGACAAAGAAAAGCAATAAGTGGTTGCATTTCAGAAGGTGGAAGATAAATGTTGGTTTTTGCTGTAAAAATTGCGACAATTATTTGATTTCTCCACTGGTTGGTTGGTTGGTTTATCAGCGAGATTACACAAAAACAAAGACATTTCCAGGAAACCTCGATGGAGGATGGCTCTTAAAGTATTTTTATCTGATATGCGATCTATCTTTGCTGCTCTAGCTAAATGGTATATGGTCTTCTTATTCTCTAGTCTACCGACCACTCGAAGTGCTTTACAGCACTTTATCACCAATTCATACACACATCCATTCACTGATATCCAAGCCTGATTCATAATGTTAATTATTCACAAAAAAACCTACCACCAGGTAATTGGATCATTCATATGTTTTCTGCGGTCAGATTAGACGGTCAGGGTAGGACAGGTGACAGATCTCAGAGCATGTGACAGATTCACACTAACATTACATTCTGCACATTTAAAGCGATAATCTGTGACATTCATCATCAGTGCATCATGATTCATTGTGAAAGCTTTAACATTAACTGCTAAAAGACCAACTGATAGGAAGCACAGTTGTTCTTCAGGAAAAAATGACTGTCAGGTATTAATGGGTTGTTTTGAAGTGGTGTTGGACACAACAGGCACATATTATAAATGGTTAGTATGTCACTGTGCTATCTTAGTTCGTCATTGAGTAGATGCCTAGTGTGAGGTGGTTGTTGGGTGTAATTTGCTAGAAAGAAAATAGTCCCTGCATAAAACGGCTCTGTGGATTATCTTGGGTAATCATGGCTTCTGGACAGAGACATTGCTGTTGAGTTTTTTCAAATACATATTTGGGGCGTTTTGAGCAACACAAGCTGAGTGCCATCTACTTCCACTATATCTGACTGACATGTCTAGGACTGATACCTTCAAGTTTCAGTCACACACACCCAAAAAAAAAAAATGTGTGTTTCTGAATCTGGGCTGAACTGTCCCTTTAAATAGTCAGCATTCACAGTGACCCTGTGAGCAAAAAGGATTTCAAAAGATGTCTTTTCAACCATCATGTTCCGAAGTTGGCAGACCAAGTATAACGCTGATAAATAGCTCTCCTGGTAACGTGCACGCACGCTCATTCAGACTGCTGAGGTTGAGGCTCAAGGTTCAAATCCACCCTGCAGCTTTTGCTGCATGGAGCAAAATTCAGCCGTCTTTAATTTTGAACCACAAGTACTTAGGAATCTGAAGTTGAAAAGATGTCTAAAATTACATTGTGAAAACTTTACTTTTCAACCCTGTAAGGATGTTACTTGGACATCACTGGTGAACGCTGAAGAGATGTCTAAAACCTTTAATTCTGGCTCTCCGTTGGACCTCAAAGAGGTTGAAAAGACTTCTTTTGGATATATTTTTGGTCCCTGGGAAACCAAGTGGAATCTGACAAAGTCAGGATTAAATGATTGAAAAACTCTGGAAAAGATATTACAGAACCACCCACACTGTTTGATTGACAGTTGGTCTGTGAGCGTGTGACAGCCGCATCGCAACATTGACTCTCTAAACACCAACAAATATTCAATATCCGTCAATAGAAAAGCAGGATGCATTGTCACAGCAGCTGGAGGATTTTTAGACTTGATCTGCCACTTTCATCGTCCCAGCAGATAGTTACAAAAGAAAATCATTTTCAGATGAGGGCTGGAAAAATGCCAGAACGTCTAGTTTCACATTTACCAGCGACATTAATGAGCGGGGAGGCGGATTCATACATCAGCCTCAAAAGCAGTCACCCTGCTTCATCTTTAATGGGCTCACACAGACAGTCTTGCACTACAGGAGCAAAACAGAGCTGGTCCCTCTTTCTTGATTAAATCGCTGCAGCATAATGAAGCAGAAGAGAGTCAGACGGCAACTAAGAAGCCCTCGCTGTACCTGCTGCATTTCATTTGGCGAGTTTTTTTTCCTCTCCGCCCAGCAGATGCATTTGGTTGTGTGAAGCGCTTCAGCCGGAACGTTAGAGAGAAGAGAGAGAGCAAACACACTGCGGTCGTGGCATAACAGCTGAGCGTTGCCGAGCTGTTGGGCAATACCTCCAGAAGACGGAAAGACAAGAGAGCAGCTGCTGACAGTTAAGACGTTCCCTAGTGAGGGTGGAAAGCAGGGAGGAGGAGGAGGAGGTGGAGGAGGCGAGGAAAGACGAAAAGAGGAAGAGGGAGGGAGGGAAGCGAGGGGAGCGCAGGGTTGTTGGTGGCTTGGAAGAAAAGGAGGAGGTGGAGGTGTAGGGGTTTCTCTTTTTTCTCTGAGACGGATTCCTCGCAGTCTACACCGAAAGGCAGAGCAAGCGAGCAGCCAGCTTGGGGAGATCCCTCTTTTATTTTTTTAAATTATTTTTTATTATTTTTACACTTTCACATTTTTTGTTGGTGTATGTTTGACTTGCAAGCGGCCGAGCTGCGGCTCTGCGGTGCGTTCAGTGTACAGCATGGAAACCAAGTCCCTGTTCAACCTGCACAGAGCCCTCGCTCAGCCCGTCAAGATGTGCATGTTCGATTTCCCTGTTACCATCCTGGACGACCTGGTGAGCTCCAACACCACACTGCAGAGAGCTGGCTGTGTGTGTGTTTCTGTGTGTGTGTGTGTGTGTGAGAGAGACCACGAGTGCACTAAAGTAGGTTTATGTATGCGTGTGTGGATGTGCTACTATGAGAGTCTGCAAGTGTGTGTGTATGCCCATTTGCCCATTGTGTGTAGGTGTGAATGTTTTCTGTGGGCTCATGAGTCTCATACTGTATACTGCATATTGTATACTGTGTGTGTGTGTGTGTGTGTGTGTTACTGGATCAGTGCTCTGCCATCATTCAGATAACAAAAGATAGTGTTAAATGTACATTCTTATGCAGTTTTAGCAGGCAAAACACAAAATATTATTCTAAATAATTAAATAGACAGCACTAAAATGTTCAAATATTTGAAGGGACACCCCAAGTGTGTGTGTGTCTGTGTGTCTGTGTGTGTGTGTGTGTGTGCGCGCGTGTGCGTGCGTGTGTGCGTGTGTTCGCCAGGTGCTGCAGTGTGAGTTTGTGTTTGTAAGTCTGAGTGTTTGTGTGTACATGACAGTGTACTTGCGCAGGTCTGCAGCTGCACTGGTGTGTTTATTTGTGCACTTGTACGAATGTAAATGAATACTGTATGAGTGTTTGTGTGTATATTTGTGTTCTGTTTATTATTTGTGTGGTTTATAGTGTGCATGTGCTCACAGCTGCGGCTTTGTGCATTTGTTCTCCTATCCAGTGTGGAGAAGATTTTTTTGCTGCATTTTTGTACTCGAAAGTCACATGACTCATCTGTTTCGCAAACTTTCTAGCCCAACAGGTTATCGCTATAGGTAGGTAGCACAATGCATTTTTGTAGTTTATTTCCTTCTCGCTGTTCATCGGGTGGCTTCTCACCTCAACTTGACTCTCCGTTTGCCTTCGGTTGATTTTCCTGGATTTGCTTCTGGCTATCTGATTTTTAAAATCTGTCACCTCATGACAGTGTAATGTGAACACATGGGAAAATACGGTTGTTTTTCTCTTTTAGTATCTGTCAAGTTTGCCAGGCATTGTTCTAACCGGTGTGCCTGCGTGCGTGCGTGTGTGTGTGTGTTGGGCTGCCACTGAACGCTGCACACCAAGGTTACCGTCTCCCAACTGAGGATGCTGTGCCGTGTGATATTTTTGACATGTTTGGTCGTGTCTATAATAATCCCACGATGCCTAACGAATGTGTTCCTGTGTCAGCTTGTTAATAAATGCTGAGACTGAAAAGCAGACATATCCGCTGCTGTTGTGGGTGAACATAAGATTGATTTCATTGGGCACAGCCTGATATTAAACCTGCAGGGTTGTTGGCTCATTTTGACTTTCAAATAATCATTTCCTTTGGTTCTCGTGTCCCCACTAAACAGTTATCCATTTAAATGTCTATGTTTTTTTGTTGTTGATTAGAATGGAGTAGGCATCAACTCTTTGTTTTTAGTGCTGATACAGATACTCAAGTCCATTTTCTTCTATTATTTGATACATTTAGTTACTAGTTACTTTGCAGATTCAGATTGTTTTGTGCCCACAACACTACCAATCCGATGTGTTGTGGGCGGGCCACCCAACAGCATGCAGACTTCAGACAGAGTTATGATGCTGCGCCAGAGCAAAAGTAAAGTACTTTTAAGTCAATTTATTTTATTGGCAACCTGACACAAAAAACACAGATACTGATAATCAGCAAAAAAGCTGAATATCAGCCCCGACATTTGGCCAGGCCGATAATCGGTCCATCACTAGATTGGAGCTCCAGTGCAGTGCCAGACATGCAGATGTGAGACTATAACTGTTACTCAGGTTTCCCCATATTGATACACCATATGGTCCAAAGTATGTCGACACCCTTGTACTCAAGGTATGAGGCTGATTTTCATGCTTTGAAGGCCCAATAATGTTTTTTCTGGCTTTATGTCAACAGTTTATGTTAGTCACTTTCCTGGTTTAACATGAAAATGCAGTCAGATCCGTAGAGAATGGTTTTGGTGTGAACCTCACTGGCCTGCACAGAGCATTGACCTCAACCCCATCCGACACCTTTGGGATGAACTGGAACACCAACTGTGAGCCAGACTTCATCAGCCAACATCATCTTGTATCTGAGTGGAAGTTAATCCCTGCAGCCTGGTTATACAATCTGGTGGAAAGCCTGAAACCAGAAGCTACAGATTAAAGCTGAGGGTTTTGAAATTCTATGTTGAAAAATGATTAATCTATTGGTGTAATGTTTGGGTGTTCACTAAGGTATAGCCGTGTAGTCCCTTTCATAGTATTTCTGTATTTAGCATATTTAGTATTTCTGTGTCAACAAGTGTTGATGTTGGGCAGAGTGGTGCATTCATGCTCAGTTACACGGTCCGTAAAAGCGACGTCCTTCATCAGAAATCATTTTGTGAACGCAGCTCGGTCTGGCAGTTGACTCCTCAAAGGAAACTTTCCACTTTTGTTTTCGGTCTGATGAGTTTGATTTACTTACTGTTCATGTCCCCGAACAGTTTTCTATCACATCTGCAGGGCACTTGAGGTTATACTGCTTTATGAAACGTGCTCTAACAATAATATTTAATTAGCTTTGACACTCTGCTGTGCTGTCAGCTGTTTGCTGTTCCTTTTCTCGCTCTTTCTCACACCCACTCAGTGTCTCACAGCTGCAACACCTGATTGTGTTTCATGTGGCCTGAATTCTTCTCCGGGGTCAAGCGAAGTCACTCGCTCTCCCTGCTGTCAGTCTGTTGTTGCATCGTGATTCTAGTTAAGTTCAGGCATGTTATTAAGAGTTGTTTTATATCCGAAGGAAAACCACCAGACTGTGGAAACACTTGTATAAAGTGCTCAGTGGCTGTGGAGGAGGGCTGTTTGTCGAGTCTAAGCAAAGTTGATGAAATCATAGTGATGTCAGCGGGGTTATCTCAGCTTCAGCTTGGAGACTACGTGTTTATAACAGACAGCCTTTGTTGTGTTCTGGGGGTGGAGAAATGATGGAATGAAAATACGCTACTTGTGCATTATGGGAAATGTAGTATTTGTTGTTTCCAACATTGCCCAATCTTAATGGCTGCAATAATAAAGTCTCTGAATTTTTAATCAGAGCCCGGCCAATATATTGATTGGCCTGTTACAGATGCATTGTTATTGCCTTATGTTACAATTTAGTAAGAATTAAGTTAGGACCCAAATTCACAACACCAAGGAGGGAGCAGGATTAGGAACTAAAAATGAGCTTTTAATTGAATCATTAAAAGAAAATATGCATCCAACTGTGAAATGCAGCTAATTCAGGGTTTTTCTCTTGGCTGGGTGTAATAGATGGTGTATTTTTCAAAGCAGACGTGCGATGGAAAGTAACTTAACAGATAAATAATGGTTTGATACTGAAAAAAAGTGCATGAGACGCAGTGTATTGCTTAGCATTTTACTGAAACCATGTCCTTTCCCTGACTCTAACCAAAGTGCTTCTGTTGTGTAAACCCGACCACAGAGGGCACTCAGAATGGTAACCCCAGCTTCCCTATGACTTCATAAATTAAGCACTTTATTCACTAATATGTAACAGCAAACTATTCTGTTTGTTATCACCATATTGGCAAAACAAATATGTTTTATATAAAGGTAATTTTTTGAGGACAGGGTTTCCTCGTACCAGTAAGAATGATAATGGTGTAATGTGTCCTGCCCTCACCGGCGCAACAAATATGTTCATCAAGAACAGTTTGTGCCCTCACACAGCCCTGAGAGGAGGGATAATCAGACAAAATCCAGATCATCTGTCTGGGTTTAACATTGGATGTGCCGGGCCTTTAGGTCAAATAGTGTTCGTCAAAATATTTAGCCTCTTACTTTCCTGACTTAAATTATAAGACATGATTTTCCAGTGTTGCTTATTGCACAGTATTTATATAAAAATGGTTAATCATGATTTTTCATTTTAATGGTTAATGTTCTCATAATGTCACTCAAATATAATGGGTTGTATTTAGTTCTGTTTTTTTCCTGTTATAAGGAAAAATTCCTGTGTTTGACTCAGTTTGACTCAGTTTTCAGAGTCTTGACTCTGTTATGTTTAAGATAGCTCTTGAATGCGATCAGCCGTGCAGAAGTGTGACTACTTGTTGACAGCCAGCGATGGTAAGAATCAGCCAACGGTTCTCAGCTGCAGAGTGGTCGAGCTGTCAAATTGTTGGTCGGCTCGAGAGGAAATGAAAGGATGTCTGCAGACTGGTTGATAAAGTTAGCTGTGAACACTCAGCAAGTGTTTATTCTGTCTTGAAGTATTTTTGTTCGAGACAATTTTCAACAAGTGATAAGCAATAGAGTGTTTAAGTGTTGAAGCTAATCACACTCGTGCTCAGTGTTGAGTTTGTTTATAAGTCCAACAGTATGCAGATTTTCTTCCTCAGGCACGTAGTGTACTGTTAGTCATTCACTCTTTGCTCCCACTTGGTCCCTGAAGCACCCGAAAATGATCTGATGCTGATGTAGGTTGTTAAACAGAGAAGAGGTTCGGCAACAGATAGGCAGTCACAACAGGCAACCAAGTCCAGAGGGGTTTAAGCAGGCGGTCTGAAGTCTGAAAAGGGCAGACAAGGGTCAGAAAACAAGGCAGACAGGAGAAAAGCTGGTGCTTGGATAGGACAGTAAATACTCCTGCAGGGAACAGTGGCTCAGAGGCAGGTTTGTATAGAGCACAAGTGATGAGGGCATTGGGGAACAGGAGTGCAGGTGGCTGTGGAGGTGATGGAGAGAGGTGGGAACCTACTGGGGACAACCACACAACAGGGAGGGAGAAGATGTTGGTAACTGGCAACAGAGGAAAACTGGCTATGACATTTAGCTTGAACTATTTCTATGTTTCTTATTGTTTCCCTTTTCTGTTGTTACCTCCAACCAAGGAGGTGTGTTCTCGCCTCTGTCTGTCAGTTTGTCAGTTGGTTTGTCAGCAAAATTGCACAAAGAACTACAGTGTTTCGTCATTTTAGCTATCTTCTTGTCTGTTTTGCAGTTAGCACAAACCTCCCTCCTCTCTACGTCACCTCATGAACGGTAATCGCCAAACGTAGCAAACAGGAGGATCCTGCTCTCTGCGTGTTCATGAGCAGACAGGACCGCCTCTTTATGGTGTTCTATGTCCTGATTGGATAGAAAGGGAAGGGATACCATGACATTTCTTTAAGGGCCATGAGTTTCTGACCAAACACTTTATAACATTGATTACTGTTGGAATACAGAACTATTTAACACTTATTTTAATAAAAAAATTATATCAGCTTAAATGTTTTCCTTATCCTCTCCCATTATTCATCTCACAACCGTGAGATTTATGTGGTGGCCCTTTGGAGGGGCCCGACCCTCTAAATAACCCAACTGTGTGTAAACCGGCTCAAACTCAAGTAGCTACGACAGTAGACTGCTGCTTTTGATGCATCACTCTTAATAATATATTAATACATAACAACATAACCTACTTAAAATACATTTAGCTGATAATACTTCTGCACTTGAGTAGATTTTTTAATGCCGGACTTCATGTTGCTATCCACGATATTTGGTGGACAGTTACATTTGGTACAGTTACTTCGCATATTTGGTTGCTATGTTTGTTTTGCATTGCGACAGGTAGAGGTAGTGATGGGAATGATGCAACCATTAATTAGTGCCGGCCACATAATGAATCCCAGGTGCTGACGAAAATATCTGACTTCAAAGACACCGAAGAAAGAAACAACAATTAGCTGTTAAGATCAGGTGAATCAAGTGAAAAGAGAAAACAGAATCCGAACAGTGTTTTGGATCAATAAATAAAGAATAGATTTTTTGAACGAAACAGAGCGAGGCCGGTTTGTTTCTTCCTCAGCCTGCGTGACGGTTGTCAGAGCTGCTCTCCCAGTGATCTCGCAGTTGGCATTAGAGAGCATTTTTAAATGCCAGGACCTCAGGACCTCGGAGGAGCACCTGAATGGCTCTGCGTGCTGAAATAATGGCAGTGAATAAATCCAGAGGCTGTCAGAAGCAGCTCAGACCGGAGCTGCTTCAGTGGGTGTGAATGGGAATCTTCTTTTTGTCTTTGTCTGTTACTGGGAAACTCTCTCATGGGGTTGATCTCCCAGGGCAGCAGAAGCAGGGCGTCGTGTGGTCTGTAAATAGAAAAATAAAATCTTTATATTAAGTTGTTCTTCAGGTACACCAATTTTCTGTTACCCTAACTTGTGCTCTATGCTATTTATTGATTGAACCATATTATATAATCCATTTTTTGTGTCATGTCTCACATGACACATATAAACTAACATCAGTGTATCTAATGGCATAATAAAGGCTTATTCTCACCCAAAAAAGACTTCAGTAGTTTGACGTAGCCGAACATATACTGATGGTATGAGGGATTCTAGCAGGACGTATTTCTTTTGCTTTAATTGAAAGTAAAATTAGTTTTAGAGCTCCGTTTATTAGTCAGTTAATCAGTCAGTCAATAGACAAAAAAAATCAATCAATCATCAATTCTGATGATTCATTTGTTTCAGTTATTTTTTAAAGCCAAAGTACAAAACGTTCTTAGCTGCTTTTCTTTGTGAATGTCTTTGGGTTTTGGGCTTGAAACACGAGTAAACAACCATTTCAGTATGTTTTGTTCAGACGATTAGTCACGGACTGTTCTGTGTCCAGTCCTTAAAATCAGGCTAACAACAAACAGCCTTAATCACAAGTGACGTTTCCTCTATTCAATGCAGAATGTATGAACGATTGATTGCACAAGTCGCACGTCAGCCTAATTTTTCTGGCTGCTGAATGCAACAAGTCCTGACAATGTTATAGAGCCGGTAAACTGAACTAACAGCCGCTGATGATTCCGGCCTGTGGTTGGAGGTAATTCCCTTCTTGGGTTAACCCGGGAACTTCCTTTGAATTTAATTGCCTCATCTTCAGCTTTCATTTTCTCTTTGTCAGTAATGAAGTGTTAATGTGCCACGGCGTTGTGGTGGTGTTGTCACTGAAAAGGTTTCACTTCACCTTCCACAGACTTAGATGAACCTGCTGAGCTTCTGGTAACCCGTTTTCTCTTTTCCCAGCAAAAGTTAATTTTTTCTAGTGTTGTTCCTCGCGCGTGTTGACACAGCTGGTAAAGTAAATATGTATGAGCAGAGGGTCGGCAGGGGATCGGCCAATCTGTGATGAGGGGAGTGCAAGCTCTGGAGGCCCCAGGACTCGTTTTTGCATTTGGATCCTGAGGTTTCTGGTCGTGATGTTGTGCTGGAGCCCGTGGGCCTGTGGACTGCTGGTCAAGACAGGTGTCTGTTGGGACGGCGAGGATTATTACCGAAGAGTCAGGAGAGCGAGCAGACAGGTTGGATTGATCATGTTTCATCTTGTTTTTTGGCATATGTCTCAGCTAATGACAGTACATGTGAGGAGGCCGAGCTGCATGTGGTTAGTGTAACCCTCAGAGTCTGAGGACATGTTGATAAGAAATGAACTCTCTGAAAAACAAAAGGTTATCCTGCTGATTCCGGCAGTTTCCTGTATTGATTGGTAAACCATGTTAGACTATCTACAGGCGGCATAATGATACAATTTACCTGCTGATAAATTAGCATTTCTGAAGGTTAATGTCACATTAGAATACATCAGTTAGCACTTCAGTTACTTTTAATTTGACTGATGTGACGGATATCATGAAGATTGTTTTTTTACATCATGAAAGTTATGCTCGATGGTTATTAAAGCTGAAGCAGAGAAACAGTTTTCTCTCTCCTTTATATTATCTGCATCTAACATCTTGCTTTGGTTAAGTTGCTTAAGCTGTGTTAAGATAAGGTGCACATCATGGAAACACATGTTGTCCTTTTAATATCTGTCAGTATCTTTACTGACCTTTTAAAGCAGATGTAAAGAAATCTCGAGAAGGTGAGTTTATGCTTATGCTGCTCAAGAAAATTTTTGTGACTTTTAGTCACAAAATGACAAATTTTGACTTGACATTAATATCCACATCTTTTGACGTGATTAAATCTTAAACAAATTAAAAGAGACAGAGACAGACAGGCCTTGCACGCTCTCACAGGCTATATACATTGTATACATTGTAGATGTTTAATTGTCTGGCCCATGTAGTAAGTCGGCTGTCTCAGATGCACTAATCCGACTTTTCTCTCTTGACACGGATTCTGGATACTTAAAGTCAGTCTTTCTTCCAGTAAACGGTGTTAGTCTGATACACAGAAAATTAAACATTATGCATCAGGAGTGCAGTGATGCTAAAAGCTGAGTCACCTGCCCGCCATGACTCAATAACTATAATTTATGCCTCGGAGAAACTGTAAATTGTGTAATAACATGGATAAAGAGGCTGCAATTAATGTGGTGGTAACGTCTGGTCCATCAGTTAAACTGACATCAAACTGTTCAAATGCAGTGTCGCTGTAGTAGACAGCACTTCGAGAACTGGAAAAAAAAGGAATGAAATTAGCTTTTTTAAAACCGTTTAAATGTCAAGAATTTCCCCTCACACATAGAGCTGATTAAAGCAAAATTGTCAGCTGTGGAAATAGATTGTTGCGCTTGAAAAGACACAATAGATGCTTCCCTGACTATAATCTGACCCCATCAACCGTCATTACAGTGTTCTGTCTTCACAGCTTCATGAAGCAGCTCAGAGGCTTGACCTCATCTGTCTGCTTTCATTAAGAGCTGTCAACCCGAGATGACGGCAGGAGCAGAAGGCCAACCTTTTCTCTGCCCACATCACACTCAGTCTGGCCATCGGATTGGAAAAACAGCAGCCGCATGAACAGAGTCTCTAAAATGGAAGTCAACCCACAGTTGATAATTCTGGCTTTGTCTGACTCACTGACAGCATTTCAGATGTGTGAGCTGCGGTCCAGTCAGAGATCCTCAGATACAGGAGGATCTTTTCAACCTGTGGTCTCAGTTAAAGGCCTCTTAAAGGGACACTTGTGATTTTTCAGGATATGGAGGAAAAAAGTACCTGAATAATCAGGTGTGGGTTTAGAAAGTCACAGTATGCCAAGTTTCTTAGTGAGGATCCACCAAATGTGTTGTTTTTACCTCCCTTCTCCCACTCAGTCGGTCACCTGTCGTTCATCTTGACGAGCTGTCGCCTTCGTCCGGCTTTCACAAGTGCAGCGGGAGCAGACAGAACACGTAGAATGTTCTCTGAATGCTTTTCTTGATGTTTGTTTTCTTCTTGCTTTTTTCCATCAGTGTTTGGTAACTTCACTAGTAATCATTTGGAAGCAATATACAGGAACACTTCAACTAGTATAACATATCTTGTATCACTTATTGACAACTACATCAACCAACACTTAAAAACCTTTTTTTAAATAAGCAACTAATCATTTAGTCTATAAATGCCCATCAAACATTCACAGAAGTGAAAATAATGTTTTTAAAAGTACAAAAGCCTTTTTAGATGCTACTAAAAAAAATATTTGCTGCTTTTGTACCTGTTTTTGGCAAATAGCTTTTTCTTTATACACCCAGCAGACACAGAGCAACATGATCCTCCCG
Organism: Diplodus sargus; assembly: GCA_903131615.1. Taxonomy (NCBI): domain Eukaryota; kingdom Metazoa; phylum Chordata; class Actinopteri; order Spariformes; family Sparidae; genus Diplodus; species Diplodus sargus. The sequence goes on from CAEMYA010000092.1 coordinate 10,244,468, forward strand.
TTTGTATTGTTTCTGTGTCTGCCTGTTCAATATAAGTCCAATATTTGCTCTTTGCTCTCCACCAACTACTGAGCAAAATATCAGTATTTAGCTATAACCGTTCACTATGTTCACCAGCTAGTCAGGGACTGTCTGTCTGTCGTCTGGTGCTGGACAAGTGGTACGGAGTT
>CAEMYA010000092.1:10244669-10279123 GCA_903131615.1 Diplodus sargus
TTTTTATTTTGCTGTGACAACAGCTGCCTGCTGCTGCTAGAAAAGAGAGTTGATGAGAGTGCTGAGACTGAGTCATAAAGTAAATATCCAGAAAAAACGACTAAAAATGGAGCTGAAAGTCTCAGAAGAGCTGCAGAGTTGGTTTTGAATCTCTGTGGTCCAAATGCGAAGGAAAGTATAATACCTTCACATCTTCAAGGTTTCGACCCAGATACGTCAAACAAAATAAAAAAAAGATTTTGGCTGAGCGAAGGATCAAAGTGTGAGCCCAAAGGATGTAAACAAATCCTTTTTATTAGTTATCGTTCTGTGACTTCTTCAAACTTATCCTCGTCGGCAGGCTTTTGTACGTGCGTCTACGATTTATAAATCTGTTTATTCTCAATTTATTAGCCTGTTTTTTTTCCTGTTGCGTAACTCTGTACTCTGTCCATGTCTGGCACTCTCATTGGCTTTTATTTGTTGCAGATTTATTGTTTGTGAAGCACTGGGGAACATTGTGCGCCTGGCAGCCGCCCAGAACAACCACAGGCCTCCACTGCTGCCCAGTGAGCCTCCACTGGGGGTGATGTGTCTGGCTAAATGGCACTCAGACAGCAGTTTTGCTTAAATAGGACTTGACATGACATTTTTTGCGTTGTTTGGTGTCATCTGGACTAAAACATCTCCCTGATGTCACCGATCTGATTTGAACTGTGAACCACGTCACGGTAGAAATCTTTTGCTGCGTTTGGTTGACGGTGTTTAACCTGTCGTCCTCTTGCTGGGTGTGGTGGACTTCTTCGATTATGCTGCTTTGTATCTATTTGTGTATGTGTCAGAGTAAAAGTGTGCAGGTTTTTGTTTGTGTGAGTGAGGAACGTTAACGGGGCTGTTAGCGTCACCCTCCTCAGGGAACAGTAAAACATGCCGGAGCATCAGCCTGAGCCCCAGCAGCAGTACAACAACATCCTCTGGTATTGATTTCCAGCAGATGGAAGCAGAGCTTTAGTTAAATCACAGCGGACTAAAAGTTGGCCGCCCCTTCAAGCTCTTAGAGATTTCTGGGATTCAGCCAGCACAGGTTTTTATTGAAGAAGGACACCAGCGCGGATGTTTTTATTTTTCAGTGACTTTAGATTTTTAAAATTTTTAAGCAACCAGTCAGTTTTCAGTGTTTTAATTGCTTTACATCTCGTTGAAAAATAGTTTCAAACTCTTTACCAGCTTGTCTTTCCATCTCCTCTTCCTTATATCAACATAATGTCCTGCAAGTTTAAAAAGTCGTACCTCCTCAGGTTGTATTTCTTGAAGACAGCAGCTTTTTCCTTGAGGATGAGAGAGGAAGCGCTCGAAAAAGGAATCAGTTGAACCCTCTCTGGAAACTGTCTCTGCTCCAGGTCGGCCTTTCCTTCAGGTTTTGACATTTTGGTGTTAAGTGCACTGCAGTAAATCAGCAGGCAGCCAGAGTTGTGCTGCTTTTAGCTGCAACTTGCTCAATATTAAAGTAGCAATGAATTAATCCACCATTTAGTTAGTCCCCAACAAATGCACATGTCCACTTTGATAAAAACTACTGTCACAAAAATATAACATATGTCTGTTTGAGAGACAGGTGACAGACAAATATATTGACATTAAGAAAAATATAGAATATACCAACCATATCATATATATACTGTTTATAAAGTAACTTTTTGTGTAATTTTCAGTACATCTTCTTGTTTCATTGGACAGTTTTAGGGTCTCATCATGACTTCTGGCATGAAAATGATCAGATGTGGAAAAAAAAGTATGTAGAAAAACATTTATACAATACTATTGATCTTCAGAAACCATCTCAGTCCTTCACCACCTTCTTTCTCTCACCAACACACACAGACACGGTGTCTTTTCTCCTCCAGCAGCTGCAGATTTTTCGTGTCATGCGAAAACCCAGTGGTTATGAAGCCTGGTGATGAGAAAGGCCAGAGAGGTCAGGCATGTTTGCGGTTTGATTCAGCCACAGCTGGTGCACCAGATGTTTTTGTTAAATTTGCTCAATCACTCTCACACCTGTTCTTCCTGCTGGTGTCCGTGTGAAAATCCAGTGTGGATTATGTCTCACTCTCTTCCAGAAACATTTTGGAAAGATGACGACACGTTTAAATGTCCTATTTGTAAGAAAAGGTAATTTTTTTTGTTTGTTTGTTTTGAATACTGATGCTTTGAGGTGGTGACGGTCCCGACCTACCAACCCGTGGTGTCAGTATTTCGCGAGATATGAATGAGGCTCAATCAACCTTTCTCAATCAAATAGGACCTTTAAGTTCACCATTAATTATCCTATCACACACAGGCAGGCAGTGTGTTGTGTTCATTTGTTTTGTTGATGTATCTGCTTATCATTTAAACCCAGGCTAAATTAATTTGAATACGTAATCATTTTAAAGGCCTGGCAGGCATCTTGTTAAGATGATAGATGTCTTGGTGTGGTATGAGGTGTTTGTTCCTGACATTGGCCAGTAGGAGGCAGTGGTATATGTCAAACTGAGACGGGCTCCTGCTGTGATCAGGCTCCTGCATCACTGGCCAGTAGAATTCATCAGAGATGTCTGGGCTTGTACTGTCATCATAATTCAGAAAGCAGGTTTAGTGGAGTACAAAACAGGGACTGATGGCTTTGTCTTTGAGGATTTGTGCTTTCTGCAATTTAAGATATTGGACAGCATCTTAATTTCTTTTTGTGATGAACTGCAGATCTTTGAGTTAAGGAGATTTTTTTGTTATTCAAACTGCTGCCGTTGTCAGTTTTTTTTTCTGTGCACATATTGGCAAAGAGTAAAAGAAACCGCTGTTTTTTTCACTGTTTTCTGACGGTTTATAGACCAGAGGATTAATGGCTTTATAGAAAAAGGAACTTGGCAATATTATTGTTAATTAAGATATTCATGAGTCATAACCCTATTCCAATACTATACTTCTATAAGTTTTCATTCCACAAAGTATTCCCCCAAAGGTCCAATTTGTAGGAAAACTGACTTTTTAGTCTGATTTCCAACTGCACTGGGATGGCAGCCGACCCGATCTACAGTCCCAATGCATCAATATTTGAGGAGATGGAAATAAGATCAACTTTCTTACAAATCTACTAACACTTAAGAATGTGAGATTGACAATGTATTTAAAGCATAAAAAAGTTAACGCAAGTGTTACATACATTTTTTTTAATATTCCTTTTATAATTTTAATATTTGTTAAATGCAGTTGACATGTAAGCACTGTAGTAAGGGTCTAGCTACTTTAACCTACTTCACATACTGTTGGATTGCTTTATATTTGATCAAATGTTTTGCGTGTGAGAGCAAAAAATAAATTCCCTCTTAGCGTGGTGGAGTATCAAGTATGAGTATGTAATAGCACACAAATATTCAAGCAACGTGCAAGTACCATTAGGATTGTGTCCAGTACTACTTGAGTAAGTGTACTGAGGTGCTCTCCGATGTATCCAGTGTAAATGTGAGTTTCCATCAGACAGCAGGGACAGTGAGCTGTACATCACTGTGTTTTCTTTTCCCATACCAGCCTGCTGCCATAGTGAGAGCAGAAAACAACACACTGCCATCATTTCCCAAAGGCATGACATAAGAGAGGGGGAGTGTAACGATACCTTCAGGGACACTTCGTAGACTTGTGCTCTATAGAACACACGTTGTAAATATTAACTTGCCACACAGTTAACCTACTTGATAGCGGGTTTCTGATGATCAATAGTGACGCTGGTTCTCTTGCAGCAAATGTGCTTTCTTTATATTATTTTTTACAAGTAAGACATTGTTTTTACATAATGATCATTGTCATGGTAGAAGTCTGCAATATTTTCGTCAAAAGATGAGGCATGAAAACTAGTTATTGACTGCTGGGATGAAGGTGAAACACGTTGTTTTAGTTTTAGAGATCGGAGAGATCCAATCAGGCTCGCATAAAGTGATGTTTCGTTACAGGGCATAGCTGTTTTTCTGAAAAAGAGTATTTTAGGAACGTTAATCCACTGTTACATCCTCGGTCTCTGATATGTCCGACGGCCCTGAAGGCAGCATAGACCTATGGGCGGGGTTTGGAAAAGCCCCTTTCTGAGTCATGATGCTCCTGAACACAGCGGCGATGATCCAACACAGCCGCGGCGCCTCACGCAGCAGCAGCAACAGTAGCGACGCTTTGGTTTCAAAACACCGGGGAAGAACTGCGAAAATGTCGCTACCGTCGCTGTGACTGAACGGTCGGCTGCGCGGGCATCCATGGTCTATTTCCCGGGGATGCAATCCGAGGCGCACGGCGTCAATTCGGGACAGCTGTTCGAGATGTTTGACTCGTCGTGGAGGGTGCGGAACATATGGGACGGGGTGAGGCTGGAGGTGGTCGAGGACCGCAGCCCGGTGGTTCTGCACAGCTTCACACACCTGGACCCGGACCTGCCGCTGCTGGAGGTGAGGCCGGGGGGGGGGGAAGTGGCAGGACCGGGGCTGGAGGAGGGTGAAGGAGAGGCGGGGATGAGAGGGCGGCTGAGGTCCGTTAGATGATGCGGTGTGTTGTGTTGTGATCAGGAGGATGATCAGGCGGGTCCAGCAGCCACACTGTTGTTGAGAGTGCAGGGTGGGGATCCTGGGTGGTTCCTTAATAGGAAATCATTGATAACATGTATACAAACAGTTCAATTTAAGACGATTTATCATCTATACATTATTGTAGAAGAATGCCACATCTTTCATTAAGACAGGGACATGATTTCACTGCTGTCTGCTTTAGCTGTGGATCTTTTAATTGGCTTTGTTTACCTCACTTTTAATCCCCAAATTAAACAGTTTATTTCATGTTGAACAACTAAAACGTCTAAAACGCACAGGAAATCAATTTACATGAACAAGATGATGCTGGTTTCTTGTCAGAAATACCTCGGATTATGTAATCCAACATGAAGACCTCTACTAATCCTATGTTTTAAACCCTTATTATAACCTTATGTAGGTGCTATTAAAACAGGCTTATGACTGTCAGATGCTGAGCTGCTAGAAATGATAGATTATGACTCTCTATGAGGTCATTTAATGGACACAAGCCAAGAAAATAGACATTATAATTCTAGACATTGCGACTGTTACGGCTCTCTCCCAGACGTTGGCACGAGAGGACTGTAGGATGACTTGCTTTTTTCCCCCAGTGTCACCCCTGTGGTTATCACTCCTGGCTCTAAGTACACTCCTATTCAATTCGATACTGAAGAGACGCCTACTGAAACCCTCCAGTACAGGTGGCAGAGTGAGTCAAGTGCTGCCAACGTAACAAAACACGTAATAATGATACTGATATTGAGAATAGGTGGCATGTTTCTCGTCTTACAGGCTGGCATTTCCTGTTATGTTGAAGGGTAGAGATGTACTGTAAGTAGGTGCAGCGGCTTATTATGCGGTGGCGGCTTTTACTCTATACTGTATGTCTGTGTAGCGGGGAGAATATGTTTTATATATGGAGAATAATAATGTACATAGTAATAGGATCTGCGAAGCTGCACTTAAGCGTGCTAAAAGCTCTGTCTGCAACTAATATGTGTTGAATAAAGATCAGCATAAAAGGCCCTCGTGCTCAAGGCAACATCTTCACATTGCTTTTTGTTGCTCAACCAACAGTCCAAAACCCAGGAGGCTGATTTTGCAGCTAGAATGGCACTCAGTAGAGCACACACCTCAGGCTAAGGCCCTACAGTCGCCTTTTGTACTCGATCACAAATACCAGCCACCCAAATAAATCAGATTTTCTTCATCAAGATCCATGCATTATTCCCTGAGGAATTAACTCATTTGTACAAAACCGACAAATTTAGAATAGAATAGCCTTTATTGTCATTGTACAGGAGGGTACAATGAAATTGAGGATGATGACGACACAAGATGAAAAATAACGAATAATATAAAATGAATCTGAGAAGGTAAATTGCTCGACAGTCCAATCAATAGTTAAGATGTTTCCCGTAAAGGCACAAATTTGAGCAGGTCATGAATTACCATATTGATCAGGATTCATCCTTTGAGGATTCAGCCCTTCTAATAGTTGCAGATATTTTACCGTGGACTTACCGGCCAACATTGCACTCACAAGAGCCACAAGAGCCAGCATTGCTACATTATTGCCCTCATGCTTTTCCCTTGTTCTTTTCTGGCAGTGCATTTTTTTACACTCTGGGCTGTTTCATTTATTGTTGTCATCAACTTCATCTCATTTCACATCTATCACTGTCCTCTGCGAGCCATTACTCAGCTACAGTTTCACTGATATCCGTTCAAAATGTCCTTTTTTATGGATTAACTGGAACATTCTCCAGCACTGTGCTCATTGCATATCATACATTTGATCAGATAAGGAGGAGAGATGAGTAATCATATTTAGTGGTCTTATAGCATAAGGCCTCCCAACATCTTAACTGATACCACATGGAGACGATCCTGTCTCTGCAGACTGTCTGCTCTGCTCTGTTTGTCATCATTCAGGCCTGGACTGATATCACAAGCTCGTTATTAAGAACTGTATGTTTCCCTTTGCATATCCCATGTCCAGAGAGGTTGCACTGGTCTCTCGTCTCCAGCTAACGTGCTCTGCCTCGTCTCTCTGCTCTAATCTAATCCTCTACTCTAACACAATTACCTAATACTTAATCCCCCTCCTGCAGAGGCCGAGGGGTTTCCTCCACAATCGCCGCCTTTCTTCCCTTCACTTCACAGGCTGAGGTGAACGTTATTCAATGCAGTGGTTCTGTTACAGTATAAAGGCTCACTGGGACTGATATGTATGAGAGGAGGTTGAGTTGGATTCAGCCATTTGTCGATCCCTCTGGCTCCATGTACCAGCATCAGAGTCTGTACCTTATACATCTTATATCTCTGAGGATCAGATAGCTTTAAAATGGAGGTTTGCTTACAGATCAGGTTGCTGCTGCGTCAGGCGTCTGACAGAAAAATGATGCCGCGCTGCGCCTGCTAATGCCTGTTTCTATTTCTTTTATCTTTTAACATAATAGCTCTGAAATGAGCCCTGGATTGGCATAAAATGCTGCTGAAACCTGATGCTTAATGATTGCTTTCATGCTGGCTTATAATTTCAGATTTCTTTTACAATCTGAATCCACTTTGTGCCTCAAAGGGTGATAGTCGAAAAGTAAACAAAACCAACACTTTCAACGACAACAGTCTGAGCAGAGCCAGCTAATATGGCCGCTACCGTTAGCATGGCTAACAGCAGTTACAGTTAGCAGCACTTAGCGGTTACTCTGGTGATATGCTGCCCTGTGTTAAACAGCTCGTTTGGTCCCAAAGCCGTCCATGATCAAAACATTTAGCGCTAATTGTCACATGCGGCAAAGAAGAACATCAAAATCTCCAAGCTGAGATGCTGCACACATGAAATACCTGACATTCTTCTGAACATATATCTGAATAGTCACGATTGATCAGCGAATCAGCTCAAGTATAATTTCACGTTACAAAGAAACCAGATTTAAATGTGGCCTAAATTCAAGCAGCTGTATGAGAGCTCTGTCTGAATAATATAGAGCAAAGAGAAGGAAAGACTGAGTCGTGGTTATATCTGCTGTACCAATTTCTGTAATCATGTATTCCTACTGTAATCACATTTTCATGGGAGCATTTGAAACCGCACCGACGCAGATGTAAAACCTGCCTTCAGACAGTACAACAGTGCATTCAAGCTAAAAATAGCCATAATTAAGAGTGGAGCTCTGTGAGCTTTCCAAACACAGTAGTCCAGTAGCAAAACAGGAGGATTAGAGGCCAAACCAACATAAAACACTGCGAAACAAAGAATAGACCGCTGCTCGTTGAGACTGTCTCAAGAGGGCTCATACAGTGAGTCCTTCAAACTGCCGGCTCATTCTGCTAGTAATCAGTTTGTACTGGTAGCAGAGAACATCAGTTCTGTCGGACAACTGCGTCTGAATAACAGAGCTGCTCCTGTTCACCTTTAAGCTTTGCAACTGTGTCTGATTTAGATTATAGCTTTGTTTCAGTAGGCAATCAATACTCAGGACAGTTATGAAGTGACAGTGAAATCAGAGACACTGAGCTACTGTAAGTGATCTAAAAACAGCTTATTCTGTCAATCAGGGTCTGATTGTCCCCAGTGCTAACAGTGACTCAGCCAAGCTTACAAGCAGTCCCAGATGAATGATATAATAACACAGTGCAACTCCAGTTAACCCACATGGTAGAAATAATCTCACAGGCAGTCGAAAACAAACATAATATCTCATCACAAAAACAGGACAGTACACAATAGTACACAATGCTGGTTTAGAGATTCCTTGTTGTAATGTTGGATGCTGGTTTTTCTATCCATGGGATCCAGATCTACAGCAGAAAAACATGTCTTCACTGTTGCTAGCACTTATTTGTAAAACACCAGATCTGAGATGTCACGTCGAAAAACTCTGACTTGAGAGCTCTAATTTTGGACTGAAGCATTGATTGAAGCGCAGGCGGAAGCGTCACGGTGAGAAACAGGAGCTCGACCGTCCGCGTCGGCACAGAGGAGCTTTTGTTTCCATGGTTCATTTCGAAGGGAGTCGAGCAGCCGAGCGCTGGATCTCTGCAGCACAGAGAACGACAGAGAACGACAGAAACAGACAGCGGCTGGAATGTGAAGGCCCGACATCTGGAAAAACACTTAAAATCGTCTGATTCCTGCACTCACTGTCTCTCTGGTGTAGTGTAATTACCTGGGCTGGTCTTACATAAGGCACTTTGAATAACTAAATTAACTAAAGTGCTTTGATAGAGAAGCTCTTAATCAAAGGTCCCAAATCAGAGGTTGTTTTCCTTCCATGCCACATGAATCTGAGGGTTTCTGATCAGCCTGAACAGCAACAAGCTGCATTGATGTTGCCTTTTTAAGCTTCCCATCTGGACTGAGTTAGAATATGATTGACAAGATTGGATTCATGCAGCCTACATGAATCTCAAATCTGAGTCTGTTAATCACACAGGGGAATATTTTAGCATTTTTTCAAAGAGATAAAAAAAACTGACATCAGTTTCAGGGATTTCCAAGCAAAACCCCCAAACATTTGCTGGTTGCAGCTTCTTAAATGTGCCGATCTGCTGCTTTCCTTTATCATTTTTGTTTAATGAAGAGTCCTTGGGTTATGAACTGGTGGTTGTACAAAAGAAGACATTTGGACTTCACTTTGAGCATATTTAAGCATGTTAATGGCGGATAAGTGAAAAAGAAAATGAATAAGCAGTTGCTATTCTTGACAAACAGCATTGGATTCATCCATGTAGTACTTCTGTGCAGCTTTCCCCACTAGGCTTGGGCCATATCAAAAATGTATATCACAATATTGTCCCACACAAATAATAAGATAGTTGACATTACTGTCATATGCCAAAGATAACATGTATGCTCACGCGATTCGCTGAGGTTGCGATTTTTTCTCACACTTTAAACCCGAAATATTACAAAACCGCCAAGCAGGCATGCTTCTTAGAGACTCCATGCTGTCCTCCGCGTCTATATTTTAAGGCGCTGTGTGCATGCTGCTTCACCTGGCCAATTAACCCGTTGCAACCTCCGGCAGCCCCGTCCTATTCCCACCTCGTCAAATATCGACGTGTGATCCCTCCATTTTCTCTCCAAAATATACGCCAAAAGCCAGAAGATGGCTTAACAGCTGTCAGATTTTTGATATTATGGCAAAGTTCAAGAACTCAGTCTGTGTTTACTTCTGTAATTTGTTCAAAACGAGTTTGTTGAGTATTTTCGTTATTGAGTTAGGTATTGGAAGGAAGAGCAGAGCAGTAGAGAAGGTTCTGGAGGGATTTGATTTGATTCAGATGGATTATCTGCTCACTGCAGAGGTTGTTCTGCTGCGTCTGTGTGCACTGTTTTAAAGACATGGTCGCTCTTGATCTGTTTTCTACCATATAAACAGAAACCTGCAGCTATTTGATTTACAATAATGTAAAATATATAAAACAAGTAAAGAGTCATATAATGGAAGCTGCAGTGTCAAGGAAAGCCAGTTGTGTGTGTGTGTGTGTGTGTGTGTGTGTGTGTGTGTGTGTGTGTGTGTGTGTGTGTGTGTGTGTGTGAGAATAGGGTCACCTGAAGCCCAACAGCAGTGAACAATACTTCAGGCAAGAAAAGGTGAAAATAAAAGAAAGTGGGACAAGGGCACAGCCAGAATCCCCACCAGACTACATTGAAAGATAAGAGGTTTACTCTGCTAATGAAACTCTCTGCATGCATGTTGGTGATTGATAATGGCTGACAAAGCCAGTTTAGCCGCCGGCATGTATTACTGATACCTGTCACGACAGCTCTGTCACCCAGTTTCAGGCAACACACGAACATGAGTGCGCTTTGCCAACTCAGTGTTTTGGATTTATGTGTGCCAACGGTAGAGAATGAAAAAAAAAAGAAGAGAGAGAACATATTAAATTGTGTGTGGGAGTTGGATAAGCAAGAAGTACAAATAACTACAGGGGAACTCAAGTCACTCCCGTCACTTTGAATTAACATTGATTTCCTGACATTGTAAACAAGCCCGGAAGATTTGGCGTACATCTGAAGTTACAGCCAGATAGAAATAATTATCTAACTGCACGAAAAGTGGATGGAATTCTTCTCCCAAATCTAATCAGTTGCCCTTTGGCCCACAGCTGGTCTGTCAACTTAATTTCACAGAAACATTTTCTCATGTTCATATCAATGTTGTGCTGAAAGTGAAACAAACAAAGGCAAAAGTAGACCCTATTGAAAGAGAAAAGTACCTAGAACGTTTTAGGAAAAGTACTGCGTTCTCTGGATCCAGGCAGTGTAGTGTGGTTGAAGAAGGGAGCGTGTGTAGAGGTTGTTTAGTAGGTTCAACACTAAATCATTTGTACTTACTTTTCATAAATGTAACCTTTTACAGATATATAAATAGAACAGTTTTATGATTTTGGCACTCTTCTGTTGACATCTTTGTCCTGTATCATCGTCATCTTTTAACTGTTGAGTCTTCATGAGTTTATTTTCCCAATAGATTTGAACTACTTTTTAGCCCTGCTAGCTTTGTGGCTTTAAAAGCAGACACTTTTTTTACAAAATACTTGCAGATAATTGGACAAGCACCTTTCTATCAATGTCTGTCAGGGGTTAACTTTAACCATTCAGATCAACAGTAGGAGAGCACTAACACCAGCGGAGCCAGTTGGTAAATCCAACTCTTACTGAAGCCAATACGAGGAGTGAATCCATCCTTCAGTGCCATTTTTTGCTCTTCTGCAAATGAGGAAATGCTCATGCTAGTAGCATTACGCTAACCTCTTTGAGAGCCAAAATTGTTGTTTTCAAAAAAACAATCGCTGGTCATCAGACCTAAACCAGGCCTGGTCGAGAACACCATGGTTCGGCCACAAGCCTGACAAGATGGATTCTCGAAATCGTCCGATCCTGTTATCTCGAAAATCTATCTGCCTCACAAGCTAAACATTAACCTGGTTTACAAACAAGGTTTCTGCTCTCCGAGGCCACTCTGCCTCAATTTTTCGACTACTGAAGCGTTTTCTGAACGTTTGGTTCCCCCACCGCTCTCCTCCTCTGTCTCTTGCCCCACATCCAAATGATCTCACTGGCTTTCAGCAGTCATTGTTATCGAGGGGAAGTCACTGGCTTGTGCTACGGGGTTGTAATGGAGGCGCTATTGTTGGCTTTGTTTAGGTGTTGACCGTTTATGGGGCAGGTTTTATCTTTCCACTGGGAGTTTCCCTACTGAACTACATTTAGAGATCGGCTCTGAGGGGCTTTCTGAGGGTCATGTGGGACCCTTGCTATTGAGGCAGGTGTGTTTTCTGTTGATGAGCATCAGAATGTGGCAAGCGCCTCCGACAGCGCTCCCAGAGCACTGTTTGGCCTTGAGGGGATTTGGCTCAGAGTGAAGGGTTTACTTTTGTCCCTGTGTGTTTGTTTTAATCTGTCGCTGTGCCAGGTGGCTGTGTTTATACAGACTGCACACCATCAGATATCAAGACGGGAGGTTTGTTAGGCGAGATAAACATTTTTGTATTCCTAGATGAAGAAGCATGATTGTGTTCTCCGAGAAGGTCAGCCAATAGTTATAAAGGGTGAGGCTGGATGTGTGTGAGGGGTTCACATCTGTATGTCACTGCATTAAACATTTAACTGCCATAATGGATCAACCCTCTTTATATAAAACCTGCTTCTTATTTTTGTAGTTTTAGCCATTGTTCCTATCCTTGGTAATAACTTTGTATTCATCAAGTTCATGTTTGAGGTCTGAGGAAAAGATAAAGGCTAAGGATAGCTCAGATAGGGCGAGAAACAGTAACCAGTAAGACCAGTGACGTTATATCCCAAACTGAGCATTGTAAACATCCATCACAGGTCACAGTGAAAATGAAAATTTTGGTAATTAATTCACAAACATCATGTGTTTTTCAGCCTCTCACATGAGGATCTGCTACTTTTCTTTTTTCTATGTGCCTATCTATTTTACTGGTCTTTTTTTGTTTTGTTTTTTAAGTCTTTAAGGACAGGCAGATAGAACTAAGTTACATGCAGTGAATTGAATACATAACTAAAAGCCAGAAACCACAGAACGGATTTTATGAAACCCTGCAGTGAACTGCTGTTTCTCAAATCAGACTGTGTGGTGTGTTTTTAGTTCTAGCACTGCATGAAATGGAACATGGATGTGTCCCTCGATGTCTGAGGGAAGCTGTTATTTATCTATTTTTTTGTCTCTAACAGACTTTGTGAGGATTTTTCTATAGTCGCAAAACGGTGTCAGTTAATTTGCAGACCAGACACAGAAAACTGTTTTCCCTCTGCGATGAAAATTAGATCCAGCTGTGTTAGAGAAATAGCTGTGGTCAGAATTCTGCCTGAGGTTTTTCAATATTTTATGCCTTATTTGACACAATTGTTTCTCTTAAATCTCGGGGGTTATACAGTATATAGATTCTAATAATTATTCAAACCAAAATGTTTGAGAGTCAGCTTAAAGCAGCTGAGTCAGCCAAATGTATTTCAAAAAAGTGCAGAGCTTTCTGCATGTAAGTGTGATAAAAGAGAAAGTGATTATTTTAGATGCATGATTTACATCTGACTCACTGACTAATTAATTTAAATGGCCATTGAAACAAAAACAGTAAATCCATTCATCCTACAGCAGAACAAATAATTCTCCAGTCAGGCTCATGTGACTTGATTTTCCCTTTTCCTCTCTCTCTGGAAACTTATTTCCTTCTCTCTGCCTCATCAGTCTTTGCTGACACTTTTATTCGCCTCACATTCCTCCAGCCCACATGTACATTCATGGTCATTCATGGTCAGGATGATGTAGGTGAATGTAGATCTGATAAGTGTTGGTGCGAGTGTGGAGGAGGCTGACTCTGGATGCCAGACATTTCTGCGTGGACCCTGCTGGAGGTTCACTATTTTCTGATTTTATTCAGCCAAGAAACGCTTTGGAATGAATATATTTAATATTTAATTGAAAAGCGCCAGACACGCATTTGCAACTGTTGATTTGTGTTTCTTGGCGTTTCTGTTCAGCTGCCTGGTGAAACAGATGAGCCGAGCTGGCTGCAACTCCATATTCTGGATGTTTAGACAGTTAACAATGTCCTTCTGTGTGCTTAATTAGTTGTCAGCATTTTATTTGCCCTGATGTTCAATCCACCGCCGTCTGGATAAAACAAACATTTATATTTTTACTGTAAATATTTCCTGACCCAGTTTCGCTCTGCTGTTCTGTGCAGGAACGTCTGGCGACTGGATTTAGACCAGTGTCTGTTGGACAGCAGCCAGACAATACAAAATACTGTCTTTGATGCAGTTTGTTAAGTTCCATAGTTCGTTACAACAAAAGGGAAATAGGTTTGTATAAGTAAACACGTCATTACCTTTATTTTAAAACTTTATAGTGCCTTGTGTGCTTGATGCTCTAGGTCACCCAGCATTTGTGATTTTATGGCATAAACACTATGATGAACATCCACTTTTCTAGATGAGCTAAGTAAACTAACCGTATCAGTTGCACAGTGGAAGTCCCCATTGGAAGTTAAAGTTATACGGTGAAGACCAGAACTTTGGATATCAGAGGTGGTGACAGCCTCATGTAACGGGCAGCATTCTGGATCTACAGCCTCAAAACCGCAGCTCAGCATTCCATAGGAGCGTTATTGAAGACAAATGTAAAACAGAAAAATGACTACAAAGCAATGAGCTACACATTTCAACATTTTAGCATCTCCTTCTACCTCTTCACCCACTCCTCCATCATCCCTTTGCTCCCAGTCCTCACCAAAAATGAACAGTATTCATGGTATTCCTAAAAATATTCAACTGACACATTAAACAGAACTAATAGAAACAACGAGGAACAAAAGAAACAAAAAGAAAGGAGGCAAAAAGAGTGAGAGGAAAGTCTCATACCGTTAAAATCAGTCAAATTTAGCTTGATGCAAATGAATTGTTTAAGGTTTTAGGAATGACGAGCTCCTACAGGAATTACATGAAGGTGGAGTTGGTGATTTTCGATGATTTTCCAATGATTTTCCATAGTAATAAGCGATGTACTGATAGATCGACCCATGGCTGGCACATTCATGATCTACTGAGTTGTGACTCGAGTCTGGCTGATTTTTAATCAGCCGATACACATGCTTTTTTTTGCAGTGATCTCTCAAATGTGTTCATCAAACATTATTAACGAAGATGAAGACAGAATATTTTACAGTTTAACAATAGACCTTGTGGTCTATAATGACATCGGTGCAGGACAGTAAACTTTACTGGGAATTTAATAACTCCCCAACCATCTATTTTCTACGTTATAATCTCTATAAAAAAGTTTTCATAGAAACCGATGCCTGTGACAAGCCAATATTGACCAATAATACCAGTTAAGTGATGTAACTCTGGGTTACTGCTTATTCAGTCAGTTTGTAAGGCTAGGTTACAACTGAAAAATGCATATTATGTTGTAGATAGTTGTATAGCATACTAAAAAAAAGCATTTGAAGCAGTTGCTTTAACAAATAATCTTTCACTGTATTAAAGGTTGTTTCATTTAAACATGCTTTGAATTTATGCTCTTTCAAACATAGTGTAATTAAGTCCTGAATTACTTAAAAACAGTTCAGTTGCTTTTCTAATGAAGATGTCTTTGCTGCCCTGACACAAAAGGGAGAGTAGATAACAAACAAAAGGAAATAATCGGCCAAATTGTTGTGTCACACATCCGTACCTGCCCCTCCGTTTGAACCAGCTCGCTGCCTATTTTTAGTCGCCACATTCACTCTGTTTGTAACCAGGATGGTGCCGATCTGGTAGACTAAGCGCTGAGTCAGGCTGGCGGAATGTGAAACAAACCCACATTTATAAAAAGAAGTAAGTGGGATAGCTTCCTGTCCTCATTTCAGAGAGAGCCTCCTCCTATTTCCACTTCAACGTCGTATCGACTTTGTCAGAAAAATGTAGTTGCACTGGAATCCAGTTCAAGATGGCGTGGCTTGTTCAGCTGCTGGAGGCTGTCTGCTGAGAATCTGCAACCCTGAATTGCACAGATCTCTCCCACATTTTCTCACAGCTAAGTTATTTGAGCGCTAAGTGCCCAGAGAGGTTTCATCTTAGTCATTTAAGAAATGTGATGCAAATCAAGAGGCATCTAGACAAACATGCAGGCAGACTCTGTGAGAGAAGAGCCCCTCATCACTGGCTGCGAGTGTAAACTGCTTTCTTGAAGACCAACCTACCGACTGCAGCCACAGCCACTCTTTTAATTAAAGTGGCTTCTTGTCAGGTTAGATTAGAAAATGCTCACCTGCTTCCTGCTGATGGCGACCAGGCAAACTGTTGGTCTTTACTTGATGTCTGGACATCTTTCTGCTTGTTTGGACCTTTTGCTTTTGGATATCTGTGTATTCAAAAGCCTCAGCTAAATTCAGCTTTTATCGGTTTCATTCTTTCTATTGATGTGTTTCGGGCCTTTTGAAGTGACACTGAACCCTTCTATTTAAAGTATTGATCGCTCAGTGTTTTGTTCAAGTAGTAGGCAGAGTTTGGTTATCATGGCAACGCTCGTCCTTGCTGGAAGAGGCATGAATAGGAGCATTATGGTGGGAACTGACTCGGCGGATGGAGCGAGGCGCTGCCCTTGAGCGCTGCATTTCTCAGAGCTTGAAGTGATAGCAGCGCGGCCTCTGTGGTTTGGCTGATAAGCACCTCTCCTGCTGTCAAGGCCCTCGGCTGCAGCTGTGCCTCAGTCATTATACTGTACTGGATTTACAACCATCCAGGGGTTTGTCCTTTTCTCACTCCCATCTATCCGTCACACGCGCCACCCTCCCTCTGTAACACGCTGTAAGGATTTCTACAAGAGTCACTGAAGTTCAGGTTCTGCATGAGCCGTAGTCTGACCGTAGAGGGAAAGTTTGCTTTTACTGTTTCAGTTCATGTTGAAACAGAAGTCACATGACTCTGCAGTATCTTGTTTAGTGGACAAAGTCCCAGTCAGAGTCAGTTTGTCTGCATTTATTTCACAAGAATCCGATGTTTTTTTTGTTTGTTTTTTATTGCGCTGCAGAACACGTGTTGTTTTTCAAGCAGGTGGAACTGAACTGTATCAGCCTTCTACTGTCACTTGTGTTTTGAGGTTTTTCTGCGTAGGTCGTTGAGATGATGAGCTTAATGTCTCGTTTGAGAACTGACGCTAATGTTTTTTTGTCACTCAGTTGTTATGTGCTATCACCCGAGTTTGAATACTCTTGTACTATATGGTACAATATGGTGAAAAAGATCATATTGCCATTATGTTAAGTTACTATTGCTGTACGATACAGGATTATTGAAACCGAAATATAAGAACTGCAGTAGTGCTTGAAAATACTGTTTCACTCATTACACTGGTTTTCCAAGCTCACAGCCATCCCCATTTGAGCTTGTCTCCATGGTAACAAAGACACAACAGAGAGACTTGGCGTTGACTGAGATGTAACCGAATACATCCTGACCAAGAAAGCAGGCAGTGAAGCGGGGAGTCGCAGGGAGGCTTGGGACTGGACGCTGATGACTAATGCTCCCAGGATGCACTACAAGGGGCCGTGACGGATGACTGTGGCACGCCAGATTACATGCCATTCCTCCATCGAGGCCTCGGCTTTAGTGATTCATGCCGCTGTAGCTCTGCTGTTTAGGTTAGATGTGATCAGCAGCCTCGGCGGTCAGACTGTCGAGGTCCATCTTTACACGGTGGTACAAGCTGCTGATTGGAGGCTCATGAAACTGAGCTGTGTCACATTTTAGTTGTGCTACTGAGTTGTACGACATGTTTGCATAAAACTGGATTGAGATTTTGTAAGTGATAGCAGATGGCTTACGTCCTTTAGGGTATTAACTGTTTGGTTTGTAACTTTGGCACAGACCAGGAATTTCAAGTATAAGGAAGACTAATTCAGTTTCAAAAATGTAGGTGAGGTCAGTTTTATTTGACGTAGCCTGTTATCACAAATTGCCTGACAGAACAATTAAGAATAAATCAAATACAAGCATTTTGCCTTTATAGTAATACTAATACAGAAAACAAGGTACTGTGGAATCGACCTAGTACTTCAAAACCAATATGGCAGTATGGGTGACTCTGACCTCTTTCCCAACCGATACCGCGGCTGGTTTCAGTCTGGTGTTTATAGACAGATGATGTTGGTTGTTTTCAGTGTTCATTTAGTCTTTTGTGCAGGATCTTGCTAAAATAAACTTTCCATTTCGCAAATTAGGCCTTTTAGTAGTTAAATGTTTTAAACTCAATGTGCACCCGCTTTTTCCGAAGCTTGATTGTATCCCAGTGGCTACTTAAGGAAACGGAACCCTTTGCTGTGGGACACGTCCAGGGAAAATTTTTTTATCACAGATATGCAGTCTGAAGGTTCAGAATTAAGCATTTCTAAAGCACAAAATCCAAGACATATACAGTTTCCTTTTACATAAGATAAAAAGAAAAGCTGTAGATTCTCATGAGTTAGAAGACAGAACTAGTAAGTGTTGGACATTTTTGCTTGGAAAATAGCAAAATGAATGCAGATCAGTTTCACCTAATCAGTTAATTGATTACTCACTTCAGCTCTAAATGGGTTATTTTCCTGCCCTTGTTATTATAAAGAACCCTTTATGCCTCTTAGCAGCTGACTTTAAAGAGGAACTATGTAGAAACTGGCATTTTACACAGCGCAGCACCACTGTCGTGATTCTAGGGTACAAATCCCAGGTCTGTAACAATGTGTCAGACTTATAGGTGCTAACTACAAACAAAACCTATTACATCATGACAATGTTACGTGTTGAAAACCTGTATGTTGCGGTAAACATGTATGAAACGCTGTGATTCTACTCTCTCACTGAAGTCACGTAGTGCAGAAACAAGTGATGTGGGGCAGAGTGGCTGAGACAGAGACAACATTCACCCCATTACTGAGTCTGTACCATCAAAATGATTTTAAAGCTGTAATTTCGTGGTAAAAAGAAGTTACATAATGTTCTTTTAAGTGGAGTTTCTGTCTGGTAACATGCAGCAGTGCTGATGTGTGTTACGTGTGTGGCTGACGAATCAAACTGTCTCTGTCAACGTCACTGTCTTCTTTCGTGGTTTGTTGCATTTTAGTTTTTCATGTTCAGGAGAAATCGACAACAAAATGCCGCGATGGTGACATGTAACAGCCCACAGAGCTCTCATTCATGCAACAAGCGGCTTGTGTTAATTCCCTGTTGGGTATATACAGGCTGCAGCTTGTATTGTAGTGCCAGTTATCCAGTAAGCTCTGTTTAGTAACAAGCTATTGTTTGTTTGTGCACGGCCACGCACATGATTCACAAAGTATGACTCACAGGGAGATGAGCCAAAAAAGAAGAGAGCCGGGTCACACAGATGGTCATAATTAAAGGGTTTCATCCCGAAATGAGATGTCGGTCACTTTTAACTAGTCGTTCCGTGGTAGCGGTGGCATCTTTCCTCTGCTTTCAACTCCCTCTAATCTGCTCAAATTAGATATTTGAAGAGCTTGTTCCAACGTGTAAACTCCAACATAATATCTAAGGATCTAACAGCACTTTGTGTCAAAGAGCAGCGAGTGACCGGGGTCATTAGTCGAAGTCAAATGTCTTTAATTTCTGTCTTCTCTATCCCGCAGAGCTCGACGCAGGAGATCGGCGAGGAGGCCGAGGAGGACGCCATCTTCACCATCACGCTGAGGAAGGTGCAGCTTCACCAGTCGGCCAGTAAGGGGCAGCGATGGCTGGGCGTGGACACAGACTCCGCCCTGAGCCTCTACGAGACCTGCAAGGTTCGGACCATCAAGGCCGGCACGCTGGAGAGGCTGGTGGAGTACATGGTGTCGGCGTTCAGGGGCAAAGACTCCACCTACGTCACCATCTTCCTGTGCACCTACCGCTCCTTCGCCACCACCAAGCAGGTGCTGGATCTCCTGCTCCACAGGTATGGCAGCCCGACACACCTGGTTGTGTACAACCAGTGTAAAAGTAAAGATATTGTGCTAAAATATGACTTTGGTAGAAGTGAAAGTCGCAAGTTCTCAATAGAACTTTAGTTATAGTCTAAAAGTTTTTGATATTTACGGAACTTAATTATCCAAAGTACCATAAAAAGTAAATTATAACTATGTTTATATGTATACACTGTATATTATGGGTTGAGTTATTAGTGACCTGGTCAGTTATGGAATCCAATATTTGGCATTTTACGTTAAGACTGTTGTTAATTGTAAGGAAGCTCAAGCCAGAAAATGTATGCCTGACTTCCCTTTCAATTTCGAATATTTGATTGTTCAAAAAATGGGTAGCTACTGCCAATTTAGTCAAATCAATTGAAAATGAGCAGAAAATATAACTGTATCCCTAATGATTGATATGTGGAAATATAAAGCAATGTTTCCTTAAATGCGAATTCCCATTTTATTCATATGTAACAAAGAAGAGAATGGAAATAGTGGTTGGCTTCCTTCAATGTCCTTGTCATTTAAAAAAAAAAGTGCTTTCTTTTATTTTCAATTTTTAAACCAGCTAGTTATTATATATGTTAAATAAAATATTGAATATTCTATTCAATAAAGTTAGAACAACAGGCATATTGACACCAGCTGTCACCAACTTTTTAGCATTTCAAAAAATGTAGTTGGCTAATTAATGGTTTCAATATACTTAAGTTAGAACATTTTGTCCATGCATGGCGCTTCGAACACGTGGCCTTTTCATACAGTTGATTACATCCACACAGGATCCTCTTTATTTCAAGTTCAGTGTATGTTAAACTAATGAGTTTCTTTAGAATCCAAATTAAAAAAATGTTCATTAACCTGGACTAAACAGGACTAAACTTGTGTTTCTGTTTTCAGGTATGCCAAGCTCCAAAACGTCCCCGCAGCCACTGCACACAGAGTCTCCCAGGACGACTGCACAGAGCTGAGAAAGTGAGTCTGCTGCGACCTTCAGTGTCGAGCTGCCAACATTAATCACTGAGTACATTCACAGCACTGAGCCTCTTCCCACTCCTGCCCGGGTTAAAGGGATATCAACAGAGTTGGAAGTTGCAATGGGTCATTTTTCTTTGCTAGACGTCTGTCAAACCCGGGGCGGGAGGAGCAGCAGGAGTTTGATAAAACGATGTTCTTGAGCTGATAAAACTGTAATAAATCACAAGAAAAAGCACTTGAACTCTGCGGCCCTTTGTAGCTTCAGTTTTACTGAAACTGATCGTTAACATTGTTAGCATAGCTCGTTGAAACGACAGGACATAGTTCAAGGTTTTATTTATTTGCTGTTCTTCAGAACAGGGTTGTTCAACAAAATGCAAGTTGTGGTCCTTTGATTTCCCACAAGCAAAACAGACAAAGTAGTGCAGCGGGTGCTGGCTTCATGCTAAAGTATTACAGCTTAAAACAGCTTATGTAAAAATGTTTACGTCAATTTGATATTTCCTTAATGCTAACTAACTAAAATTGTTACATGTTAGCATGACACTTCACTTTGAGTATTTGACAAGAAGACTACAGAACAAGAGCTCAGTCGACTCTTAATGTGAATGTTAAGTTAGAAATGAGTTGTTAGTATTTTTAACATCACTCAAAGAAAGAGTTATTAAGAGTTATTGTCAAAGCTGTGGCGATGACATGTAATTATTTTTTTGAAGGACTAATTCAACAACCTGCTTAAAGTTTTCACTCTGATTGAAAAATGTATATTTGTTTTAGAATATATTTCCTGACATCTTTTCTTCTCCGCGCAGCACTGTTTCATCCATCCTTGGCGCGTGGCTGGATCAGTACTCTGAGGACTTCTGGACCCCTCCGAACTACGACTGTCTGCACCAGCTTCTTTCGTACCTTCATCGTCACTTCCCCGGCTCGGACCTGGAGCGTCGCGCCCGCAACCTGCTGGCCCACTTCCACCGCCGACAGCAGTGTGAGCCTGATCCTGATGGTATGAAGGCAGGACAGGAGAGGGACAACAGGGCAGGGACCTCCAGAATAAAATGCCACCAGCAGAAACTAAAGCTGTGGTCAACATGTGCCAGCTAGATTTATTTTTTATGACTTTTCTTTGGCAAATGTAAACAATTGTCTTAACATACATCGACACATTTGATATAGTTGCAGACACAGTGTCAATTCTCATGTTGTAGTATTGTCATTATAAAGAACAGTTTGATTGTACAAGCAGTAAGCACGACAGTCGCTATCAACACTCATGCGTTTGACCACTGAGTGAAATCTTTAAACCATGTGGAGAAACAACAACGCTAAGGTCAAAGAGAGGATGAGAAGTGTAGGAACTGTGTGTAGGTTGAGCTCAGTTCAAGGCGGTGTTGTGAAAAAGATGTGTTTTTATCTCTTCAGGGGAACACATCGGCTGCCCTTTTGCAACGCAGGAAGAGAGCGGCTTTGAGGACGAACTTCCTGCTTTTAGTTTCCTGTCGTTCGACCCAATCATGGTGGCCGAGCAGTTCACGCTCATGGACGCGGTAAGCATGTTTCCCTTTCCTTTCTGTTCTATGCCCACTCATCTCTGTAAAGTTGTCCAGATCCAGGATGGACTCAAAATGAAACTTTTTTTTTTCTTTTTTCAATGTTTCACATCTCTGTGTTTCCATCTCTGTCCAGGATCTGTTTAAGAAGGTGGTGCCCTACCACTGCCTGGGGGGGATCTGGTCTCAGCGGGATAAGAAGGGAAAGGAGCACCTTGCTCCCACTATTAGAGCCACTGTGGCTCAGTTCAACTCAGTCACCAACTGTGTCATCACCACCTGCCTGAGCAACCCGACGCTGAAGCCCAACCAGAGAGCCAGGCTGCTGGAGAGGTGGATAGACGTGGCTCGGGTGAGCAAACATCGCTGGTTTACTCAGTTTATTTGCAATTTAGATCAATGTTCTATGTTTTTGATGGTCTTGCAACAAATATGGCTATTAAAACAGTAGTTATAACGTAGTTTGTTCTATTTCTGACTTTAAATTTGTTCCTGTTGCATTCAGGAGTGTCGGATCTTGAAGAACTTCTCGTCGTTGCGAGCCATCCTCTCCGCCCTGCAGTGCAACGCCATCCACCGCCTGAAAAGGACCTGGGAGGAAGTGTCACGGTAGGTTTCCAGTTTTTGGTCAAAAGCAGTGGGCTCCTAGTATATTGCTGCATATATAAATAGATTAAAAACTGTTGAAGGCAGTGGGGCTATCTGGGTTTTAACTTGTTTGTTTTGCGTGCACTGACTTCTGCGTTTGCTCACAGAGAGAGTTTCCGCACCTTCCGTGAGCTGTCCGAGATCTTCTCAGACGACAACAACTACTCCCTCAGCCGAGAGCTGCTGGTCAAGGTTGGTCACAGCTTCTCAACAGCACGCACAGAAATGTTCAAACCCCAAACGTTATTTAGATTTCCAGAAAATGCGGTCATATTAACCAGTATTACACAGTATCGTTTAAAATGTCACGTATCGGGACAATGGACATTCAAGAAAAGAAAAGCAAATTACGTTGTGAAAAGCGTTGCGTAAACGGCTCTTTTTAATTGGACAAATCAATCCATCATTCTGCGTCAGTTAAATAACGTCAACGCTTCGCAGAACAGATGGCGGCAGGATGTATGGCATGGTGACCTGTCCCATCTGTGCTCTCATGCCAGCTGCAGAGGAACATCCACAGAAACATCCTGCAGGAGAGAACACCTTGTACCGTGTTCTTGGATAACAGTATCTGTGTATTGCTCATGATGTCCTGGGTGGGCTCCGTACAGCTGACAGATTGCTGTCATCGTTTATCTGATTTGTGGAGTTTAATGCAGGGAGGTGTTGACACCTCAAGTGTTTTGCAGCTTGTACTGACGCACTCGGTACAAGGACAGCAGGAGCTGACACACAGAAGAAACGCGACGGAACGGGAAATGAGACTGAATCTAATTGTGTCATAAAGTGCCGTTGTCATAATAAGTGAAACAAACAAAAGATCACAATGATAAGAAAATGCTCTGACATGCTTTATCATCTCAAAACATAGACATGATGCACATATTTTACATTCATAATAACTCACACATTCCAAGGATGTCTTATCATATCGTAGCACCAATGGAGCTTTTTTGGCACAGAGGAATAAAATGTATCAGGCTTTGATCCACACACAGTGCTTGATAGTAGATACATTCATTCACAGAATAGACACAGACTTTCAGTGTTCCTAATGGACCCCTAAACAGAAGTGTACTGTATGTGGACACTGCACCACTTTCTTCCCATTCATACAAATATCTTTTCAATGTGTGAAAATAAAGACTGCCTTCATTTGTAAACCTGATGCAGTTTGCTGATGTAACAGCGAGTGAACACTTGGGGTTTCCTCCGAGGGAATTCCTGCTGACGTCAAGGTTAGCAGGGAACCTTTGGCAGGTGTAGATAACAGCTCTGATCCGACGCCTTGCGAAAGATCACCTCGGGGTGTTGCCTGTCTCTCGCGCTATCTGCTCAGAGCAGGCTGCGTTCACTTGACTCGGTCAGCTCGAGTTACACGGGCAGCAGAAGGCCTCTGAGCATTACATCACTCTGAGGAATGTGACTGGAAACACCAGGAGGTTACTCAGATGTTTTTTGCCTCTAAAGTTCTGCAAAAAGTGAACAGTGTTTTAAAGAACAGCAGTACAGAAGTATGGCCTCATTCACGGCCGTGCTTTGTTGTTACAGAAACGACTTCTTACAAACCTGAAAACTAAATTAACAAATGTTTCATCAAATCGTTTTCCTTCTACTTTCGTGCACTTGCAGGCCTGTAAAAAATGTAAACATTTAATACCTCAGTGGGTTAAAAGTGTGCCAGAATTCACTCTTGAAGCTTTTGGATGTATTCTGAGCCTAAGTGCAGCGAAACATCCTTGAAGGGAGGTTCCCACTTTGTGACCCCTGAGACGTCCAGGCCAGCTGCAAGTGTTAGCTGCTCATGTTAAAACAACACAGACAATCGGAACACAAGACCTTATGTTTCTATGGAAAACAACAGTGATTTTGGTGGTTTTATCAATTGCGTTGTTTTCAGAAATAAAGGCGCAATATCACAACAATGTAACTGTTAAGATGATATCACTGTCGAATTAGCAACCGAAGAAAGTGAAACAGTTGGATATTTTAAATTCATGTATTTATTTCCAGTGTTTTGGTTTGGTTTGGTTCTGATAAAAGTTGTGTGGACTGAAATGTCACAAATCACATCAAAGTAAAACAGTGTGCAGGAAGTTGTATGTCAAATTGTGATTTCATCTTACATTTGAGAGATGATACTTGAGATGTGCAGAGATATTGTTCACAATCAGACAAGGTGTTGTTGAAAAGCTGAAACTGTTAATCAGTCTTAGGAAGATTAATGGTGGTGTCAGCTGACATGGGTGGGAAATGTGTTAGGGGTTCTTGCAGGTTCTTGCAGGAGCTGTTGCACAGGATCTTAAGAGTTGCAGTTTATCTGTTTGTGCATGTGATATTGATGTGTTGTTTGTTATTATTCTGCAGGAGGGAACCTCCAAGTTTGCCACTTTGGAAATCAACCCCAAACGAGCTCAGAGGAGACATCAACAGCAGAGAGACCTGGTGAGTCCGCAAACTTAAACTGATCTCTGTGTAATGGTTTATGAATAACTAAAGATCCATCACAATTCTTCTTCAGAGCAACAAGTAGCGTTTATTATGTGGCAACAGCCTCATCTAGTGGCAAGTTGTGTCACTGCTGTCCGTCCAAAACATGTCTTATCTGATGCATTTGAGTGTCTCTGCCTTGAGTAATTGTGTCCTGAAGGCAGTGATATTGTTTTCCGAGCTGCTGTTTTCTCACCCAGCCTCAATGTTTACCTCCACGCATTGTCCCTCTGTGAACAGGGAGTGATGCAGGGGACGATTCCTTACCTGGGCACCTTCCTGACGGACCTGGTGATGATGGACACTGCCATGAAGGATTACACTGAGGTCAGACACCTGACATGTGATTGGACTGTCACAAGTTTTGTTTTTACCCTCCTCAGCAGATTTTTATCCTCTTTCCTCACCTTTTCATGTTTTTTTTTTTTTAGGGTGGTCTGATCAACTTTGAGAAGAGGAGAAAGGTGAATACTGTTTTTCTTGTTCACCTCAGAAGAGATGAAAATATATCTTGCAAATCAAAACTGGACGATCAAATTATTTTCTTTAACCATTTCCTGCTCTGCTCTTCTCGATACCTGCAGGAGTTTGAGGTGATCGCTCAGATCAAACTGCTTCAGTTGGCCTCCAACAACTACAGTTTCACTCAGGACAGCCACTTCAGGGAGTGGTTCGCAGGCGTGGAGAAACTCAGCGAGGCAGAGAGGTTAGTCGTCCGCTCAAGTCGTTTTGTTTTTTTTCCGTTTTTTCTCATCAGTATGTGTCCGACTTTCTGTAAAGTTTACAGCTCTTGTTGCCCTTGTCTTTCCATCCACTGACTTTATCCAAATCTCATCTGCTTTTCCTTTTCTGTGCAAGTTGCTGCATAAATTAGTAAATAGCTTTTTGGTTATTTCCATGTCATTCATTTATTCAGTACAGGCTCCTTTTTGACTGTTAAGTTTTAAATCTTTATGTACGGTAGATTAGTGGAAATGGTCATTACAGCCTGTGTAGGTTGTCTAGTCATCATAGCTTTCAATAATGTTGAGTGCTGTGCTCATAAGCTTGCTACAAAAACACCAGAGCACTTAGGAGGGGGAAGGAGGCCGGGAGCACTTAAGAGCAACTGAAAACCATTTATAAACTCTAATATTGCTACAGGGAAGATGTTTGGTAGATGCAGTTCCCACTGGTGAAATCCATTGGATGCATCTGGAAACAACAGATAAATGATACGCGTCATCTGAGCTTTAAGAAGTATTAGGGTTGGGGTATTAAAGCATCGTCAGGCAAGTTTTACATCATCATCTATCCGTACTTTGTGTTCCTGCAGCTACAATCTGTCCTGTGAGATCGAGCCTCTGTCAGAGTCGGCCAGCAACACGCTCAGAGCCAAGAAGAATGGAGGAATCATGAAACGCTGGAGCGAGTAAGTTGATCAGTACTGAGATGGAGAATATGCTGTTAGAGAGCGATATAAGCATTTTACAGCACATAAGCTGTCCACATGTTTCACAGCTCACATTATAATCACAACCTAGTTTCTCTCCAGTATTATGACAGTTTTAAACGCCTCTCCCTGTTATATTTCATGTCCAGCCGGCAGTTGACGGAGGCCGGCTGCAGCAGCGCCCCGGGCTCTCATTCCAAGTCCTTCGACCACTCACACTACAGACCGTATCAGGGGGGTGGTGGGGACAGCGGCGACGCTCTCAGTGTCACGTCAGTCAGCTCCAGTGGTTCAGACCTGGAGGACGTGAACGCCAGCTTCCTGTCCGATTCACCGGAGGGACATGAGAGAAAGGTAAGGAGGGGAAGACGGGTTGCAGGAGTCACTGCTGGTGATTATGTGACAGGATATTCATTGGAACGCTCCACTAATGTTGTCTACTTATCCTGGTAGCTGCGTTTCACAGTTAATGTATGATGGTTAAATATGGCGACTGACCTCACTTCCAAGCAGGGAATTATACTCGAGTGTTTTATGTTCACCTGTGTGGCTGTTTGCTGACGGCTTCTGTTTTCTTCTCTCTGTCTCTCTCTAGACGTCGACTCCCTCTGTGAAACTAAGCGTCTCTGCTTTGGGTAGAGAAGCTCCAGCAGCAGATACAACGTCAACGGTAACAAGACTTTTTTGATTTTCGTTTTTTTTTTTTTTATCCTTAAAACATGATCTTCCTTGTTTATAGATGGCAGTATGACATTGAAGTTAAAAATGTTTAACCACAATTATATGAGCTCCTAAGTGGTTCTGGGTCTATATATTTCTGTAGAAGAATATACATAATGTCCCATTCTCACAACAGTTGAGTTTATCGAGTAGATCTTTTGTGTTAGCGAGCCAACAAGCTAATGGTGTTAAATGTTAACATAGTAAATAGTATTAATAGTAGTAGTAAATAGGGCTGCATGATATCGTAAAATAATCATGTCGCTATTATTCTGACAATTATTACGATTCACGATTAGTGGGAATGATCATCTTTGCATCACAATTTTCATTTTCACAGAACAAACTATATTCAAATCATGATGATGTGATATTTGTTGGCGTCTGTACCAAACAAACATGTTTTCTTACATTTATAGAACAAGATTTGTAGACCAGGACATCTCTGCAGGCCTACAGTACTTCATTATAATGCTGTTTTTTCATTTACCTAAAAACAATTCCAGCTTCTGTGATTTGGATATTGCACTTTGCTGTATTGGGAGTAGACTTGAGTATTGGTGTTGTTGAAATTAAACATTTTGGATCAACATGATTTTGATAAAACAGGCAAAAATGGTAAATCTTATATAGTTCCTGCTTCTGAAGTATGCAGAATTTAAATCTGATTTTAACATTTTAAATTTCACTTTTGGGCTCTGTAAAATTTTTTGTGAAATTCTTCACTATTTTATTACATTGTCCAGCCTAAATGATTTATCCCTTGAAGAGTTTGCCCCAAGGATTTCAGAGAGTAAATAAAGAATGGTTATAAAAAACTGTAGCAGCAGAGGCTGAGATATCCTGACTCTTCATCCATAGTTTGGGTCAATCTTAAAAGGCACTAGGTCCTACATTTCCCATTATGCAGCTCCATTTTACATCTCTTTATTAAACCCGGTAAATGCTTGTAAATAGTCCACATCTTTTAAACCCCACACCCAGAGTTTGTGACATACACTTTCTGCTAAAAGGAAAGGTACAAGCCCATGCTAAAATAGCCCAGATAACATCACTGTGGCATCAACAGGGTTACTGTCACACTCTTGACACAACTACACTTAACTATTCACAGGCTGGCCATCATATTTTGACAAACAGATCTTGATAATATAAAATTTGTGTAGTATTCCTTTAATACGGACAGATGACTTCATGATGTCCGGTGTGGTTTTAGCTTTATCATCACCACCTTCTCTGCTCTCCTGTCGTCAGTTCTGGGAATGTACGTCACTGTCGTCTCTGGACACCTCCGGCACGGGCTCCAGCTCCGGTTCGGCCTCCGGCTCCAGCAGCGCCTCCTCCTCCTCCGTCTCGTGCTCCACCCCTCTGTCCGCCTCCCGCTCACACAAACGCTCGGTGTCGGCGGTGTCGAACTACTCGACTCTGTCGCTGCCGCTGTACAACCAGCAGGTGGATGACTGCTGCATCATCAGGGTCAGCCTGGATGTGGAGAACGGCAACATGTACAAGAGCATCCTGGTGAGGGCATTTCCTAGAACGCCAGTTGAAAAAAACCCATAGTAAAAAAAAAAAAAAAAAGAATAGTAAAATAATGTAGAAAAGCAGGTACGAAATATGAATGTCATGTCTTATAACATGCTCACAAAGCAGTAAGAAACTAAATTCATTTTACACTCAGACTTTGTCTTTGTGTGCTTGACTGTGACGACGACACGAGGCTTTGATGTTTGTTCCTTGATCCAGGTGACGAGTCAAGACAAGACTCCAGCCGTCATCCGGAAGGCCATGATCAAACACAACCTGGAGCGGGAGAAGACTGAGGAATATGAGCTGATGCAGAAAATCTCTGAAGACAAAGGTACAAACGAAAAACAAACATTCTGACTGTGATTTCTCGATGTGAGATGAAACATCAGAGAAGGGGGTGGATCTCATCTGCAATCATATATATCCTTATTTTTTTTTCATTGTCGTCAAAATATTGATCAGGCAAAGGTTTACACATGACATAAACTGATGTCAGGTTTTTTAGGATTTTGTTTATTTCTTTTCTGCTGTGGCAGCCAGGGAGAAATGTATTAATCAGTTGGATATATCAGCTTATCCAACTGAGAATTTATTTTGTTACCACCACCAACAAAAATGAACTGGTAAACTGGACAAAGGAAAGAAAATGCTGTAGAGCAGTCCTGTTATTCTGTAAAATTATATTTTCAGTTTTTAAAGTGTACATTAGTAACACAATGTCCATTTTTAGAATCTAATACTGCAAATTAAACAAAATAATGTGTTGGTGCAGTGGAGTCTCCGTACAAATGACCACAGAGATGATTAACTTATGTCTAGAGTTGACCTGAATGCTTAGAAGCTTTGAAGCTTCCCGTAGTAATCGGCGTCTAAATCCATGTTTGCATGATGTCTTTTTTTTTTCCAAGAGAAAAGAGATATTGTGTCAGCAGCACCCAAAAAGAGGCCAAAGATTGATAAAGAACATGCAACGAAGCTCCTTAATGGCTTCTGATTAGTTGCACATTGATGCGACACAGCACAGTATCCACAAGGGAGCATTTCTGAATCCTTGAGCGTGTGCAACTGCTAAAAACTAGCTGGCTGGTTGAGTTCACTTTTGAGTATTTGGAGACGGGGATGGAATAGTGGCTGACGTCTTCCCCTCGTGCACTCTTCTTTCATTTGACTCATAATTACACTAATAGCAAAGTAAGTTTGTAAGTACATTGAAATGGTGTGTGTGTGTGTGTGTGTGTGTGTGTGTGTGTGTGTGTGTGTGTGTGTGTCACATCAAAAATGGTATCTGGACCAGCTTTAGTCGTGGAAGAATAAATCATGATATTATTTCTCTTTTGATTCATTGAATATATCTCCCCACAATAGAAGGTTTGTTTTGACTGACTACATGTTGTTTCTTCTCTCTCATCTCGCTCTGTAGAGCTCCGGATCCCGGACAACGCCAATGTTTTCTACGCCATGAACTCCACTGCCAACTACGACTTTGTGCTAAAGAAGCGCGGCTCGGCCCGGCCGGTGCGGGCCAAGAATGTGGCCAGTTCGACGCTGCCTCGCATGAAACAGAAGGGACTGAAGATCGCTAAAGGGATTTTCTGAGGAGAAACGCACCACTTCCTGCCTCCCCTACGACCCCTTAACCCTCTCTGGTCTCCGCTCCTCAGAAGAAACATTTCTGTTCGGATCTGTTGGAGGTGAACTTGAAGTATCCGAGTTTTGCTTTGGACAAAGACTGAGACGCCGGAGGAGATGAGATAAAATGACAAAGCAACCTTTCTGTGGATGAGCAGAAAGCAGAGGAGCACCTTAGCACTTAGTAACAGCTGTCGTGTCATCAGGACCCTCAGAGGACGTTAAAAAGGCTGAGTCTGTCGCAGGAAGCGCCCAGGATAGAGGCCGGGACACGTGTAGGGGAAAAGAAACAGCTGCGTTGGTGTCAGGCGTAGCTGCTCTTTCTGAAATTTCTCTTAACCAGTTGTGTCGGCGTGCAGAAGAGCAGATCCATTTCATTTCTTTTTGTTTACAAGTGTTTACATCTTCACATCACTCGTCAGCTCTTAAAGATTTTCGTTTAAGCCTCTTGTTCACGAGAGGAAATTTGCACCTTCGATAAAACACTTTTTAAAGCCCCAGACTCCCACAGCCTTCGCCATCCCTCTGATTGACTCTTCAGCCTTCATGCACGCCCCCCTCCTGGCACGGAGTGTACATAAACGAACAATACGAAGCCGCAGCGAGTAAACACACACTTGTGTAACAGCTGGGTGTTCGAATGTTTCTATTTTTTCAGGGAACTTTTGTTGTGAGTGTACCGCCGCCTTTACCGTCTCGACCCGGGGCTCCTGATGTCGACAGTGTTTCTTGGACTGCAGCACTGAACGTTTCGCTCTCCGCTCTCAGACGCTGGGACTCGGTTCAGCATTTTACCACCAGCGACGCTGGCATGGAGGGACCTGAACTCATCCGACTTCTGAACGCTGCCATGTTACTTAAGAAAAACGACAAAAACGAACAGGTCAAGGAGTCTGAATGGAGAAGTGGTGTCAGAACCCAGTGGGCACAGCCATGAATCACATGCCAATGTTTTCTTTTTTAATGAATGAAATGTAACCACTACACCCTAAAGGATGTGGCAGTCCTTTGATCGCACTAGAAAACTGAGAGAGGAACAAGAGAGCTGAGAACAAAAAAAAACAAAAAAAACCTGAGTGTATATATCAGTTAACACCGACTGTGCAGTATGTTCTTATGAAACGGACCATGAGATTTTGTTAATAGACTCATCACGATATCAACACTTTTTTTTTCATTTTGCTTTGTACATTTTTTTGCATCTCTCTGCTCTGATATGGTGCTGCTAATTATCCCTCTGAAGAGGTCGTAAGAGCTGCACTTTCTTTATTTCCTGTCCGCCGGCCGCCATGTTGGAAGACAAAAGAAGCCACTGTTCTTAACCGCTGAGGGAGACGTTTAGATGGGCTTTCATACAAAAGTATTTGTCTTTGAAACAACATTTTGACCATGTAAGACACTAAACACTTAAAATTCTGAAGTGTCTCTTTGAGATACAATGTATGTTTCTCTTGTGTTCCCAAAGTCCTGCAGAACAGAAACTCTGGGATATGATGGGCCTTTTTTTCTTTTCTTTTAAAGAATAAATATTGATAACAAATACTTCAAATAAATAACAAGCTATTCCATCAGACTTCAGTGTTCTGGCAAAAACAAAACGTGAATTCCAAATTTCCTTGACATATACTGATATATTTGTTTAGTCTGAGGTTTGTCCCAACATGGCGGATCATCCTCCATATCCATCAGTAACCACTTTCCAAATGTGCCATGACAGGCTTGTGTGTTGCAGAGGCACCCGACGGGTCCTGCTGATTTATCCTGCAGGACTTGTTCTTGCGGTGTCGGCTGTGGTTTTACGTGCCAGTGATGACAGCAGAGTCTTTGATCTGCTGGAGTGTGATAAAAAAACAAAAAAGAAAGATGGATTATGATTATTTCCACTTCTGGAAAATCCAAAATACAGAAAGCTCCTGAAACACGGAGTTAAACTGCACATAAGGGAACTTCTCTGTGCTGTCCGGGATGTTTTTTAAAGGAAAAATCCAACCTAAAAACACATCATCACTGTTTTTAAACAGGCCGTTTTTGGCGATGTACTTTTCCATCTTTGGGGTCCATATTTATTTTATTCTTATGGATACGAATGTGAGATCTTCATGATTTTCAAGGGCCTTCCTTTCTTTTATGGATTGTGCACAGTTTCTCAGTGCTCACTGCTTAGTTATCTGTTTTGTTCACTGCTTAGTTACTATCGCTAAACCTTCCCAAAGTCAATAAGAAGCAGGACAGAGGCACTTAATAGGTTGTAAACTATTGAGTCAGACATGCTTACATTTGCAGCTTCCGAGTGGACGAATGCGTTTCTCACGCCTTTGCCTTTTGTGTACTTTGTTTTGGAAAGCCTAAAAAAAGGAACCACACTTAAAACACTGCAGATTATCACTGTCACTCAGAGCTAACTGCTTCAACATCCGGATAAATACAAAGTTTCAACTACAATACAATATACGTACCATATTTCAACCAGCCCTCTCGGAAATTTTGGAAATGAACTCATCAGTTGAAAGTGAGTCCACCAAAAACACTAAATGACTGAATATCTGAGGTTGGATTTTTCCTGAGTTCATATCACTGCAACTAAACACTAGATCCGCTTGGATTGCACTGCGACCATGTTTTGCCTGCAAAAGCAATATGGTGACGAGCGGCAGGAGGCACGTTGTGGATGTTGTTTGTGCGATTGTGGCGTGAAATCCTTCGCTGTTGGAACACTGTGACCTTTGACCCTTCCACTCTGCCCTCTCTGCCTGTTGATCGGCGCGTCATGTTGAGCACTGTGAACCGAAATGATAATGTCTCGTTCCCCCTTAATGGTGTAGTAGTGAACATCCACCCTTCGCTCAGCTTGTCGGCGAGCTGCGGAGGCAACAGGCTTGACCCTACATGTGCCAAAAATAGGAAAGAGAGAAAAAGGTTGCTTTTAACAGATGAGTCCTCTGCCTTTCACAGTGAAATAAAAAAAAATCAAGTTTGTATGTTTACTGTTGTCGCATTTTTCTGGAAAACATAAAAAAAAAAAAAAAAAAAAGGGTGAGAACACTATGATGTCTGGACCCATTTCCCTGTGGAGAATTAGACTGTCGTCCAAGAAACTTGAAGCAAAGACATTTGTCTGAGGCTGCAGGTGAAGCTGTTGTAGAAATCCCACTTTCATGAATTTATGCTTCTGTTTTTCATGTTTAAATGTCTTTCACATCCAAACGGCTGCCGGATTAGCAAATATTCAAAACTGGAGTATCTCTGCCATCAAAACCAGCAGTTTTTAACCATGAACCAGGTTTTTATTCCAACCAAACTTTTAATCTGACGTGCAGAATCTCACTCTATTAACAGTGTTTCAGACCCAAAACGCGGTTAATAAAGTTTTGGTATCTCTTACTTGATGTCCCAAATCCATTAATGTGTTAGTCTGTTTATTGATACTTTCTGACTTCACTGGTTCCTGCTAAAGACATACAAATTTAGTTTATTTTTTAAAAGGTTGTATAATACCTTTGAACGCAGCCTTAGTTCTCTGTAGAGTTTGGTTGGAATAAATATTTAATTTCATTGGACCTGTAATTAAAAACAAGGTCTGTTCCCTCTCCCGGTCATTCTGCAGCAGCTCCATCTTGCCTTTCAGTCTGTTTGTGTTCTCTGCGAACGTAAACATTGTGCACATGAGTGAAACTTTACCTGAATTTCCTGAACTGGCGAGCGTTTTATGTACTGATGAGGTTGATGTTGGACTGGTCTGTGTGTCGTTGTAGCCTGTGTTGACAATGACGTACGTTTTGTGATTTGACCCGATTCTATGCGAGTTTGAACAAAAAGGCTGCGTTTACGAGAAAAAAAAAGTAAAAAACTGGAAACCAGCTGGTGTGGTATGTGAGTGTGTGTGTGTGTGTGTGTGTGTGTGTGTGTGTGTATGTGTGTGTGTGTACGTGTTTTTTTTTTTTT
>CAEMYA010000092.1:10279129-10358246 GCA_903131615.1 Diplodus sargus
TTTTCTTATTTTATTTCTTGTTTTGTTTTGTTCCCCTGAACTGTGCTCGGGTGCCATTTTCCATTTTAACAAAAGGATTTCCGAACTTTTTCTAACTGCAGTCTATTCTTTGTTTTACTTTTCCTACGTTTCCCCAGAACACAAACCCATGTAGAATACAGAACTGTCCTTGATTATGTCTTTGTTTATTTATTGATTTGTATATAGAGATTTTGTTTTGCATTGTACATTCTCTCCTTTCTTGGTTATAGATTAATATATTCATGTATATACGAATAAACATTAAGTTTATAAAAGTAAAAGGACTCTTTTTGTCTTTATTGTTGCATCCTTTGTGTAAAGATTAAGGAACAGAGATGGGGATCCTCTTCTGCAGAATCTCTGCATGACATAACTGAAGCAAATTGCACAGTAGCATCACAAAATTTCAATCTCGGGCTGAAAATGATCATAAGATTAGCGCTAAAATGATAATGGATACAGTGCAGTACACTGGAATTTTTTATCAAGTTGGGATTTATTCCTCCCAAGGGAATTTGATTTGATTTGCTCAATATACAAAGTGACATAAATGCACAGCTATGAGTAAGTAGTAGTGTATCATAGTGTAGTGCATTGCATTGTGTGTAATGCAAAACATATGCCAACTCAATATGTAAAGCAAGTAATCAGTAAACTACGAAAAGGTTTACTTACAAAATAACATTGAACCAAAAATGGACATTAAATAAATATTTCATATTTAATAATTAATCATACATTCAAACCACATATAGTTAAACAAATAAACCAGTGAAATTAATTGAAATACAACTCCTCTTAAAAAAGAGTTTAATGTCATTTCTGGTAGATATTGATAAAACGTCATCTCTCAGCGACTGGATGTTCTTGTCGGTCGCGCCTGCGCAGTAGCACAGAGCTTTGTTATTGCATATCAGTATGGCGCTTAGCAAGACGTTTGGACAAAAACCGGTCAAATTTCAGCTTGAAGAGGATGGAGACTTTTACATGATCGGATCGGAGGTTAGTGTTTCACCTCTTTAACAGAGTCTTGTGTTAATGATACACGCATCTGGCAGAAATGTCTCGTTTAACCTAGCAGCCGGTCCGCTGGCAGCTAGCTAACTAGCTTACCATGCTAGCTGAGAGGGAGGGCAGCGCACGAAGACTCATTCATTTATTTCATATTAACTGAGTGTTAATGCGACTGGAAATAGCCTAGAAGATAATCACAATCATCTACAAGTGGGCGTAACGGAAATAGGTTTGTTTAGAAAGCGTTTGTCCTTCTCCTGAGGTTCACCCATTTACCTTCGTCTGATCTAGCTAATGCTAATCAATTAGCTAGCTAACGTTATGAGGCTTCATGCGGCGCTAACCTTCAGCAAACCAATGCTGGTTTAATCGGTGTTATATAAGTGACATTGACATTTGGTATATTAAGATTGTAAGAATCATACATACACATGCGAGCATTTCTTTGTAGTATATTGGTACGTGACAATGGCTCCCCCCAGGAACTAGTACATGTTAGCTGTAAGGTAACTTGACAGTTAATAAATGTTTATGTTATACCAGACTCTTCAGTCCATAGTATTTAATCTTATCAATATGTCGACAGCAGAAAATTCAGTCTAGGCACGTACGACAGGCGTGCCTAGTTTCATATCAGCTATTATACTCTCTTTATTTATGAGCAAAAACGTTGACATTTTGTAATCTTTTTAAAAAAACTTCACTTCTACACTTTAATTGTAAGTTTTAGTGCCCCAATTAACATGTCATTACTGAATAAAATGATTAAACAAACTGAGCTTAAAGGACAACACAGCTTCATACTGGTTTACTTTGTTTATATGTGGCGGACCCTGCCACCTGTCTAGTTTCAAGCATCTTATTTTCCTCTGAGAACTGCTTGTTTATTCAGTTATGGAGAGAAAAAACAGCAAAAAAAAAGAAAAAATGTAATCTTTACTTTATTATCATCGAGAATCTACATTTAACCAAAGTGATCTGACTTCATGATACCTGATTCTGTCTTTGTTTCTCCGTCTGTCTGTGTGTGTTCAGGTGGGAAACTACCTCCGTATGTTCAGAGGCTCCCTGTATAAAAGATACCCGTCATTATGGAGAAAACTGGCATCAGTAGAAGAACGAAAGAAAATAGTGGAGTCATCACACGGTCAGTAGAGTGCAGTCTAAACACATCTACTACAGGGTGGGGTTGTTATCTCTTTCTTCTAGTATGAGAAACTACTACTTTGAAATTTCAGAGTATAGACTTGAATGGAACAAATTACGCTAGATCTGTCAATGATATAGAAATTAAGAGAGCATTAACCCTAGAACGTTTCAGTATTAAGTAAACTAACTACAGTTAAAATGATAGTTCTATAAATGTGATATGCATCTTTAGTTTCTTTCATTATGCTAAACTATTGGTACCGTTCTTTCAAAGAAATGGAAAAAAAGGAATGAGCTCTTACTAATGTTAGCAGTCTGTGTTGATTTTACTCGTCGTTCTTGTCATACAGATCACGGCTACACTCAGCTGGCCACCAGTGTGACCCTGCTGAAGGCCTCGGAGGTCGAGGAGATCCTTGAAGGAAACGATGAGAAGTACAAAGCTGTCTCCATCAGCACTGAGCCCCCCGCCTACCTCAGGTACACCAGCTACCGTCAAGTTATACCCGTTGCCTGTAAAGTTACACTATGAGGGTGCATCAGAGTGTACAGTCTGTAAAAATGTGGACATTGCTTATTTGGAAGATATCCTCTTTTTTGTTGTTACAATACTGTCCTTGTTAACTTTTTTAGAGAAGAATAAAACCTACTGTACTGATGTATACGTTGGTGTTTTGTATGATTTTCACACATCTTCATGTGTTGTTCTGTCACCAGGGAACAGAAGGCCAAGAGGAACAGTCAGTGGGTTCCTACGCTGCCCAACAGCTCTCACCACCTGGACGCAGTGCCGTGCTCCACCACCATCAACCGCAGCCGACTGGGCCGCGATAAGAAGAGGACCTTCCCACTGTGGTGAGCAACATGATCCTGCACAGCAACTGTGTCTGAAATTGTCACTCATTCAGTTTCCTACATTACAAACACTCAGTACTTTTATCTACAGAGAGCTGATAATTTGGGGCCATTCTGAAACATCGTTGTCTTGTGTTAATGATGCCACATAACTGTGGCAGCAGAAATTGAGTGATCTGAACACAGCCAGGCAATGTTGGGACATCAGGGAGCCATTCATTCTTTTTATTACTCTGCTACCATTGTGTATGGTGGAAAAAACTATTTACTCTTTCAAACAACAAATGAAATTAAATAAAATGAACATTTCCTGATTCAGCTGGTAAAGGTACTGATCACATTGATTGAGTGCAGTGCACAGTTAGAGCTGCCGTCTGTAAGTTTTGACCCTGTGTGTTTGTCTCGGCCAGCTTTGACGACCACGATCCAGCAGTGATCCACGAGAACGCTACTCAGTCTGAAGTTCTGGTTCCAATCCGTCTGGACATGGAGATTGAGGGACAGAAGCTCAGAGACGCTTTCACTTGGAATATGAATGGTAATGCCCCATCATCACATCTCTGTAAAGTATGGTGTCAATTTAAATACTTTATGTCACTGCAAAGCGTATCTTTGTGTAGAAGTATTAAAAGAAATTCTCCTCCTTCTGAAATGTTCAGAGAAGTTGATGACGCCTGAGATGTTCGCTGAGATCCTTTGTGACGACCTGGACCTCAGCCCGCTGGCCTTCGTCCCAGCCATCGCCTCCGCCATCCGACAGCAGATCGAGTCTTACCCCACAGATAGCATCCTGGAGGATCAAGCGGACCAGAGGGTCATCATCAAGGTGACTCTCTACACTGCCGCCAACATTCACTGACAGTTTTTTTCTTCAGAGTAAGACTAGCAGTCAGTATGAGAGATTCATCAACTGTCGTGTGTCCTGTTTCAGTTGAACATCCACGTTGGGAACATCTCCCTGGTGGACCAGTTTGAGTGGGATATGTCTGAGAGGGAGAACTCTCCTGAGAAGTTCGCCCTGAAGCTCTGCTCTGAGCTCGGTCTGGGTGGAGAGTTTGTCACCACCATCGCCTACAGCATCCGCGGTCAGCTGAGCTGGCACCAGAGGACATACGCCTTCAGGTACTGTCTCACCAACCCGCAGAATAATGTGTGATTGAAACACATTCTGTATCCTTGTTGTATTTTTTATGTACATATATATATATATATATATATATATATATATATATTAGGGTTTTATTGTTTCAGATGGACATTTTCTTACAAGTAATTAATGAACTTTTGAAAGATTGTATAGTCTGATTTCTATGTACAACAAGAGAGCTGAGGCAAATTTTCCGACACAAATCCAAAAGAAGAATTTGACCTTTTGCTTGTTTTGAAATGTTTTCGAAGACTTGCTTAAACAAGCACAGGGGAAATGTGTTCTGTTGTATGTGCAGTTGCCATAGTGATCTGGCTGTGACCAATGACTTTCTCTCGTTAGGATGCTAAAACCTGTCACAGCGTTTCACTTTTGTATCATAAACCGGCTGATCTATCTTCCCTGAGGTGTTTTCACATGATGTCAAGACTGAAGTTGAATGAGGTTAAATTAAGGTCTTGTTTGGTTTTTGCTGCTCTGATGTTTCTTCTGTGGGTGAAATATGGGTGACAGTCTGCTGTCTGAGTTTCCCAGGATGTGAAGTTATGAAATATCTCAAAACCCAGACAGCAGCTGTGATCTCTATCACAGTTAGACATCTGGTGTGGAAGAATTTTTTATTTTCCTGCTCATGATGATTAATGTGCCTAACTACAATCTAAAGCCAGAATGTCCCTAAAGCGACTGTCACATGCATAAAATTAGGTTCAGATCCGTTGTTTTACCTCCGCTTCTCACGCTTGTTTTCTCACTTTTCATTAATGTTCCATTTAAGTTGTTGTGTTTCTTAAAATATCAGCAAAGTCTGGAATGTGGTTTTGTTTCATGATCCTGTCTGTTCTCACGCTGCTTATCGGGGCCATTGAATAACATGATAAATGTTTCAATACATGTCATTATGTTTAGTTATTGTAACAGAAACAATGTCAGGTGTCGGTCTTTGAAGCGTCAAGTACAATTTGCATGTTTTAGGATTCGCTCAAGCTTCAGGGGAAAAGTGACCCCATGTTTCAAATCGATTAGAAAACATCCGATCTGAGTCACATGAAAGGAAAAAATGCAATGAAACTTGAAGCTGCAGAAGAAAAAAGTCAGTACTGCAGTAAAGTAAATCCAGTCACACTGAAGTGTTTTTGTTCCTATTTCTGGTGTTTTGCAGTGAGAACCCGCTGCCCACAGTGGAGATAGCCATTAGAAACACAGGTGATGCTGACCAGTGGTGCCCCCTGCTTGAGACGCTGACGGACGCAGAGATGGAGAAGAAGATCAGAGATCAGGACAGAAACACAAGGTCAGTGTTGGTTTGTTCAGTAGACCTCCGTGATAGAGCCAGCTGCTTTTTGGTAGTAACAGTTCTGTTCTGTTCTGTGTACAGTGCTTCATCATTTCTGTTTTTTTATGTCCAATTTTGTTTTTTTCTGTTTTCTCTATCAGTAATTTATCTTTAAAATGTCAGTGTTTTCTTTTTTAAAGAATGCCCATTACAGATTCCCAGAGTCTAAGATGACGCCTTCAAATGTTTTGTTTTGTGCAACAAGCAGTTCAAATGATAATACATTAACTGTGCTAGAGGGATGACGAAACCAGAAAGGCTGGAGCCAAACTCATAGTAATAAATAAGTTATCATAGTAGCTGCAGATTAATTTCCTGTCAATCAACTAATCAGTAAATCGACTAACGTTGCAGCTGTCGTCATCATTCAGCTTATACTATGTTCCAAACCACATGGCTCTCTCTAAGAAAACTTCCAAGAAATGATGGACCCATAAAATAAAGCAATATCAGTAATTCACTGACTTGATCAACAGGAACTTTAGCTGATCAACATGAATTATTTAACACTTCATCAAATTATTATAGTTGAGCAGAAATTTCCAGGAAATGGTTCCAGATTCAAGTTTGAGAGCGCAGCGTTTGACTGTTTCATCAGCTGTCTGGGTTCAGACTGGTGGTCAGACAAAACAAAGGAGCATTTCTGCCCATGTTTGAGTTGTCTACTCTTTACCTGTTTGCTCTACAGGCGAATGAGGCGACTGGCTAACACAGCACCTGCATGGTAGACGAAGCTGCATCGGCGCCCCCTACAGGAACGGTGCTCATCTGATTGAGGGGATTGATTTTGCAACATCAGCAACGAAGACGTCCTGACGTCTCTCCATCAAGCGCCGGACGTCTCTCCTCCTCCACCGGGTTCTCAGTCAGCTGTTCACCGTGTTTATTTTTATTATCATTGTTAATTTTATGTTATGTTTGCCCCCCCCCGGTAGAAAATGTCCCCCCTCCGTGTTTCCCCTGCGGCCCTCGGTGTGGAGAAGCTGCTCTCTCACTTTGACCACTGACTCTCGTTACCCAACCACAGAGGGAGAAGAAACCACACAACCAGGCTCAGATAATATATTGTTATGTTGTATTTGTTGTCTTTTTGTACATTTTAATAATTCTTACAAAATAAAAAAAAAAAGTGAAAGAGCTTGATCTCCTGTCTGTAATTGAGCATCATTGTTTTATGTCTTTGTGCCATAGCTGCGATTACACGGATGTATGAGTCTGCTGTTATTATTTGACTGAGCGGCTGTTTTTTTGTACATGCAATCTTTTGGATTTCAAAATTGTGATTTGAAAGAGTGCAATGTTGAAATCTCTCTTTTAATTACCATTTATATAATTTACAGTGTCTTAACATGCCGAATCAGCAGACAGTTAAAAGTGGCAGATTTCTTCAGCTGTAGCTACATAACTATAATAATAATTTACCTCAGCAAAACAAAAAAAGTCATCTTGGCTGTCACCTGGTGAACATTTACGCTTGGTCAAAGGTGGTATAGTTGAAGATGTTACACCAGTCAGTATCATGTTTTAATGTTCGAAAAGGTAAGGATTGGAATTGTTTGTGAAAGACATTCAAAGATATCAACCACTCTTGAACGGATTGCTGTGAAGTTTTCTAGAGACATTCATGGTCCCCTCAGGATACATTTGAATAACTTTGGTGATCCTCGGACTTTTCCTCTAGAGCCACCAGCAGGTCAGAGCTTCATTTTGCCTGAGTGGATCTGTGCAAAACTAATGACATCCCAATAGCCTCTGCTCTGCTTAAGTTCTGAGTAAATTAGCAGACGGTGGTGGTCATGGTAATCATTCTACCTGCTAAACATCAGTATTAATATTAGCATTTAGCCAATTTCCTTACAAAACACTTGTTTTCCCGTCTAAATAAACAATCTTGATGAAAGCTGGAGTCATTACTATATGGAAGCCTGTTTCCACCACCAAAGTAAAAAATATTCCCATGGTAAATCATAATTATGAGTTTAAAAATCGAAAATCAAATTATCATAATTCTGACTTTTTTGCGAGCAGCGCTGCGTTATGGGGGATTATTGTGGTGTGTTTTGTCCTCCAGCTCCCACAGGGACTTGTTTGCGGGCTGTTGTGCTAAGCAATTTCCATTTTGTCCCCAGTGTTTGACCCACAAAGGCAGCGGGTGAAAGTGCAGAGTGTGCAGACGGGGCTAATTTCAGGCTGTCGGCAGTTCTGTGGACCAGCGACGGTGTCACAACAGCGGGGTAGATTGTTGTGGGTCAGTCCGGCTCCCTTCAGTTCTTCCTGAGGAATCTGCAACTGTTTTTACTTCTTTAACACAGTTGGGGTGGATTTTCTTAGGATGTTTTTTATTTGTTCAAGTGAATATCGCTTTGTGAAACAGTGTCTCTGTCTCCTTGGCTCAAGCTCTGACCTTAAAAATGACAAAATAATCTCGATTTAAAGGTCAGCTTACTCGCTACGCCTCATCATCTCTTCTTCTTCATCATCTCACAGTATAAGGAAACTGCAGTTATTAATTCCCCCTGTATACCATCACCTGTCATGATGTGGTGATCCCCGATAAAGACCATGAGCTAAGGATGAACATTAAGAAAACTAGTAGTGGACTTTAAAGTGATAGTTCAACACAAGATGAACAGCCCTCTTCTTGTAAGCGAACACGGTTTGTGTTAACAGTGAGTGTTCCTCATTGTGTTTCTGCTGGAGGTTTTACAAATATGTTGAGTGCATTTCTTTCATCATTAAACATCAAAAACATGGGGACCCCCTTCTGAAAACCTCTGTTCAGAAGTGGTCGAGTCCTCCAGAGGGTATACTTGTTTGTTTCTGTGTTCCTTCTACCCATAATCCCTTGCATTTTAGTAGCCATTTCTCCCTGCCTGTTTAAATTGTGCTTCCTGTCCTGAAGACACTAGACTGCAGCCGTCTTGTGAGATAATTGAGAAGTGCTTATTCGGGCATTTTGTTGTGTTTTTGATAATGTAAGTGAATCCTGCGACGCCAAAGTTAACATGCTATTCAATATCCTGACACACGTCCACTGTCCTCTTGCAAGGACTCCACAAGTCCACATCCTCTGTCTGTGCT
Organism: Diplodus sargus; assembly: GCA_903131615.1. Lineage (NCBI taxonomy): Eukaryota > Metazoa > Chordata > Actinopteri > Spariformes > Sparidae > Diplodus > Diplodus sargus. The sequence goes on from CAEMYA010000092.1 coordinate 10,287,730, forward strand.
CCTGCCAGCTGGTACCTCGGTGCTGTTAGTCGTCCTGCTGCAGATCTCCACCCTGCTGCAGATCTCCACCCTGCTGCTCTTCGTGGAGAGGGTGGTAGTCCGGGTCCTCCGGCTGGTCAAACATGGCCCTCCTGTAAACAGAGAATGGGTCCGCATTAAGATAACAAAAAAATGTCTTTGCATTTGTCTGATTGTTCTCTGCAACTTTTGCCAACTTGCCTGTTTCACCAAGTTTTTAACATGCAAGATACAAAAGTAAGAATGGAAAACGTTCCCGAAACATGACGCTGCCGCCATTTATAAGCAGAGTCCGTAAGGCACTAGATTTAAGTGTGAAATCTCCTTTTTTATTCTATTTGTGTACAAGGTTTCTGCAAAGGGAAGCATTTACATGCACAGAGCACTCACAGAAGCTCTGGTGTCATCAGCAGCTTCCTTCCTCCCGGCTGGTTTGGAAACACGTCTTCTAGGAAGTAGTACATGTGACCGACGCTGATACCTGAGGAGAGGAGGGACTCGTCTTAGTCTTAGACACCTACATCGCATCAACAATCGATTTATGTTAAAGGACGTCGCATTCTGTTTTTATTTTGTATGAACAAATCCCACGCGCAGACCTAAAAAACAGCACTGGATGTATCTACTAGAGCAACAAAAGTGGATTAATCCATCTCTGAAAATAGTCCCCAATAGATACACTCTTCTCTGCTGTGAGTTGCTAAAAGCCAGAGTAAAAAGCTGTTTTCATATTTTTTCTTCTACATCGCCTTTTTAAAAATCAAACTATAAATTTGCTAGTTGTTCTTAAAGATGAACGTCCCAAGCAGCAATATAACCTATGTGCTTGAAGCTAAGAGCCACAGACAGGAAGTCAGAAATTGTTGGTTCTGGTCTTTTCACAGAATTTGTTTACAACATGAAAACATATTAATTAATGCCAGTGTGTGTAATGAAGTGTAATGAGTGAGTATAGAGTGTCACAGTCAGTCAGCCATGGATAAACAGGATAAGGGTCTAGTCACATCAGATGTTGTTGGTTTGTGTCTCATACCTAGGAGGTCGACCACGATGGAGTTTCCGAGCAGCAGGGAAAATCCCATGAGCACCCAGGGGAGGAACGGGGCCTGGAAGTTCAGGAGGCCGAAGAAGTTCATGCGTATGAGCGGATGTCTTCTACTCCAGACGTACACCAGCATGATGATGAAGGCCTGGCCCAGGAAGAAGACGTTGGCGAACAGACCGAACAGCTGAGGGGCCTTCAGGTTAATCAAAAGTAAGCGAGGGGTGGGAGTGTTTGTTTCAGATGGAGAAATTAAATAACTGGTCGAGAGTGGCAGCAAGTTAAATGGCAATTGGAAAAACAAAACATCTTCCTCCTTGTTTTTTGTGAAACCTGAGTATTGATTTAATAATCTAATGACACTATATCAAATATTTAATCAGAATATTGACATAGTGAGGCAAATGTATGACATTTTGAGACAAACCTCTATTTATCATAATTTTGATACACTTTTGTCTTGACATTGACGTCTTTTTCACCATTTACAGATTTTATTCTTAATTAACTTTAGTCTTTTATATTTGTGGAGGTTATATGCTTCCACACAGGTACTGCATGTTCTCACTTATAGTCTGAAAAACTGTTTTGGCCACAGAAAACGTAAATAACAAAACATTCCATAACATGTATTTGTTAGACAAAAGTATCAAAACTACCACGATTCTGCCATATACATGATATTTGTATATTGTTTACTGAATGCCAGTCCCTTCACAATGGAAGCCAACCTACAACATTCCTTTAATTTCAGCTCAGCATGTTTCTGCTCTGGTAACACGCTCAAAGCTGCACTGTCCTGATATTGCAGCAGATTTAGTGCTCATTTAAAACTGTCCATGAAACATCACATGGCTCCAGAACATCCCATAAAGCTGCACATTGACCGTTTCACAGCAGCCTGGAGGGAACCAGGACTGTATCATTAACCTGGAATGTGAACAAGAGCTGCGAGCTGAAAACTGCTGAGCATCATCAAAAAGAGACCGACCGGCTGCATGTACAGTAACTCTCAGTACATTTACTCAAGTTCTGGACTCCATTACAATCTCAGAGGCAAGTACTGTTTTACTCCACTACGTTTGTCTGACAGCTTTAGTTGCTAGTTACTTTTTTAGATTTGACATTTTTTTTATTTCAAATATGAATGTCAGTAAATATAAAGTAACCTTAAACATCTGCAGCAGTAAAAAGCAACAAACGCATTAACGCAACAGTAATATTGATCCAAAAACATCAGATGAGAGATTTTCCTGCACTTTTGATATATTGAATTAATTAAACAAACAATACTTACATACGTTTACTTAAGAAGGGAATGCAGGACACTTTGCTGGTGGAGTATTTTCACAGTCTGGTGTTGGTATACTTTTACTCTTAAAGATCTGAATACTTCCCACTAATACGCCGCTGCTCGCTCTACCTGCTTTTGGACAGTAATCGTCCTGATTTGGCAGAATACACAAAATAACATAAAGAAGAGATTTCTGTCATCGAGCTCGTTACCAGACCGACCTGAAAGCTGACAGCTCCGAATTGGCCAAAACCTTTTCCACCTTAAAGGGTCAGTTCATCCAAATTACAAAAAAAACAAAACATGTTATTGGTTGTGTTATCTCACGGTGCAGATGATAAGTTTTGATTTTCCTTGTCTGGATTTATTGATTTCTAACACTACTTTTGGAAAGATACTGAGGATCCTTCTATTGGCAGCAGTCCTTCATTATTTGGCCCCGTTTCTGAGATTTCTGTCTCCACACCAATAAAATCGTGGTGACTGGCAGGGGAATAGTTTGGTGTTGGTGATAAAAGTGAATCTCAGGATTTTGCTGTTTTGACATTTGTGTGAACTGACCCTTTAAGGAAAGACTTTCACATGTCATGTCATTGTTAGTCGCTGTAAAACATTCATTTCTACACTCTGTTCTTTTGCTCGTCGTGTAAAAGGATACAGTCATCACGATTCCTCCGAACAGGAACATGAAAACAAAATCCGCCGTCCTCCCTCGGAAGCAGCCTTCCTCCAGCATCCGACAGTATCGATAACTTGATTCAGTTAAGGACTCTGCGGCAGATTCTCTCCGGTGATAATGATATTGCTGCGGTTACAATTTATGGGATTGTTTTCATAGACCGAGATATCCACTCTGTCTTTTGCCAGAGGAAACGCAGCAAAAAGATACAGAAAGATGATGTTGAACACGAAACTGAATCCAAGAGAACCAAAGAAGAGGAAGCTGGTGATTAGGCGCCATATCTGAGAGGAAGAAAGACAAAAGGCAGTAAATATAACAACCCACCATACAGCCAGGGTTTACATGTGTAAGTAGTTGATAAAGATGACCTGGTATCTTCTGATGATCAGGTCTGGGTTGAAGTAGAGTTGAAACGGGGTGATGACCTCAAGTTGCTACAAGGAACAACACACAGCTTGAGATTAATGATCATGAATGCATCAAGACATGCACAGATAATGTGAGTGGAATAGAAACATTTAATAACTTTCCATGTGAAGTGTTTATTCATGTATTTGTCCACGGCTGTAACTGTAAGTGGACACTGCTGTATAAACGCAGTGAATAACAATAATGTAAAACACAACTTTAAAGGGGCACTACGTAGTTTAGGATAAGAAATTCAAACTAATATCCACAATATTAATAAGAACATGAAATCAGAAATATTTATCTTTTCCATAACTGAATAAACAAGCTGTTCTCAGAGGAAAATAAGGTGGCAGGGTCCGCCACATATAAACAAAGTAAAACGGTATGAGATTATGTGTCTATGACCCGACAAACATTGTAAAAATGATTCATTCACAATCATAATAATGTTTTAAAAGAAGAGATATTCTTATTTTGTTCCTTTCCACAAGCTCTGTAGATATACTATTATAAAAAGACAAGACACAAAAATGTTTAACTGTTGTACATTTCAAATAATTGACATTTTCAGTTTATATAGCTATGAATGCTCCAAATATAAAACGTGTAGAGATTTTGGACTGATTTAACTAGAAATGTTCAGTCAGCCCTTTGTGGTTGAAAGACTCATTTACTTTCTCAGTAAAAAACAAAACAAAACTATGCTGCTCACTGATCATCCATTGATTTGACATCCAAAAAGCACCAGAAAGCAAACTGCATTCATCATGTTTCAGCGTGTCTCGTTTGGAAATCAATAGACTTTCTTAGAGGTTCATTATTTGGTTCATAATAGAGGTATTAAAAGAAAAACACAAATCAGAGTCAGTGGATTCTTACTTTATCTTAATAATTGATTCCTATCTATCAGAGCTGGAGGTTACAGTTTGTTATCTTCGTGTTTTACTGAGTTGTTGTTTTTGTTTTTGTTGTTGTTGTTTCTTACCACAGCGGCGGTGGTGAGGACGCAGGCAGTCGTGTAGGCTCGGGTCACCACGGGGATCTGAAAGTACTCCTGTGCGAAGCTGTGAGCCATCGCTGCTGCCGCCTCACTGTCAGCCATGGATTACCCACTGAATGAACAGCACAGGCCCCGCCCCTCCCTCACCGCACCAGCCAATCACGTTCACGTTTCAATTAACACCATCCACCCCACACACCGAAAACTTTTAACACAACACTGCGACTTTCAAACGCCCAAACGTTTGAGTACAGAAGTAGAAATGTGATTTCCTCTTCGTCTCTGACATCTCGACATTTAACTCCTGTGTCATTATTGGGATTTAGTGTGTGAAATATAACGTACTGGACTTACTGGAAAAATAGATTGCAATAATAATTGCACAACACAAAAATAAATGAATGACAATAACATTCACTGGCCATTATTTAAGAGTTTATTCACAAATTATAATTTTTTGAAAGACAATCAACATTTGTAAATACAGATAAAATCATCTTCACTGACTGTTCGTCTACAAAAGATGTTTCAACAACAGTTTTGTTGAAAAAAACAACAACATCATTCTGTCAAAGCAAAGATCTTTGTTTTCTCTAAACATATAAAGAAGTGTGGATGATTCTAACTCTATTAGACAACAAATGTGGTGTTTACAATTTAAAAACAATAAAATCTATGAATAATGCCACAGACAATATTAAGTGGTGGTTGGAAAGTGGAAACCTTTCGTCTTTCAAAATGATTTGTTCTTTTATAAAGCACAAAGTTTAGCTCAATATTTATAGTATTTGCGGTAAGTCCTTTAAAAGAGAATGATATTAAAAGTTGGAATATTTTTCGTTTGACTTGTTTCCCTGCATCACTTCATGTGGTGAATTAGCTCTAGAGGCAGCAGAGTTTGGTCAAAAGGTTATGGTTTTATTAGAAAGAAAAACAATACGCAGTTAATACATTTCAATGTACAGGGATACGGGCTACATATGAGTAAAAAAAAATTATAATCAAAGACAAAAACATGTATGTACAACAAACTGCTAAGTTGTCTGCGTATAAATAGTTTTTCAGAGCAGTCAGAGTTCACGGATTAACACTTGAAATGTGTTGCAGGAATAATTCAAACAACGACAGACTGAAAAGAAACAACAACGTCTGAATGATGAAAACTGTAACGACTCGTCAGTGTCCTGCACTGAAAAACTAACATCTGATGAACAAGACACTTTTTTTGCACTGAGCCTTCACATTTCAAGTGCTGCAACCAGGGACGAGGCAGAGGAAACGTCACATTAGCTGGATCAGCGGGTCTCAACCTGGATGTCCTGACCCACAAAGACACGAGTTGTTTCACTATCCAGCAGTGGTGAGAGAAGAATTCAGATCCTTTACTTCAGTAAAAGTACCAATACAACAATGAAAAATAATACTCTGTTACAAGTAAAAGACCGGAACTCAGAATCTGACTTACGCAAAAAGTGCAGAAATATTATCTGCAAAATGTGCTTTAACTTACAAAAGTAAAACTACTGCAGATGATATTAGAATGTTAATACTGATGCATCATGTGTAAGTACCATTTTACTGTTGCATCCGGGTGGAGATTTTTGTGTCTACTTTATATACAGTTGCTACGTTTAGGGGTCAGACCCCTCCAAAAGGCCACAACATACATCTGAGCTGATTGATGGGAAAGACACGTTTTTTGTATTACTTTTATGTTTAGTTTTTTTTCTGCAATATTGGATCCTCTGACCTCTTTGAGCCTCAAACTGTTAATTAAATGTGACCATGTGAGACATTTAAAGGGGAAATTCCAAAAGTGTACAGACCAGAAATGTTGGACACCTCTGGTTCACAGTGTGTCCCAGAACCAGACTTCATAGTTCTTCTGGTACAGAACAGGTTTTGAGTCTGTTGTGTGTTCACAGTGGAAAATGAAAATGAAGCACAATCAAACCAGATATTATGCATACTAAGTACGGTTTTAAGCAAACAATTCTCCCGGAATGCAATGCACAGAGGAAATGAAGGAGCTTCTGGCAGCTGCGAAACATTAAAGGGGCTGTGTGGAACAATTTGTTGCAACTCAAATGTGGATGAGGGTGAAACAACTCCCGAAATATCTTTGAAAACAAAAAATAGGTATTACATGTTAGGAAAAACAGATGTTTTAAAATTGCAGTTTAATTTACGTCCAATCTTGCACACACTGTATAATTTCCAGTAAATATGCTGACTCTTATAACAGTATACTATGTAAATATGTTTTAATAATAAGGTTGTTTGTTTTTAATGTAAAAATGTGATTCTCAAAGTTATGACAAAATACAGCGGTCAGGTAAATGTTGTGCACTAAGAGAAGAATTTTGTGTCTGAAAAGAAGTGGAGTAGAAAGGAGCAGAACATGTAAATATCCAAGTACAAGTACTTCAAAACTGTTCTTGAGTAAATGGACTTTCCACCATTGCCATCACACCAATAATCTGTGTGGGCAAAACGGCCTCCGGAGCCATCAGTTTGTGTTTTTGGAGTAACTTCGTGATCACGCTGACAGCCACTGATCCACGCAGCAGCTGCTGTCCCTGAATGTGCCACACTGACCAGCCTGAATAAAGCACCAGGTCATAATGTAGAGAAACAAAGAGTTGATTGCAAAACATGAGGACATTCTCTGAGGATGTATGACACTTCTCCTGCAGGGAGAGAGTGTTGCGCTCTAGATGGCGCCCTGGAGCTTTTTTTCCTTCTCTTTACTGCCACAGCGGCCTGCAGACTAATGAGAAAGGCTTTACACAACATGCAAAATCAGAGTATGACACAAAGTAATGTCGTCATTTTTTGCTCCCGCTGTTCGTATGAACAGCTGATGTCTTTTTTCAGTTTTGTTGGGGAGAAAAATTGGAAATCGAAATCTAAATTAAATGGAAACTATCCTTTAATGGCACCTGACTGTAGAATTGGTGCATCTGTTTATCTTGACGCAACCACATAACACCAGCAGATGGGCTCTTGCTAAAATTTGCACTTTCCTTCTGATATTCAGGAAATTCCGTTGAAATTTGCCCGTTGAAATGGGAGTGAGCGAGAGATTCATTTCTGGATGAGAAATCCCAAATGATGTGAAGGCTGATGAGGAGACATTTAACTGATAAAGAGCACAAACACGCACACACTCATATACACACACACAAGTCCATAATGCCTTGTCGGAGAGGTACAACAAACATTCTTTATGCAGGTTAAACAACGATGTTTCCAAAACTCTGTGTAATAAAAGCGCAAACTTAAAAACAACGTAACTTCATTTCTGGTCAGTGTGAGTCAGGTTGGCAGTGTGAAGCACATTCTTAAAGAGCAAAGTGTGGCTGAAAATTGTGTTTACCAACTGATCATGTTGACTGATTTCACTTCAGGGTTTAAAGTCAACTCTGATAAATCTACCTCCTGCCGCCATAAGTTTGATGTCACTCTTCAAACACCTGAGGATCAGCAAGTCCATCCATGATAAAAAACAAACAAACAAAAAAAACAAACAGTTGAAATGGAAAACATCCACAACAGGGAGTGAGACAGTCAGTACTGGTTCTGTCTGTGAACCAAAATCGGTCAAAAAAACCTGAACTTCAGGCTCAAAGACAGGAGGTGAGAACGATGCGGTTCACATCAGCATCACACATCAATAATACAGGGCCCAGATCTCAGCCGTGTGGTGACAAATGTGCAAAATAAATATGAGTGTAGCTGCACAGGAGGTGCCAAGTCTGAGGAAACATACCTTGGTTTTTCCTGAGAAGAAGGTGTATCTGATCTGAGTATCAATAAATGGAGTAAAGCATAACCAGATTTGAAAGGAGATCGTCTCATTCCCCTTGAGCATACAAACGTCTCTGTTCCAAAAAAAATTCCTCTTCATTGTCAAAAAAGAAAAAAGGAAAACAAGAAGAAGTTAATCTGATTCTCCTCAGGTTAGAGACTCACGCGTTTCTACAGCCGAAAAAATCCACGCCGATGTAGCGAGGGTAGCCCTCCAAAGAGTTCATGCCGACTGGATCGAATTTCCAGTACTGTCGCCCTTGGATAAAGTGAGCATAGCCTGAAAGATAGAAAACACAGTGAGGAATCGGCGTGTAAACAATCAGTTTTACAGATTTCTTCTTCAAAATCCCATTGTAACTAGCGTTGTAACTTTTCAAACCCCTACAGGAACCCTTTGTTCACTTGTTAGGTTGTTGTTCTTTGGAACGTACCATAGATGTCCCTGAAAGTGGCGTCCACATCGCTGGGGATGCCGCTCCAGTCCTGCATGCTGCGCGGGTAGACGGACTCAACTCGGTTCTCCCGGGGGCTGAACCTCCAGTAGCTGCCTGCCTTGAAGAAGTAGGTGTTGTAGTTGGAGTCGTGGCCCCAGCGCAGTGCCGCCTGGATCCCAGACACTGACAAACCCAAACTCCTGATGGACTCCGGTCCACTGATCTGCCGTTCAGCATCGAACACCCAGTAGTTCTCACCTGCCAATGTGGTGAACAATTAATAAATTTCATGTTTTCCATTCAGTCTTAGTAAGTGCGACTGTTGATATTTTGACTTAAAACTTTGACATAAACCATTATCTAAAGTGGAGACTCTCTCTGCTTAGATAAATACACTTGTGGACTGAGTGAAAATACTTCATGTTCCCTCTGTAAATATTGAAGGCTCCTTCTAAGGTAACAAAAACACAACATTTCTTAAAGTTTTCCATGAAATAAAAATAGCTGAAAAGTGTTTTTTTCACGCCTTGCTCCATATCTCACCTATGCACCAGTAACAGCCCTAACAGTGGCAACAAAAGGTTTACTTAATGGTATTTTAGAGTTCATATTTATTTTCTGAATGGTCGGTTGGAGCTGCAGTGTAGCTCACGGGAGACAACAACACCCAAACCAAACCAAAGTCAGAGATTTAAGCCCGACAGGATCTGTGTTTCCTGCTGAAGGGTTTCTGGGCAAACTGTAGTCATAAACTGACTTAATATAGTTTTTATAAACACATAACTCAGGTTTGGTTGAAACACACACGTTTGCTCATACTACCTTAACCACATCCAGTGGAAATGTTGACATCAAGACTTCACTGCAATCATTTCACAGCTCTGTGTTAATTAACATTTTACACCAGTTTAAACTTGCCTTGAAGCACATGATACTTTATGATCCTGTGCTCACAAGAAACCATAAACCACATAACAGCAGCTCAAACATCGCTGCCCACCTTGAAAGAACCAAATATTCCCTGACTTGTCTTCAAAGGCGGCATCGATGTTGTCGGGAATCCCCCTCCAGTGACGGGACGCCAGCGCTGGGTAACCGCTCTGCAGATGCCCGTCCCTGATTCGCCACACGTATCCCGACTTAAAGAAGAACAGCTCCCCCCGGATCATAGACACGGCATCAAAGTCCGTCTGGCAGGCGTCGGGCTGGGAATGACACAGATCACTTGTTCACATCCACATGCTAACGTTTCCAGAAAGAGCCATTTTATTGCAGCGGGATCAAGTGTTAAGTATCTGTTTTATTGTCTGAAAGGATCCCAAAATAAAGTAAGGAGAGTTTTTGTGCTTCTTAAGGTCCAGTGAAACAGTCTCAGTTACAAGTTTTACCAGAGAAAATAAGTGGGGCCTTTTCTGAGCGCTTGAATGGGAGAAACTCCTATGGGACAAAAACGAGTTTTGTATTAAACTCTCATTTATCATCTTTGGTTCAAAAACACACTCTTGTGTGATGTGGTGTCACGTCACTATGTGTGTCATAACCACAGGAACCACTGCCCCTTAAAGGATGAGGCTGGTGGTATATACTTTTTCGTCTTGTCAACAAATTGCATAAAACTGAGTTGATCAGTATTCCCTGTGGATATCACATTCCTCTGTGCTATGGAGCTCCATTGTTGTCCAAAAACTATTAAAACCACATGAATGAGCCAGACACGAAAAAATAGTCCCCAACAAAAGCATTTTTTCCTCTTGTTAGTGTGACATTTGTTAAAAACTACAGTGACCAGCTGTTTTACGAAATTACTGTATGACTACAACACACAAAGGTGTTTTTAAAAAAATGTTTTATTAAGTTTACCACCCCCTTTGCTATTTCAATGGGATTTGTTGACCGCTTCACATGCTAACAGCAGTGTTTAGACCTGAATGCTAACATTAACATGCTCTCAAAGACAATGCTAACATGGTGTTTATCAAGTTTGCCATATTTCTAACCTTAGATGAGCCTGTTTGCTCGCTAACATTTGCTAAATAGCACTAAACACAAGGCAGCTGAAGCTGACTGGAATGTTATTAGCTTAGCAGGTATTTGGTTATAAAGTGAAGTATCAAACAAACTAAAACATTGTAGATTATGACACATCAGGAAAGTCATTACAAGTAATTGTGAACTTTCTACTAAGATATGTTGAGACGCTTCAAAACTGAAGAGAAGACCTCATGGTGGTGCTACATGAAAAGCTAGTTTGGGGATTAGCAAAGTTACAAGGTTTCATTCTGTGGGAAGACTGAATGTCTGTACAAAATATTGCAGCAAGCCATTGAAAAACTGTTCAGACATTTCAACTGGACCAAAATGGTGGACCAAGCGATCAACAGGCACAGCGTATCTGCACACTTGTGTCAAGAAACCAAGAGGAAGGCTAGTGTGCAGATAAGCTTTGGTACATTTTTTGTGATAATGCAAAAATAATAACGAGCTTTTTAGTCTCTATGGTAACACATGGTAGAAAGTGAAGTTTATGTGCATTTATTTTTATTCATCATCTAGCAGGTTCTGTGTAAATAATGAAAATGAAATAATGAACATGAAAATATGAAAATCCTCAATCCATGGAGAAATTTGCAAAACCTGCATTAAGAAACTTTGCCTTCAAACGAGCTGTCAGGACTTTTGAAAGTTGTGATGTTCCAACTATACAGTCGTCGCCCTCAGCCGAGAACATTCCTGCTCAGGCCTGTGACAGCTGACCAATCAGGGTAGATTGGGCTTTTCAGGAGTAGGTGCCTCAAAGAAACAGGCAGTAAAATGGAACGTAGAAAAATAACTGCGTTTTTCAGTATTAAAGGATGTAAACATCTTGTAGTAGACACCCCAAATAAAACTTTGAACCTGAAAATTAGCATATAATGGAACAAATAACTCTCCACTTGCCCGGTATTGTAAATTTCATGCCACGGCCCTTTTCCCTCTGTGAAGTAAAGAGTTATTTTGAGCTTATGCGCCATTTTTCATTCAAACTGTCAAAGTCACCCCATGATTGGATCTCTAAGTGTTGCATCAGCTCTACTCACATTCGGGATGATTTCATTGGACTCTGGGTTTGATGGAGGTGGAGGCGGGGGTGGAGGGGGTGGCGGTGGCGGTGAGGGCAGGACTTGCGGGTGAGGTCCGTACAGGTACTGGATGCCTTGCCTGTCATCCTCGCTCAGCCTCAGCGGGTAGGAGAAGGAGTAGTATGCGGACATGATGGCTCCCTGCTCGCGGGAGTGTTGCAGGCCCAGGACGTGCCCGAACTCATGGGCAGCAACCTGGAGAAGGTCTGTGCCTGCAGGGGCGGTAGGGAAGCCTCAGAGGATGCAACCACACCTGGTTCAAGTGATGTCTGAAAATTGTTTGAGGTGTTTGTTTTGACCTGCTTGCAGCGGCAGACGGTGGGGATTTTGCTACGGTGCCTGAGACGGCAAAGTGTCAACAAAGTACCTCACTGCTGCCTCATACTGCTCCATCTCATATCTGCTTCCCTGTCACACACTGATAAGAAGCCTGTCTCACAGATGCATCAGGTAGATTTGACCTTATTTTATTTTTTTTCACCCTTGCTGTGAATCATGATCATTTTTGCATCCAAGGAATATCGGTAGCACTAAATAAAATCAACAGAGATGGAGATTGAGATTTAGTAAAGTATGTTTTAAGTTATATCCTGAACAAAGTTAAAAATCCATTACAATCTTCTACAATTTGACCCGCGGAAACCAGTCTTAAACAGTCTTAGTAACAGTCTTAAAGTGGTTACGTATTGGCCAAAACGTTTACTGCACGTGGAATAAGGAAAATGAGGAAAAAATGAAAACAAAAATAGATTCCTAGTTTCAGGAGATTATACCGTAATTAAAACATCATTATGAATATTACACTAAATTTCCTCTTGAATCCTACACACTGGCTCTCAAACATACAGTAACCTCCATCCTAATTATGTATGAACGTATCTATTGGCCCTGTTGACCTGGTCTGTTCTGCTAACTGTTATCCTGTTTATTTGGTAAAAGTAAAAAGAAAGAAATGTTGGTTAAACTAAAGAAAAACAATCGTCTGTTAACTAAAATCCTCCTCTCTTTGTCTTAACCCTCTCAGCTAAACACTCACCCATGTGGTTTCCGAGGGTCCATGACTCGTCGTAGTCGAAGTGAATGTCGCCCTGTCGGTGCGTTTTGGGGAAGAAGGCGTGAGCGAGGATCCCACCCGGGCCGTCGAAGGGAAGATTGTCTCCATGCCAGTACCTGCAGGTCCATGAATCAAGCGCTCTAATCAACATTAACGCCAATCTGACGGCTTAAAGCATGATAGACTCTGCGAATCAAACTTTTCACAACAGCTTCAAAACAATTTCACCCAGAAATATCAACCATTTTACTCTCATATTCATCTTTATCGATTTATCTCTGGCTAATTGTGTAATTCAACTCCTGAGATTTCCTGTTTATTTTGGGTATCGTCATACATTTTCAGTGTTTGCCTCACACAGCATTTTCCATGTTTCCCACCACATTTCTAAACGTCCTTATTTTTTCTGTGATAATGAGATACTTGTGTGAGGGTGTGTGTGGTTTGTCGGCAAACGGTCACAACATCAGTCCCTGTTTTTGCGACTATTGAACAATTTTCCGAGGTGCATTCGTGCAGCAGGGCAAACAAAGACTGCTGCGACGCGACGAACTATAAAGCTCGGATCAAAAACACGATTCAGGAGGGGAAAAACACGAATTTGCTGCGGGAATAACAAAACATGCAACATGAAAGAGAATGAGTCATTTCGGAGATGACACAGATCCCTCATACGACTCTAGTTCTGAATCTGGTGTGTATATGCGTGCCATTTCTTGCTCTACTATCTCTTGTTTTCTATCTTCGTGGCTCTCTGGGATCTCTGTCAAAATCCAATTTGAGCTTGTTTGATTCTGCCAGTCTAAACTCATAAACAAATTGAAAATGTTTGATTCCTTGCTGCTGTTGACTGATGTGCAATGGTGCCTCACATTAACATTTTGTTGAATAGATAATGTAAGTAAATGTTGCATGGAGGCTTCTGAGCTGTGACGACAACATAGAGCTAAGAATTTAAAGACTATGTTGGAATTCCAGCATTTTATCAAGAAAGAGTGGCCATTATTATTCTTGTGATGCATGTGATTGAAATCTAAAATGCAAAGTATTTCTGCAACCATTTAAATAAACAGTTTTAATCCTTTTTTCGGACAAATATAACAAACATTCACTTGTTTTGGATTTTTCGCCGACTGACAAATTAGTCAGTAGCTTTATGTTTTGGACAGTTTATCAGACAAATCAATGATGCAATGGTGCATCTAAGATCAATAGTTCTCTCAGTCAATACATTTGTTCTTCAATCATGCCTGAACTCGTTTTAAGGATTATTCTGTTTCAATGTATACATATTGTTTTGAGTGTCATTACGATGAGGCTGCTTTTGAACACATCAGTTGTTTGAGCACAGTGCTCTTGTGTTGAACACTTCAGACGTTCAGTGGTTGGGCCAGTTTGTTCCTGCCTTTAGAATGCTAACACGCTCACATTGATAATGCTAGCATGCTGGTGTAATGTTCACCACATTCATCATCTTAGCGCAGCTCGTACCACGCCAACATTCGCTAATTAGCAGTAAACACAAAGTACAGCTGAGGCTGACGGGATTTAGGTCGTTAGGTTTATTGCTATTTGATAGAAAACAGCAAAAAATACAGGTCAAAATGAACTGATGATTGATCAGAATTGGTTATTAGAATTTAAAATTAAAATATCTGAACTGAAAGTTATCTGAACTGAAAGTTACAATCTAAAATGACTTCTCTGTTCTGTTGCTACAAAGTAAATAAACTCCTTTTCAGTAAAATCTGCTTGTGTTGAGGTACCTTCTCCTTTTATAATCATGTTTTAGAGATGTTTTTTTTTTTTTTTCACGTCTCAGTCCTCCCACCTTGTGAAGTCGATGCGGATGTCGGCCCTCCCACTGCGGACCTCTGTGAAGGTGAGCGGTGTAACATCACTCCAGATTTTCAGCGCTTCCCGGAAGACACGTCGAACCTTCTCCTCGTCCATCTGCCAGGGAAACCGGACAATCCTGTGGGAGAGCGGTGCAGGTGTGAAACACACATACACACAGGATGTAGAGTAGAAGGGGACCACCGGCCTCGCGGGCCTCCCTCTAATCTGATATCTGCAGTCGTCTCATCAGCAGGGAGGTGTGCTGTTACCAACGCCCTCAGGCACGCTAACAAAACACTGCATCATGGTCTCCTCCCTTTCCTTTTGGATAAAACCACCCAGTATGATGAGTAAAAGAAAAAAGAAGAAGAGAAACCTCCTTATCTCTCCAGCAGGATGCAGAACACTTCATAAATTATGTGGAGTATCGGGTATATGTTCAAACCTCAAATCCGACAGATACTGCTGCAGCAAAATGCAAGAAAAAAGCCTTACGTTTCAGTTTGGAATAAACCAACATGAGTGGTCAACATAATCAGTTGCTACGATGAACTCCGGTAACAGTTTATCTCAGTGTGTAAAAGAGGCCCCAGGTTTAACCCTGTTATAAAAGGTGCAATGTGGAAGAATTGTACCGTACATAAAAACATTGAAAAAATAACAGACTGTGAAAAATACCGCCACCTTGACATCATGTGATGCAGCGATAACTACTGAAGTTAGCATGCTAACTAGCTAGCACTGGTCTGTTCCATGGATCTAACAAATAAAATCTACACACAGCTTTGGAGGCAGAGTCCCGTTGGTTCCTGTGAAAGCAGCTCAGTGGTTCATGAAGCCAACAAAGCTCAACTTCTGCGATAAAAAATTGCCCCGATCTTCTTCATTGTGGAGCCCAAGAGTGTTCGCATGAAAGACTTTGGCCACTTCTGGTTTAACGCCTGGCTAGCTTGAATAAAGATAAAATGAATGAATCTGGCAGCTCTTTATTGGACTGAATGGCTCAAACTGTGAAAGTGAAATGAGTCATTCCGTAGGAGTTGTGATGCTTAAGATTATGAATCCACCTGTTTACAGTCGCTTCTTTCACAATGTGAAAGAAGTATTCTTGGAAATACACTTGTTGACTTTCTGGCAGAGAGTGAGATGAAAAAATCCATGCACCTCTCATGTTCATACTTTCAATATGAGTCTACAAGTAACTTCTGACATATAATTTTCAATTTTAGGAATTTTTTGAATTCATACAAAGAAGCGTAAAAATGCCAATTTGTTGATGAGTTTCTGGTCCCAGCCAAGAATTTGGCTCTTTCTGTCCTAAGTAAATAAACCAGATATTAACGGGAAAATAAATTCACCTTAGAGGTACTGGCAGACAGATTTTGTTACCACTGGTCAGAGACAGGCTAACTGTTATAAATCTGTGTGCGAAGGTAGTTGATGATTTGTTATGCACATTTCTGAAATGTCAAAGTTTTCCTTTTACCACCAATTACCGTGTGTAGCCTGTCACGGTGATGAAAGACACAGTTAAAGGAATAGTTAAGTATTTTGGGAAATACGCTCTTTTGCACTCTGTCAAAGAGATGAGAAGATTGAAACCACACATATGAAGCTGCCGGGACATGTTCGCACTGTACTGTGCAACGTTTTCTGGCTATGGCGAGGATTGCCAATAGTCACTGGTGCAGATAGGTGTTGCTTTTGGCATGACCATGACTAATTTACAAATCTGAGATAGTTTCAGTTACTGGTTCTAACTTCGAGGCAAATGTGCTGCGTCATTTCAGGAAGAAGGGCTGTTACCAGCTCTTGTCTTTTTTCGCACAAGGAGGGTCAAGGGGGACAGGACGTAGCAGGGTTTATGGGAAATGTGGTTTTAATTTAGACAAACAAGCAATAAAAATACCACTGTCATTCATCCCAACCACTGTCTCTTTTGTTTACATGCAGTATATACTGTGGGAGAAGCAAAGGTAGAACTGAACCATGACACTTTATGAAACGTGTCCATTTAATCTCAGGTGTATAGAGCAGTACCAACACGCTCTGCTTTGAAAAGAAATGACAAAAGAATTATTCCCGTTTCATCGTAAATTTGAAGTTTGCATACACAGTGCAAAGCAACTTCTGCAAAAGGTGCAAATATTTGTGCAGGTTGCCTTAAGAAAGCACAAATGGATTTTCCTCAGTGCAAAGTTCACATATAGGTTGAAATCCTTGGGCTTATCTGTGGATTAAGTTGAAGCAAGTTAAGTCAGTTTTATGTATATAGCCCAATATCACAAATCACAAATTTGCCCCAAGGGGTTTTACAATCTGGACGGCATATGCTCCCCTCGACCCTTTAAGATGAAGAGAAACTCCCGCAAAACCCCCTTTCACACAAGAAAACCTCAGCAACAGAGGATTAGATTAGATTAAATATCAAATATTTTCTGACTGAGTCATCAGTGGCACATTCTCGAGCTGCAAACAGGTAATTACACCAGGGTTTTAAGGAAGGATAATACAGTAATTCTTCTATCTTTGTCTCTCTTTACTTTCTGACTCCCCCCTTGACTCTTGCTGTTTCTCTCAGCCAACCTTTAAAGTTTCCCACAAAGTTGTGATAGCTGACATTATTTCACGTATGTGTTGCTCCATATCTCACTTTACATTAATATTAGGCCAATGGTGGCAAAAAAGCAGTTTTGTAGTTGCTTTTAATGGTATTTTAGAGTTTGTAACTTCCTGAAAACTCATTAAAAATGTTGACGACTCTTCCTGCACTCGGGGGCGTGAATTCATTTTCCGTCCAATAAACTCGTTATTTCATGGCGCTGCCATGAATGTACAGAAAGAGGGATGTAGCCTTTATTCTGCGCCATTGGCTGCTTCCTGTTTTTAAAGGAAACATGCAAATATGCTGATGCAAACGGCCCTCCATTAGCCGTTTCATGGGAACTTTAAAAACACCTAGCAAACATGTCGTTACATGGTTTAAGAAAGTCTCATTAATTTGCCAAAGACAGCTGCTCACTGTAGTTTTTTTTTAGCAAACACACAATGAAAGGGTGCATTTGTTGGGGACTACTTTCAGCAGCGGATTAATCAACATTTGGTGCTCTACTGAGCATTTGGGGCAGCAGGACGGTGTGTGTGAACAGATACATTCACTGTATAACGGAACTGTGAAAGATGCCTGCCGCCAGACTTATGATTCAAATGTGTAGAATGAAGTCGAGTCCATGAAAAACTCTCCTGCGACTGCTCCGTAACAAGCTCCGTCCTCTAACGTTTTGCAGCCGCCCGCGGGCTTCTTTTCAGTTTCGTTACCGACCGTTAAAGCAGTTTAAACGACTCTGCTCTCAGCTGACCCAGCATGACTTCACGTGTCATGCCAGAACATGCTTCACCAGCTCCAAATCCTTGCTGATTCTAAATAAAAGGTAAACACAGAGACTCATTAGCGTGGCTCCACTCTCTCAACACTCATATTTTAGGCATTTAGTCAGGACGGTGGCCCTGTTAGATCATGCAGAAGTGTAGTTTAACCTTGCAGGTTGTTGCCATGGTCCTGGTTAACAATGTCACTTTGTCAGGTGTCACTGAGAGCGCTTCATTGGTCCGATCCAGCTGAATCTTATTAGCCTGTGGTCGGTACTGCCGCTTAAAGAGCTCTGCCTCCCCCCGTTCTTTCTCTCTGTCTTAATATAGTGTTACGTTAAAGAATGACTACAATGAGGGGACCCCAGGAGACACAGACAGAGAGGCAGCAGCCAGCAGAGGACTGCCAGACACTCGATGGTGCCAAGGCCTCAGATGAAAGAAAACCAGCCCCCTTTTTTCCGAACATAATTTCAAGACTTAAGTACTATAATAGGCCTTCACATTTGACATTTTTCCCCCTCAGATCATCATTCAATGTGTCTAAAATCTAGTAGATCCCGCCTGTAATAGAGTTATAATTAACAGATCAAGATCTTTATGACGGGAGGTGATGGTGCTCGTACCGCTTTTGCCCACAGTGGCTGCCAGAATCAACGAGAACTTAAAGATTCTTCATAGCTGCTTTAATTCTTACAGGAACAGATTTTTTCACTAGTTTTTTTTTTTATATCTTTGATTGTCCTTTGCCGCACAAATAAAGTATTTTCAATTGAATTTCAGGCATGAATGCAAGTTTAACAAGCCAGCTGGTGGGAATGTTATGAAAATATCAAAACATTTCACTAAGAAAATTGAAACAAATGGTAAAAGTTAATTCCTGAAATACATTCACTGATCAGCACTGAGTGTGTTGGGTACGTAGCTCTGCAGATCTGTACCTGTACGTGAGGTCCGTCTTTTCCAAACGTCCTCCGTACAGGACGAAGCGTCTCTGGCGGTGTTGCCCCCGGTAATGCAACTTCTTCTGTTTGGGGTAGTCCGGCACGCCACAGCGAGGTCGGTTCCATGTGTTTGAGGCGCTGGTTGTCAAACTCGTCTCCTTTACTAAATCCTGAGCGTGAGGAACCTTTCCCCTCTTCTTCAGGTCGGGGAACTTTTCAGAGACCTGGAACAGATGCAAAGGTGCAGGAATAATGAAACATATTTTATGCTGTGCGCTCTTATTGTATTGATGCACAAATAAAAGCGCGGTCAAACTTGCAAGACCTTAAGATGTAGGTCTTTTGTTAACCATTGTTGCTAGTAAGCTAACTGTGATCATGCTAACCAGCCAGTAACGTTCTAGCATTAGTGAGTCACAATAGCTCTCTGCTTTCTTTGAGCCAACAAGCTGATGATAGCTTGGTCAGTAAAGGCACAATAAGCTTGCACAGTTTAATCAAATGATATTTTCATACCATTGACAAACGTTCAGAGAAAAACGGCTCCCAGAGATCCAGTCAGAGAAAATCCCCAAAAGCACATATCCGAAAAGTCACAGCATCTAACTTGCCTTATGACTCAGTGGGTGTGTTTGCTTCTTCGTTTGCTCATGTAGGTCATTCAGAGATGTCAGTATCAAATTGAGACTGTTTCATAACCAGTCCAACTTTACTTGTAGTAGGTTTAATGACAGCACACATAATCAGGTCACTGAGCCACGTACTTTGCCCCAGTTTAAGAGACAGTCGGTCCCAGGGTGTTCCATTATCCTTAATGCACCCACGCCAGATCCAGAGGAAATGGCTCTGCTCATTTCCACAGAGCAAATTACAGAGGAGAGCCATCCCAACCCGGCTCCTCATCTGACTCAGTCCTCCGCCTCTAAACCGAGCCACATCTTCGGCGCTACACTTACAAGGAACTTTTGGGTGTTCTCCTGCTTCTATCAACAAAATTACGAGCATTTCCTTTTTCCGCTGCAGCTCAGAAAACCTGTGGGAAAAGACGCTATCGATACATTGTGCTGAGATTAAAGTAATTAACTCCATCATCAGATCCTATTCCCACTGCTTCGCTCTTACATAATCCTTCATTTGGTGACGTGCAGGTAAACGGACGCCTAAAGTCTCTAAACAACGGTGACATTTGGTGAGAATTGCATAATATATAGTCGTTTAAATAGCATTTAAACGACTATATTTCAGTATGAGGAGGGTCGTAAGTACAAATTAAACGCACACACTCCTTCTCCACACTCTATTCAACTTTTTTCAGCTGCAATCTCTGCTGTTTCTGCTCGCCACACTGCTGAGCTGCAACCTGCAATGATATTGGACCGGTATACTTTATCAGACGGGCTTCTCTGATAGCGGAACTGCTCTGAGTTTTAACTTCTCTCTTGGCTCTTTTTTTAATCGCCAATTTCCTTGAGAACAACCGAGCGCAACACCATGAACGTGTTTCAGGGAAGACCGAGAATGCGTGCTTTCGATTTCCAACACCTGGCTAAATGTTTTTTTTTTACCCAAGAATTGATAATCCTGATTTTACTGCACAGATGAACAAGATTAAAAGATCACAGCTTGTTCAGTGTTTGATCTATTTGACAGGCCGGGACCAGACTACATCTGTAGGTGCTAAAACTTGTGCAGACCAGCTCTGTTGCATTTCTACTATATTTTAACACCAACTCCAAAGCTGCAGAGTCTCCAAGTAGTGAACTGTGATGTGTGATTGTTTTCACTGAATCTCTTTTAACTCTCTGTATCAGTGCTTAATTGGAAACCTAAATTTGTCCGATGAGAATGGACTTGTTTAGCCTGCCACTGAGATCTCAGGGAAGAGTCAGGCTGAACCTTTGGTCATTTATAACAGGGCAGGTCCTCAGGAAGGCTCATGCTTCACTGGACTGCCAGGACCATTCACTCCAGAGGGAGTTTGAGCGATTGCCCTCCGTTTTAGGGCACCTGTTCAGAGGAATAAAAGGCTCCTCGTCGCTTTTATCCAAAGTGCCATGGATGTACTTAATAGCAATCGGCACTCCTGCACTAGTTATGTGATTAAATGTAAGTTGTAGTGTCCTTAATGTATTCTGTCATTCTGTAAAGCCTCGCTCGATACCAAGATTTATAGACATAGTGGGGGTGTGAATACAACCTTGAACCTTAGAGTCACCAGATTAAAACTAATGAGACAGTATTTTGTTTCCTCTAACAGCCCAGAGCATCACAGGTACCCATCTACAGAGCATCAGTGACACTGGTGAACTGAGATGTCTCCAAAGTATGTTTTCCCTGCTGCCATCTGGCAAAAGATACAGAAGTATCTGCTGCCGTACCACCAAATGCTGAGAGAACAAAATGTTATTTTGTTCTTTAAAACCCTGTCTAACGAATGACAGTAAATTGACATTGTACCTTCAAACTATTCTACAAAAAACATGCACAGCACCAGGATTTCAGTTTTGGATGGGCAGGAGTAATTTTGGGCTGGGCGTTTTACTTCGTTTGACCAAATTTCCAACTGGTAGTCTCACTAAAACAGAAGTGACCGACATACTGTGGAAGGCGACTAACACATCTCGTTGTTTATAACACTTTTTAATTCAAATTTGCTCGGATTGCGCAGAAATGAAACTTTTCTTCTGCTAAGCTGCAGCAGCTCATTTCATTTCAGTGACAGAAACCAGCTGGAACTTTCCTTGTAATACAATACAATAACCAGCTATTCACTAACTGCTTATTGGAAACTAGTATCATATCATCATAATATAATGTTGGGGGTAGGTTCGAAAGAAAATTTGAGGTAATTATTGTGGTCACTTGGAGGTAATTTCGAAGGAAACATGTTACTTGGTAATTACTGCCTACGTACCATGAAATTTGTGGAGCTGTAATGTAAATAAAGTAAAGTGTAATCCTCCACTGGTAATCTGCCTCCCTAAAGACACAGAATAACAAGTCAAAACCAACTCTCTACATAGAAGTGCTTGTGTCCTCATGTTTACGACTCATTAAGTCTGTGTTATCAGAAGATACACTAGAAAAAATCCAATCCGAGAAAGATTTAATGATACAGAGCCTTTCCGCCCTGACAAGAAGACTGCCCAGGGGAAAATACAGTCAGCTGTAAGCATTACTACATTTTTTAAAATCAGGCTTACAATTCCTACATCAAAAGCCCAACGATAACTCCCCATAGATCCATAAGATCTTTAATAATAGCAATAAAACTGTCCGTATGAGTGAAGTCACAATCATGTTTTTGTTGTGCTTAAACAAGCCTGCCTCACTCAGCTCCACAGGACTCAAACCATGTCGCTGTTGTAGTTTAAGGGGAACAAAACCCAGCAGGATTCGTGGAATGTGCTCCAGACTGCAGAAACACAGTGACTGATGGGTCTGGATCACAGAGCAAACAGTACACACCTCCCTGAGCCCCCCCCCACCTCTCCACCTCCTGTGTTTCACTTTGTTTTGAGGGGATTTCAGCTGCTTACTCTGTTGCACAAAGTACTTACTCACATTGGGGGGGGGGCTTTTTGCCCACGTCCTACAGTTTTCCCTAAATGGCTTGTTTGTGTTGTTAAATGAGCTAACAGAGATGTGGCTCCCGAAGTGGAAATTGCTTGTTTCTGCTCTTCTTGTTCTGGAGGGGGGTTTCTGAGATGAGTCCGATCTGATGTTTGTCTCTCTTAACTGTTATCTGCGGTACAGAAGGACAACAAAAACCTCTGATAAACACAAAAGCCTAATCATAGTGTAAAGCAGGTCTGAAACGTATCAACGTAAAAGCTACGAGAATCTAGCATGGAATTCAGTCGCTATTTGTTTAACCTTGGAGACGCCGAGTGAGCCTAACAGTCCCGTAGCCGCCACTGAGGACAATGAGTTCATGTCCTCGGTATTGTTCAATGGAATTTAGGGATTTCAGTGACGCTCGGAGGAGTTTATGTCATACACTATAGATTTATGTACATTTTTAGGTTTAATTCTGATATTCTTTAATGCTTTAAATGTGACATTTGTCATAATGTCCTTCAACCTTAAAGGGGCTATTATGCAGTTTCGTAGTATCCCAATGTTTACAATAATAAATAAAACAAACTCGTAAATATTAATCTTTTCCATTACTGAACAAACAAGCTGTTCCCAGAACACTGGTTGAAGCTAGAAAGGTGGCAGGGTCCACCACATATGAACAAAGTAAAGCAGTATGAAAAGTAAAGCAGTATGAAAGTGTGTTGTCCTAAGGTCCCAAACTAAGGTCAGTTTGTTTATTCGGTTTATTCAGTCATGAAAACGAACATGTTTATTCAGTTTGTTTAGGCATAAAATGATCTAAAACTTCTCCCTAAAAAAACTGTGTAGTGCTCCTTTAACAATAAAACAGGTTGTTTCTCAGTGCCTTCCAAAGCTTCTGCCATCTGTGTGGATGACGTTTTAGCCTCAAAAACTAATAGGATGTTTTTAGCCACTCGTGGTGTTTATTTGTTTCGCATGCACGCAAAAGGACGTAAGAGTTCCCGCTGAGGGTTTTCTGACATTTCATTGCTGACAGCTGGTGGTGCCAAGAATTGTAGACACGCAGCACAAAGTCGAGAGAGAAGACTGTTAGCGATCTGAACCGACCGCCGAACTGACCGGAGTGTTATGTGATGAATGGGGTCTACTCAGATGTTTTAAACACTTGGGTGCCACAAGTCTGTGTGCTGTCACCATTGCTGTTTTCCATTTACCCAAACAATTTGGCTGTTCATAATAGTGATGTCAGGCTGTTTAAGTATGAGGATGACATGAGGGGGCCTTGCTTGTCTTCTCCTGACAGGCATGAGGAGGCCTACTGCAGCCAGGTCACTGTGCTGCAGGTTGGTGTGACAAAAACAAAATAACTTATAAACCAAACCAAAACCAGGTGGTACCAAATACATGCTCAACTCAATAAAAAGCCTGTAGAAAAAGTGGAACACTTTGAGTACCTGGGCACTATCACTGATCAGACCCTGACATTTAGTGAGACTGCTGAGGGCATTTTTAAGGGAGCAGCGATTGTTTTTAATGAGGAAGCTGAGGAGCTTTGGTGTTAGCTAATGTACACTTAAACAAGCTGTTTGGGTTGAATTTTGCCTCTATTATTTTCTCTTTCTGTGGGCCTTTTTTCAACAGTCTGTCAGAAAAAAAAAACTTTTGTTTGATGTAAATGCAACGTTGTCAATGTCATAATTACACTTTAAGTTAAATTAAAATAATTGGCCGTGTGACATGTAATAAAAGGTTGACATTTCCAGGAAAATAATTGACAAAAACACAGTGCAGTACATGAATAGCAATTACATCAGCCCCCTTAGTTCCTATTGGGTTTTCACAGCCCAGTACTGAACAACACAAGCCCCGGCAGTGTCCACGGCCTGGAGGTTGCTTTATGCTGTAACCCCTTTCGAAGTAACATACAGAATAAAAGTTATTGCCATGATTTTTGAAAGCGACCATTAAAAATATTACTTTGGGATTGTACAATTCATGCATACAAAGGGTTAATCACACCTTCATTAGGAGTCTGCATCGTGTGACCACAACATAGACTAAATTAATAAAATCTCCCTCTACAAGACATGAACACAACTCTAGTGATGAAAATTCCTCCCCAAAAATTGCTATTAATCCGATTACTGTGACCAATTAACATGCAGTGGATCGGGGGTTCTTGTGGCCCCTCTGGGTCTGGGTTCCTGGGGCAGTAACCGGCTTTGCCTGGCTGGTAATCTGCCCCTTGGTCGTTGTCAGGGTAATGCAAACACAGGTCATTTTAGGCATCTGAACAACCGACTGATGCTGTTGTTTTGTTGCACGGTGTGGACAGCGTCCTTCATTGAGGATAGGGATCTGAACTGTAAATCACCTGCTCACGAGCCGACCTCTGTCTCCAGTTTAGACTGAAGCTGCCCGCTGCCTGATCCCAATCCGGGAGGTGAAGCTGAGGGAGTGTCGGCTTTCAGGTTCATAAAACTTTGTCTAATTCTAAGTGGTGGGTGCATGGGCAGCCGCCTCTGTCATTTCAAAGAGGGAGATGAAAAAACCCCTAAAAAGTGTGGTTAAAGGACTTAACCCCCCCCTGCCTGTGTGTCAAATGGATTGTTTGACCTGTCTGACCCCACCGTCGAGTAAACTCCTAAATGTGCCTGATTCCCAACAGGTTCCACATCAAAGTTCAAGGTCAAACCCAAACAAGAGCATTAGCCTGATCCAGAGTATCCTGTATGTTTTCTTGCTTTATTGAGCAGCTCTTCTGTAGAGTTGAGCTCTCATGTTAATTCTTTTTCTCTTGCAGACAAGAATACAAAAACAGATTCTTACATCACTGAATATACTTTAAGAAACCCCAAAGGTATTACTGTTGTGATTGTGGCATTGGCTCAAAGTAAAAACAAAAATAAGACTTCCCGACTCTGATGCACCTGGGGACAATTTGTTTTTAAAATCACCTAATAAATAGATAGTTTTATTTATTAGAAAGGCTCACTAATTACCTAAAATAGCTGGACAATGTAGTTTTACGTGACCCAAACAGGAGCAAATAGTGCATCTGGGACTATTTTAAGTGGAGGATTAATCCGCGTTTGGTGCTTGAGTGAGTATTTGGGGCAACGGGATGGTGTATGTCGGATAAGGTTCATGCTAATGAAGGCACGTGTCACCCTGTGTAACAGTGTGGTTAACTGATGTGTTTCTAATAGTAACTGGACAACAATGTAATGCTAAGTTACGGAGGAATAAGACACATAAGGCTTTAATAGACCTTTTTCTCTTTTTGTTTTGGACTAAATGGGATTTGTTGCCAGCAAGAAAAAATGTAGAATATCTGCAGGTTTATCTTTTGAACGAGAAGTTGGAATCAAGGAACATTTTGAAACTTCTGGAAAACATTTGTTTTGTAGATGAGACGATTGACGCCACGAACATCTGTATCATGGCAGAAACAACTAGCCTTTTGTTACCATCGAACTCTAAAGCAAGGAATCTCTGTCTGTCTTGTCTGTATTTTCTTTCTGTATCTCCAGAACCTTTCAACCAATCTACTTCACACTTGGCAGGTTTGTTGCTGGGGGACCCAAAGAAGTGCAGTGTTGACTTTGGTGCAATTTGGAGACGCAACACTTTCAATATTAATACATTTTGAATAAACGGCGGAAAACGAGCTGGGCTCACGTGTGATTCCTCTCACGGGATCTCATGGGGAAGCACACAGTAATAAAATGGAAATTAGCCCGCTGCAACAACTTGCTGTAGTATTGCGTTGCAGTGAGAAAGTACGTGAGGTTTTGAGGTGCTGGTTGTTAGAATCTGTTACTGTCTTGTTGCAGCTGCTGACTGTAGCTTCGTATCCAGCAGGCACACAACAGAGCGTTATCAATCTCCTCATCTTGCTCTTGTCAAGGAAGTGAGTAAGTCTATTTCCCAAAATGATTTAAGGTGGAATTCTACCACTATCCTCCAAGCTAATGACCCCAGGGTTAGGGTTAAACCAGTGAAACTAGTTAAAGCTAGTTTAACAGCATCTGAATTGGAAGGGTGTTTATCATTCTCATGTCAAAGGGGCAGGTGTATTTTTAGATATGTTTAATGCAAAATGCTGAGTTATTGTGGTGTCAATTGCTTCTAACTCGTTCTGACCTGCGTTCAAATGGGAAAGGGTTTGTTTTGCAACTTTAGCACTTTGCAGGAGATCCCATGTCAGTGACTCAGCCGCCGAAACAGGAGTTTTGCGGCCATGCCCATGTCTTCACGTGTAATTTTGTAGCAGACAAAGAGAGTCCTGTCAGGAGACTTTGTGACGATGTTGAAGAGAGAGAGAGAGAAAAAAAATACCCTAGGGGCAATTAGTCTGTCACTTTCTGCTGAGAGTGCAAGAAGTCGGTGATGAGACATGAAATTCTAAAAGAGCCCAGGGGGCATCATGGATGCTTCTCCATGCTGCGAACCTGTGAGGGAGTTTGTGAGGAAAGTGGTGGCGGAGGGGCGAGGGGGCTGTCCATTACAAGTATGGACATATCTAGCTTCTGGTTACAGTGATGACAAGATCTGCGGTGCCTGGGATCTGACAGTGGTATTCAAAGAAACATGTCTGTGCATGGTGCGTCTGAAGAGCGTCTCCAGTCTCCCACCACCATCACCCCCATCGGGTCACTGTGCTTGACTTTGACATGACCAAGAAGCTGCACGGAGCCAGTCAGGCTGCTTTAGCTGAAAACCTTTCAACCGAGTCCAACTTCAAGTCCTCCTCCAGCCAAACCACTTGAGGAAAGCGATCCTTAACTTGATACCTTGAAAGCAATTAGATGCATCAACTCAAGGACTGTACTCAACTGTAGTGCTTCAACACAGTAATGTTTGGTAATTCTGTTTTTTCACTTGTTTTTTTTTCCATTTAGTGAAAGCACAAAAATCCTGACAGTAAAATTAACATTTACAGCTAATAGGCCAACTTGTTATCTCGCACTGAAAAAGAGCTTGTATGCTTTTTCAGTTTTCATCAAACGGGAACTCCTCCGTCCCACAGAAACAACTCTTCCTGAAACGCCTGTTCTATAGTCCGGCCATTAATTCTGTGACTTCACACTGTGTCACCATGTCACATATTTGCACAATTAATGCCTATATTCATGGTAAAAGTCAAGCTAAAAACATCCCCTGGAGACACGGTGAGCGGTTCTGGCTCAGGCGTGTGTGAGCTGACCAATCAGAGCAGACTGGGTATTTTGGGCTTTTAAAGAGACAGGAGTGTTCAGGTAGATTTAAAGCACGTAAAACAAACCTACAATTATGAACACGAAGCATTTGAATGAGCATAATATGTCTCCTTTAAACCAACAGTGATTGTATCCTACTAACGTCACTAGAGCACAGACTGTGGATCAATCCGCCACTGAAATGTTGGGAAAAGCTAATTCCTGCTAATTCTGGAAATGTTTCAAGACTCTAAAACAATAATCAGTTTGTAAAAACCAAGTCTAACAATCATTCTGTGGGAAAATCACAAAAAGGCGTAGAAACCAATTTGTACACTAGCATTAGCATCAACAAACCACAATGCTTTGCAGCCACACATGTGTTTTGAATAAGAGTGGAGAGGATATGCACAACTGCTGCAGAAGTAGAAAAGAAAGTTTGAGGGACAGTGGGTGCATAAGGAAATGACAAAAGCTGATTGAAAAATCCCTCCTGAAATTCTGATGATGAAAAGGATTTACATTTAAAGCAGAATGTTGATTGATTCAAAGAAGCTACAGTCGCTGCTGCCAATGCTTCTGACAAGAATCTATTAAAGCACAAAAACAAGAAGCGTCTGGTAAAACCAGAAGCTCTTTCATCAACATGATAGCTAACTGTCCAAAAGAAAACTGTCTTAACCTAATAACAGTGAATCCGGATGATAGGAAGTAAGTCATAAGTGAGTGTTTACATGAGGAGACAGATAAGGTTTCAATTTGAAGGGTGTGCTCTCAATGAAAAAACAGGCGACAAAGGATTGCTTACAGTGAGACAGGATTTATAGATAGATAGGACAGATATGAGGAGGAGGGGATGTACGCTTTTCATCAACAAATACCTCTTTATCATTCTTCTTACTCTCCTAATCCTATATATCAACTGATAATCAAAAACACCCGGCAGTGGAAGGTGATATAAATCATCTGGGCAACTGCATAGATCTCTTATCTTTGCTGGCACAAAAAAAATCCGGAGACCTCAGACTCGCAGATCTTCTGGCTACAGGATGACATACTGTACTAATGATATCATTGTTGATTGTGATTATTATTGAGAGCACGTCCGCAGGAGAGTAATAGTTACCAGGCAGATCATGCTGTTATCTACGGTTTAAAGGTTTGTTTTATGTTTTTGCATCTTCTCTTTTTCCGATGGTTTCCGCTTGGTAGGAACAGACAGAGATGGCTGATTTAGATAAGAATGATATGACTTGAGTCAAAAAAAGTTCCATGTCGGAGTTGAAGTCAGGACATAACAGTTTTTTGGGGTCATCCCAGTTCACAAAAGATTCCTTTTTCTGTGAAAGAACTGATTTTAAAACCACAGCATTAAATGCTGGGGCCAAAATAAAGTTCCATCTGGAACAACATGTGGTGTTTGAAAGGTTATAACTGATACAAAAAGGGGCAACTCGTAAGAAATGGCCACAATTTTTGTTTAAAACATTCAAAAGATTAACTAACATGATCAGCGGAGTGTAAAGAAATGAAAAAATGTTGACGTTATGTCAAAGACTTCTTTTGTATTGCAGAGATGTCTACAGAAGTTAGTGTGTTAATCAGCTACGTCCGGTCTGTCCTGTTATATAATAATACTTTGTATCGGAAGAGGTAGTCTGATAGCCACCGTAGATTCAGATGGGAGATGACAAATCAGGAAGTTCACTACATAGTCCAACAAGTAAACAAAATAAACACACAAAATGTAAAAAAAAATAATGTTTTTATTGCTATTGTCCTCACGAACCAGAAAAATGCAAGATGCACCTTCTGAATTAAATTTTCTCCTTTACCAAACTTAATAACCATGTAAAGCCATTGTAAAACATACTTCATTCAAACTCAACATAAACAACATAAATCCTCAATTCATAAATTAAGATGTGAAAATACACCAGCTCTAAACGCCGTTTTCATCCACTGCTGATGCCCGACTTTCTCTCAGTCCTCTGCCACGTCACAGCTGGAAATCGCCTCCATACTGTATCTCCTTGTCTTCAACGACTGACTGAATTCAGCACTCACAGAGACTCCAGTTCTCTTCCTTTTCCTCTCTCCTCTCAGTACGTTAATGGCACTTACCCATTCAGTCAATATTCAACGAAGAGAGAATCTGCATCTTTGCATCAACTGCATGAAAAATTTGCTTCAAGTTTGGTGTGAGCACACCTTCAGGATAGATAGCTTGCTGGCTATTTTTTGGAAGCTGATATCCACATTCAACCCCGCTCGTCTACTATCAACGAGCAGATCTGTATATTCTATTTGGTTTACAGTGAGGATGGATTTTGACTCTTAATTTGCCTTTTCATTACTTGCAATGGACAAAGATGAAAGACCAATTTCCACTTGCGATCTTTGTTTGGATCAAGAGATAGAGACGCACCATATGAAATGAATCAAGGTTCAAACTGGGGCTCTGTGCCATCCAGAAGCTCATTGATGTGCGATTTAATAAATTCAAGTACCAACACCATCCTGCCAGTCCTGACAGGGTTCATTCAGTCTGCAGGATCACCTGAACTGTAAATATTTCTAGTCCCCCCTCCTCTCACCTTGTTAGTGAAGGCTTCAGAATGAGGCAGAAGGGCTCCACTCGCTAACTAACAAAAGCATCTGATTAACTTCATGAAGGAGGGGTGCTTGTGCCTTTTAACTGCATCCCACTCTGTTGTGTCTCATCAGCCACTCACAGGCCAGCGCAGCTGTGACCTAGATCTATTCGATGGGAACCCAGGCTGGCTCTGATGTCACCTTTGCTCTCACGGTTTCCCAACCAATCGCTTTGCCGGAAGACATCAACATGATGGGGCAAACCAGAAAGGAAAACCCAAGGACTCAGGTTTTATTGACTAAAGCAATACCCAAACAGTTATCTGCTAGCCCCTCCTCTTCACTCAGAGAGAAAACAGGCACTTTGTGAATCCTGCTGC
The DNA here is from genome assembly GCA_903131615.1 of Diplodus sargus. NCBI lineage: Eukaryota > Metazoa > Chordata > Actinopteri > Spariformes > Sparidae > Diplodus > Diplodus sargus. The sequence continues at coordinate 10,318,489 of CAEMYA010000092.1, forward strand.
CCTGAATGCCACAGACACTGAGGCCTGTCCAGGCCTGTGTAATCACTCACTCCTTTGTCAATGATGGGGGAACAAATTGAAAACTACTGATTAGACTTTCCAGTGAAATGACCAGCAGACATAACAAAGTTGTCACCACAGGTGTAACTTAGCTGCAGCTAAGTGTTGTTAGAAAAAAAGCCATTTATCATGTGTTGAAACCAGGTTTTCAACTCAATAGCAAATCACACTGTTGACAAAGACATGTCATAACATCACAGTGGCTTGACTTCAGATTAGTGTGAATTAAATTGGAAAAATATTACAAGTATGCAAAGACATAATGAGAATATTAATGATCAATGCATAAGAAAGCACAACACCTGTCAGCTGTTCCTTATGGAAAAAATGGTCAGGAAGATGTTTTTAAAACATTTAACAACACAAAAACAAAGAATAGAGGGAAGCCTAAAGAATAAGCACAACTTCAGACATCAGAAATATGCTTGTTCTTGGTTTCTCTTCTGTTAATCAGATTGTGATACCTCAAATGTATCTTGGGACCAACAGGGTGGGATTAAGTGAACACAGAGTCACACATTGTGGAATTCTTGACCAAACGAATGGATTCAGACCGATCATAACTCGGACGTTTTTTCATCATATGTGTGATTTTCAGAGGGAATCAGACAGAAGATGCCACCTGTCGCACCAACAACCTAATTCCTCTTTCTGCTCTGCACGTTTACAGTTGTGTGCGGAGGGGAGGTCTCAAAAATTGTTTTGTTTGTAATGCATGCTATCACGCAGGATATTTGAATGCTAAATTTTTGTTTTAATGGACTGGCAACAAAGATGGAAGAAGCTACCAGAGGCTATGTTCCACACACGAGTGCCTGAAGTTTGTTTTCTTCTCATGTGCTGATCCTTTTCTTCAAGAGCATGTTTGATTATATAAAGACAGTTATTTACGAGCGATAAGAACCCTCACCATGGCATTTCATCATGATAAGATTGTTTTCCTTCTTATTTCTGTATCTATTTCTCTGTAAGCCATCTTCTGTCCATCAGATTTGAAAACCTAAAAATGAACTTTGATTGGCTGATGCTTCAGGAACAAGCCAAACATGATTCACTGGACACATCAGTCAGCGCTTAGGAAAAAAAATGATAACCCTTCTCTGGAAATCCAAGACTATCCTCTGTATTTACTACATTCTTCCCGGTAACTGCTTATCTGTGCTGTAAATTAACCTATTTACTTCTCCGAGTACCTGTAAACAGGACATTCCTGTGGGTAAAGCACGCAGGCTAAACCAGCCTACTCTGTGTAAATAAAGTTTTTTTTTTCTTTTTTCAAAAAAGCTCAAGGAAGAAGTAACTGATACAGAAGAGGAGAGGATGTAAACAAGGGAAATACAAATTAAGGCTGCTGTGAATATAATGGAATGCAAAATTACACAAGAGGAAATGTTGGGAAGAGAGACAGTGAGTTGCAGCATGTGGTCAGGTGTGCAGACAGAAAGCCTTGCAACAAACCGAATGAAATGACAATAAACAACAAGGAGAGCAGTTAGACTAGCCACCAAAACTCATGACTGCGACAGCATCTGTGCAAGTGTGAAGCGTGCCACTGACGCCCTCATGACGGGTCCATATGGAGGACCCCTCGCTTTTATGGTGTTGTTGACAAAATGCCTTTAAGACCTGTTATTACTGCTTCCTGGCCTGCAGACAGGGGAACTCAGCAACCTTTATTTTTCCCTCTCTCTCTCTCTCTCTCTCTCTCCCTCAGGGATCAGACCTGGCAGCACTAAAGCAAAACCAAAACACTGTGCTGTCATCCTGCATGCATGAAGAGGAGACCACGTCAGGTTTTTAGCTGCAAAGTCATCAATGCTCCCAGAGCTGCTGAGCATACGGAAACATGCATAGTGATGATAGTCATTTCCAAAAGTGAGAGCAGCCCCAGTGACAGGTCAGCGCTTAAAATAGCCATTTTCTTAATTACAAAACGTTTCATTGGTCCTGATGAGTCCGAGGACATGGGCTGCAGAAGCCTGCAGATTTTCTTTGCACCTGAACGCAACCCCGCACACAATAAGGAGGATCGTTGATTTTGGAGCAAAGTGAAAAGGAAATAAACGCAAACTAGTGTGTGCGAGTGTGTGTGTGCACATGTAGTCTCAGTGTGTGTTTAGGAGGCGGGGGAGCACTTGTAGCAGAAGGGGGAATGAAGAAAGTCAAACAGTGCAGATTCCTTTAAAATGCAAAAGAATGAATCATTCATCATGCACGTTCAGATAAACCGACTCCTTCTGCACCATCAACAACAACAATAACAACAAAAAAACACTTCCAAACTGCTGCAGAGGAAACTCTTCTTTGGTGTTTTTTTGTGTTTTTTTTGTTGTTGATTTTTTGAGCCGACTTTGCAACAGTGTTAAAAGAGAAAACAAATGAAGCGTCCTCTCACTCACCGGTGCCACCTTGTACCTGCTGGATCCTCGCGCTGGAAGACAAAGCGTGCCCGGGAGGAGTTGCAGCGCGAAGACGCAGCAGCACACGAGCAGAGAAGTCCGCATCCTCACCGCCGTCCCGAGCCGTGGTGGTGCACAGGCAGGCAGGTTCTGGCGCAGCTGAGTGCGGGGCGCAGTGCCGGGAGTCACACGGCTGCAGGATCCTTGGCGACTTCTCTTTAAATAGACTCTGATTTCTTTGTTCTCCTAAGGTTTTTTTCTCTTCCACATACACTCTGTTTTTTTTCTTTTCTTTCTTTCTTTTTTTTTTTTTTTTACAGCCCAGGGCTGATAATACCACCCGCTACCATGTGACTCTTAACCCTTTCTCTCCCGTGTCAACTCGAAACAGATGATGATGGCTGTGCGTTTTTTCTGCCACCTGCGGCTTTTAGATGTATTTATTTATTTCTCATAAAGAAACCAAGAAACCCAATGTCAGCTTTTTAGGAGGAAACTTTAAACATACACAATATCCCCATATGGACCAGAGTAAACACCAGGACACAGCGTGCGCAGCCAGGCACACTCCAGTACCTATGGGAATGTTATAGGATTATTATAAGAGTATTACAAGGACACGAAAGTCTTAATCAACCACCACTAAACACACCACCAAATCCTCTGTATGGGGAGAAACACACTCAGTCAGGTTCACAAGCACAACAGAGCAGATGCACACAGAAAAAAAAAGTTTTTGTATTTTATTAGTCTTGTTCCTAAAATGAAATGAAACTTTAGTCCTGCTCCATCTATCTGGAGTGTTGATGAAGATTTCTGGAGTCTCTCAGCCTGCAGGAGTGAAGCTGCTCGGTAGTCTGGTAGCACGGCAGAGGATACTTCTGTATCTTTTGGCAGATGGCCACAGGGTGAACAGACTGACGCTGGGTGGGTGTTGCCTTTAAGTGTCCTTTGAGCTCTGCGTAGTCATCTCACTAAGTTAACCTTAACATAAAACTTAACGTTAGCTAGCATTAGTAGCTAGTGTTAGCGACATTAACATTAGCTGGAGAGCATTTGCAATGTTAGCTAGTGTACGAGCTGCAACCCCCCTGAGGAGGCTGATGATTCAAACAAAAACTGTGTTGTGATTTCAATGCAGTGCTATTTATTTTACGACACAACTTCATCTGACTATCTGCTGGTATGAGGTTAAGTAGATAATGACTGAGTTTTCATTGTTGGGTGAACTTATCCTTTAATGCAGATCGATCTGCAGTAATCAGTAATCATTATCATTATCTAGCTCTCTATGGATAAAAGGGAATATGTTTGACGATCAGTAACGTAATAGTGGAGACAGTGTGTGTGAAGTGTAACGAAAGAACAAAACATAAAAAAAAAGAAAATCTTGGAGGGAAGGAATCTGTTGATTTATTATTGCAGCTGTAAGATTAAATGCACAAGCTCCGCAGTCGGACCCACTGGAGGCTTCTGACCCACCTCCGTCCGCTTTGTGCAAGAAAAACTCTTTGTGAGTCAGTTTGAGATCATTTCTATAATTACAACCACTAATAGCAGCAAAGAATTTTGCAGAGCTTTCCTGTGTAATGGCTGTCAGGTTTCGGAGGGCTATTTGGACACAAAACAGGGCTCTAATAAACTCTGATTGCCTGACAAGGAATTGCAAGCTTGGCACTACAGCAGGCCTGTTATCTTATAAGTGTAATGAAAGAGAAAAGGGAGAGGCTTTATAAGAAAGTGACACTACTAATTTCTGGACGGGAGACTATAATTAATGTTACTGGATGCAGATGTTTTACGTAAGGAGGCCAATTAGAGTTAAAGCTGACACTGGATTGGTCCGATGTCTGTGGACTTTGGCCTTTATCATCTTATTTAAGCTTTTTCTGTGTTGTAATACAGGCAGACACAATATATTCAGTCAGAAAAATAAAATGTTGCCGGTTAAAGTTATCTGCAAACCACTAAAACGGGCATTTATACATGTCACATGCGCCGCGACACTGACATTTTTTTTAACAATGCGTGTCATATCACATTTGTGTCAGATGGTGGTCCTGAAGTCAAGCTAGGCGACAGTGATATCTAATGGATCGTCATCTCGACAATGAGGGTTAGCGCAGCATTTTTGCGGTGACAAAACCAGGTATTTCAAGCCGAAATTAAGTGTTTGTTTGTGCCTTAATCTAACCAAACTACAAGCACAGCGTTACACAAGTTGTACAAGATACAACTGAAAACTGAACCAAAAGAAACATAAAGGTGCAACATATTCATGGTTTGAAGATACATTGCCAACATTTATTCACGCGATTAGGTTGATATAGTCACACAAAAACATTCAACATTTTGGGAAATACACTTATGCTTCATTGTCGAGAGTGGGATGAAAAGTTGGACACATGTCTGAGAAACTGATTTCTATTTACAACAAGTTGTGTTGCACTCAGACACTGTCGGGGCGCCAAAATTGGACAAAATACCAGTTTTTATACCACAATGTTGCCAAAATGTGGCTGTCGTGCATTGCTGGTTGTTATGAGTCATTTAATACAGCTTATAAAACAGGGTTTTTGGCTGTGCTTTCAGTGATCTTTTTAAAAATCATTTCCGATCAGATTTGGAGTGAGTATTTTGTTCTGTCGAAATAACAAAGCTTGTTTCCTCATGATCAATTCATCTTGTTATTGCATGACAGAAGGCAGAGATAACCAGATCATTTATATGGAGAAAACACCTTTCAGCAGGATCTCTGGAGCTCACTAGAGTGTGAAGTGACAACCGTGCCACTCTTCTCCTTAAATGGCGAGGACTGATCTTTAACACAAAGACCTATATAGTCGTTACTTGTGTTAGTGCAGTCTGATGTCTCGATTCACAATTGGTACACCTTTCTTTGACATTTTGATCTTAAATCAATCACTACAAGACAAGACGCCATCTGTGATCTCTGGTATTAACAAATAAGAGATAACAACCTTTTGTTGTTTGTAACAGAACAGAAGTTTAACAAGTTCATCTACCGTCCAAAAAATGTATATGTGTCTCCACCCATTGGGATTTAAATCAACGAGATAATTGGTGCTTTAGGCATGCATCTGAGAAAGGTTTGTTACTTAAAGTCAAACCTACTGCGTTCTGATCGCGCTCTATTTATTTTCATTGTGTTTGAGTGGAGAGTGTTTTTGATCTCCAGGTTTGCCATTTGACTCTGAACCTTACACAAACTCTTTATTGTCTTTAAGTTAGCGGACTCTTGCTCTTGTAAGTCTAAAGTATCCCCCGCTGCGCTGGCCATTGTCATCACGAGAATTATATAAACAAGCTATCTCATGTTCCCCACAGATGTTCTGAATACGTTTTCCTCCTCAGTTCTTTTTACAAGAGGTGGCAGCGGTCCAACACATGACAGCAGCTATCAATTAAAGAAGAAATATGCTTCAAAATCGGAATCCAAGTCACTGCCAAGTGCAATAAATATAAAGAGATCTGCGCGAGTGACACTGGTGCAGGGAAAAGCTGGAGACTAACTGGAGTTTCACATTGGATGCTCATGAGAGAAATTTGTTTTAAATAGCTGTGACAAGATGTTAATGAGTAAAAAGTTATCTGAGACTACAGTGGCAGCAACTGTACAAGTCAACATGGCAACAGATGCGTTAAAAAGGTAAAAACAATGAAAAATGCAGCAGTTTCTCTAATGACCACTAGACGCAGGATCCAAGAAAGCACCAATTTAATGTTGGTGACCCAGAAAATCCCCAGGTTCTTTGCAGAATTGCCAATTTCTTTCTTTCTTTATTTTTCCAGCTTTGATCAGTTGCAGAAAGTTTACGCTGCAACAAGGCCATGTTTGTACCCCCTTTAGCAGAGTTAGGGAGCTGTTTGCAGTATGGATGGCAGCATTGGGAGGTCTACGGGTCCACAGTAAAGTGTTCTGTATCAGCAACAGTTGTATGTGAATTTATTAAAGACATTCCTTGTTGGCAGAGGATCAGTGGGTCTCAGTGACTTTGATGAGCGTCGGCTGAGTTCTGTCGCTAGCATGCTAACATTAACATTCAGCCTAAAGTACTGCTCAAGTAAAGTTCTCTGCCCTTTTTTGCTGTTTGGTTGTGCATTTTGTTGTTTCTACAGTAAACAGCTGAAAAGTAACAGAAGTAAATACTTTCCAGATGTGTTCAAGCATAATTTAAGAAGAGGCTGAGATATGAGGCCAAGTTCTGCTCTTACAGTAGGCCTACGAGAAAACAGAGGCAGAGCAACTTTTGTCCAAGTCTAAGTGTTTTAAAGTGGTTTGAAAGTCAATTGAAGCCCTTTGACACAAAATATGTCTTGGATCTAATAGAAAATCACATACTGTATTTAACACACGCACTGATCTATTCACAAACTACAATGATCATACTGAAAATGATACTTGATACTTCTTAGTGTTTCAGGGTCAGACCCTTTTATGCATATGCTAACCATTCAATATCCATGTACACATTTGTATTAATTAAAACATAAATATCCATATCTACATTATAATTATCCCAATCTGACATCTGCAAGTTAGTTCCCGTCCTACATCCAATCCCCGTCTTATAATGTCTTTGTACAGGTCACATCAAGCTGAAGATGTTTTCAAAGAAAAAGTTTTTGTGGTTCCATCTGGTCCTGATGCAGCAGCTGTTGGTCCCATATGAATGGAGTCTTTGGTCTGTTGATCACATGCGCAGATTATCAGTGTTCTCCGTTTGGTGAAAATGCAAAAACCATAAAAAAGCACAACAAAAGTGCACGGCGTGACATTCCAGTGAGCTGATGCTGAGTTGGTGTTTGCATGTGTGTGATGAGGGTTGTTCATTCCAAGGGTTTGACTTTGTTAACCCTCATATGCCCACACACACACACACACCTGAGCTCACACAGCCCGATGAAATAAAAATTGCCTTCAATATTTGTATTCTGTGATAGTAGAGAAAAAAAACAGACTAGCATGATTCATTTGATCAAACATCCCCTTCCCTCATTACTGATGTGCCCTAGAGCAACACAAAGGTACATAATCCCTCCTTGAAAGAGCTCAGGTTGGGGTTGGATTTGGCAGGTAATATATGAAGATAAGGAGAGGTGTGGACTTGAGGGGGTAGACAATTTGGGAAATATGCATTTTCAGGTTTTTGCTGACATCACTTCAATTCGTAAAGGGGTCAATCTCTTCTTCACTGAAAGTTACTGTTTTGCCTGTATCAGCCTCCTTATTGACATGACAGAATTAAGGTGAGAATATATTAACTGGCTGGGGAGCACCGCTGATCAATTCTGTTCCGGGGTGCGAGTTGGCAAAATCCTTTGACTCCTTTTGTTCCAATGATAAAACTTTTTTTCTCTCCTCTCTTAGTGGCAAGGAAAAGCGTGCAAATCATTCAGCTAGAAACTTTGCATTTGTGTTCTTTTAACTTCTTCTGTGCTTTAATGCACCTCTGTTGTTGTATGTTACCTGTGTGAGTGTGTGATTGGCTGCAGGTGTGTTTGGCTGATTGAGTGAATGCTGATTGGTTTCAGCCTCCGAGCCAGCAGTTTTAAGGCCGTCTCCTCCCAGTTCCTGTTGGCTCTCCTCTCTCAGGCAGCCTTCTAGTGCTTTGTCTAATATATTTTAAACAAAACTTTCAAGTGGCTACAAATGCTTCGTTGCTGGTGATAATTGGGAGTTGGGAAGAGGGAGTCTCTTTCCACGCTGTGTCAGGGTTCCCCCGAGGCCATGCTTGTAACACAAGAAGGTGAAAAAGTGTATTTCCCAAAATGCTACATTCGACTTGGCAAAATCAAACCTTTGGTTAAATCAATTCCCAAGTGAGCAGGAGGCAAACGAATGTCTCTGATTCCACTGGGACTCTGATTGGGACTTGTTGGTCTTGAAGTGGAACATTATCACCTAAACTTGAGACTCACTTCGGTCTCACCTTTTGAACCAGAGTGACTGTGTGTGTTCTTGCAAACTGGTATTCATGCTCAGAGCTCAGTGAGGTGAGAAAAGCCTTCCTGTTGTTTCCAGGTTATTGAGGGGAAACAGAGTAGAATACAATGCACCGCTGATCCGTTATGGTTACAGAAAGGTGTTATCTTGCATTTTGGAAGTGCTTCCTGTATTGTACAAGAATTAATGGCAGGACATTAATTTCACTGAAGAAGGAAAAGGAGAGCTGTGAGACCTGCAACTATGCAGATGTGACCTATAAAGATGTGAAGGAAGTCAAAAAGGCTCCAAAATGATTATTTTAAGGATAACCAACAATGAGTCGGACTTGTCGGTCCTGACATCAAAAGCTCCAGAACTTCTGCTAAAAGGAGAAGAATATCCTGCCGTTTCCAAGGAATGCACTTTGAACCTAACCTTTTAATAAGCCAACATGGATACGAAGTCTTTGAGGTGATTGGACAAAAAATGGAAATTTGAACATTACATCACATTTCAACTGCAACCGGGCAAATCCACCTACTGATGACCATCACCTGATTTGATTGAAAGCTCCAGAACAGCTACTAAATTATGGTGAGATTGATTTCTCTCTCAGTTATTACCATAAAGAGCTGGACACTCTATTCAGGAGGAAGAACTGTATTTATTGGTGACTATTTTCAGTGGCGGATTAATCGGCATTTGGTCCTCTAGTGAATATTGGGGCAGCAGGACAGTCGATGTGGGACTGAGTGAAAATACTCCACTACTAATTACTACTACAATGTGTGCGTCTTCATGGTAAATGAGGAACATATCACCCACTTAAAAAATAGATGTGTTTTTTTGGACACTAGTGCAGCTCTATGGCAGAGATGAATTAGATATATCACACACAATACATGTCACTAGATACTTCATCGGTGGGTTTTTTTTTTTCCCCGCAAGAAAAATAATGAATATCCTTCAAGAAACCTTATTAAAGCATCCAGCGGTTGTTTGTTGTTGCCGGGTGGTCTAGTGGTCGAATAGGTTGTCCGGTCATAAAAAAAGGTCACAGGTTTGATCGCTGCCACAGCAAATGTGTCCATCAACCGGCATGTGTCCCTGAGCTAAACACTGAGCCATTGTGTGAGAGCCTGGGGTATAAATCTCCATCGTGGACAGAAAAGTAGGCTCGCTTTTTACGGCAACATCCAGCTGTAAAACACTGACATGTGATATATACGATTGAGCCGAAACATCTAACATACGTGAACCTGGCAATAGATTCATATCTGACGTACAAAGTACCTCTCAGATTGACTGTTGCAGCGATACTCTGCCCATCATCCTTAACGAAGGACTTAAGTGGAATCGTGCACTTCCTGTCATTACGATACCTCCCGTTTAAAGTGAAAAGCAGGCCCTGAACAAAGTTTAGCCGAAATACGCTGCCTGCTGAATTCATTTTTCATACGGCTGGTTATGAGTTCGTGTCAGCCGCACTCCACGAAACAAAGACCACATGTGTCCATTTAATGCAAACCAGACGCGTGGATGCAAGTGACCAGCCTCCAGCTGCCTGCCTCCTCCGTCTGGCCATTCGGGGAGCTATGAAAAATGACTCTGGGGAGGGGGACAGGGGGACTCACTGGGGGTTATTAGTGGGTTTGAGGGCATTAAACCTCATTTTCTCCTTTTGGCTTGACCCTAGATGACCCCTGGCAGACCTCGCCACAACAAAGAGGCCAAAGGGGGCGAAGGTGGAAAGAGGGGAGATCAAAACAGGCCCCGGAACGTGCACGGCTGCTGTTGCTGCTGCTGCTGCTGCTAATCTTGGTTTCCCTTCAAGGACGTCGTGCCTCAGCATCCTCTGTGGTCAAATAATGAGTTTTCAAGCTTTGAGTTTACGTCAGCAAACAATTTGCTGCAGTTTCTGTGATAAAAAGAAGTTTGATCTTGTGGGTGTTCAAGACCTTTGATCGCCAGCATGGTTGAAATACTTTGCATTTCAAAGCATTTTACCCTCAGGCTCTGGCATTAAGATAAAATCCCTGCGGCTGCTCCAGAAATCTTACAAAGTTTGATTAAAACTTAATTTTATAGGAATACAGAGATTTGCAGTATTACAGTGGACTTACTGTACTTTATGGTACTTCTGTCAACATTTGGACATTTACACAGCTTTCCGTTCACAAGTTTAGCTTTCACTTAAAAAAAACTAAGCAACAAAGGTTAGCCAACACAGGCCAGGACTGGAGCTGCAGCAAGGATGAAGCCTCTGTACATGGGATGTCCACTCTACCAATTGAGCTAATGGGCACTCCATTGTTAGACTTTTTTTTAAGCAGCAAAGACTGACTTTGGACTTAGCTTGCTTTAAGCAGGAGCTCTCGACTCAACTTGTCCAAGAAAGAATGACTGTGACTGGACTGAAATATTTGAGTCAACATTTAAAAATGCACTAAAATTCTCAACACTATGTGAAGAAATAGCAGTTTTGATAGTATGATGTCTGCTGAAGTCAGCATGCTAATCAGCAAGCCCTGCCCCGTCCTGGTCCAAAAAAAATCCTACCAGCGGCATGAACACCAGCACTCAACTGGTCCCTGAAATCCCAGTCTGAGCCACTAGCCGCATGGCTCGCTCATGGCAGCTACAGTCAGCAGCAGTCAGTGGTTGCTCTGGCGATAGGCTCTTCTCTATGTGTTTTGAGTGTGAATTTGACAGGTGGCTAATTCGTACATATCGCACCTTTATGTGAACTTCCACCTCCACCTTGTTTATGGTCCTAAAATGACCCTTTTTTTCGTCTTCATCTCACTGTGCAGTGCTGTCAGCAAGTTTTGTGTGTTATTTAAAGATGGTTCCCTCTTGTAACTTTAAAAATAGTAAGTCGCTGAGAGAAAAGAAGAAGCAGACATACAGAAGTTGGTTTGTATGGATTAAGGCTTGTTTTTTAATTTGACTTTGGCCTGTAAAAGTGATGGTGAAGCTAATCATTTTATGCAGATAATAATTCCCTTTGAGTTATATATTTACAATATTTACTGTACACCTGTGAAAGGATCTCTGTACACAGAGTTCAGATGTGAATTTTTAGTGGCCTTGTGCTGGTATCTTTTTAACTCTCTTGATACTAGAAGCTTTTCTAATGTGATATTTTGACTAAAAGTAGCTGCAAAGGAGTAGTAGAAGTAATGTAGTGTCTTAAAATGACCTCAGCCTTCCTGTAACATAACTGTATTATAGGGTTCAGGGACATTGTGGAAAAGCATTCAGTATAAGTCAGGCTGATTGATCGCCCTGGCTGACCTCCTCCTCTGTCTCTTGCATACCAAGTGGAGGTGAGAGAGTTTCTGTCTACGACCACCTCTGCGTCGTCTACTCTGTAAACAAAAAGTCACCAGCGCTCCGACTTCCACTGCACAGACTCAAACTCACATGAACTGATGTGAACTTCAAGGGATGATAAGGAAGTCCTTAAGGCCTGTGTTGACCTCTGTTGGTGATGAGGAGGAGCTGCAACAACAAGGACCCCACTGCCTTTAAGATACACACACACACACACGTGCACACACGTGCACACACGTGCACAGTGCACACACACACACACACACACACAAACACAAACACACACACACACACACACACACACACACACACACACACACACACACACACTCATAAGGTGGTGAATAAAATTACAATAATAAAGAGATAAATAGAGTTGTTTTGTGCAGATGTCAGATTTTTTATACTAATACTGCCGGCCTGCCATATAATGGAACCGATGATGTATAAAGAAAGATTATCTAGAGTTTCTCTCTCTGATACAGCAACAGACATATATGTGTAGAAAAGTAGTCTGGGATGCATAATGCATGGATCTGGATGAAAAAAAATCAGGCGTGTGTAGATTGCTGGTGTCTATGAGTGAGTCAAAAATGGGACTGTGGGGCTCGGTGGAGATATGCACTTAGCTATTATAGTTTTAGTCCTCTTAAATCTGGCATCATGTTCATGTTTATGATGTATAATAAGAACTGGATGCTTAGTTCCAAGGCTGCTTTGCTTTTGCCACTCGCGACACGTTGCACAGATTGTATTTACACCAGCCAGACTACCTTCAGATGTGGTCAGGCAGATACAATTCTCATCATGACTCACTTGCCCTTTGCATTTACATGTTATCTTCCTTATCTGGAACACTGAGTCAGATAAAGATTGCATTTCAATATCAGGTCTTAGAGTTTATTACGAACTCAGTTTCTGAATTAAGACTACTAACGAGACATGGGCAGAGAGCATTTTTTAGATAATGAGGTCCACTTTAATGTTTTTAATGAGAACATTCACATGATTTAAAGCTGCTGTAAGTGATATTTTTTTAAGATTAAAATAAGAGTTAAATAGCTCTTTAATCCAACAGTAATCACTGCTATAGAGCATTTGGTCAGTGACAGATGTCTTTCCTCCCTCCGTTCGTGCAGTGAAAGAGAGGAGACATTTTCATGTATCCCTGCCCCCTTCGTCCAATCAGGGCAGAGGACTTCATAAGCAGGCGATCCTATCTGAGAGCTGCATCCTCCATCCTGTTCGCTCCTCTGTCTGCCGATTGCTGCTGCACATTCATGCAGTGATGGAGAGAGCCCGGAGGGGATTGCTAACTGCAAAATGGGCAGGAAGTTAGCTGAAACGACGACAGCACTTACAGCAGTTTTAACGAACAAGAAGCATACATAATTTGGTGTGTAGACAACAAAACGAGATGCAGGACACATGTTCAGTCAAACTGTGGCTGTCACTCCACTCTTATCTTCAGCACTCCTCCTGGCCAGCGTGTTTGTGGTCTTTCCTCTAAAAAATAACACTCTGAGCTTCTCTCTCAGGCTTTTGTTGGAGCAGGTGAGGAGGATCGCAGAAGCCACGCAGTAAAACGACAAGCCGAGGATGAGCATGTCGGCGCTCAGCCCAGAGGCGAAGATGGCATGGAAATAGTAGAGGGAGATGGTGAGCAGTGTGGTGAGGTAAACCCAGACCAGAGCCACCGTCAGCCTACAGACGAGCAGGTACGAGTCGGCAGCGTGAGAGCTGCTCTGCATGGCCAAGCTGTGTTTGCAGAGGTAGACGACCAGCCGCAGCGACGTCGGAAGCATGATCATCAGCGGCATCAGGGCGAGGTAACTGATGAAGATGATCACGTAAACGTTGATGTCAACCCAGCTGGGGAGCAGAGGCTTTCTGATGACACAAGCAGCCTGTTCTGTCATGTTCTGAAGAGTTTTGCTTTGGAAATGGAGGTTGAAGAAAGGAGCGAACATCATGCAGGAGGTCAGCAAGGTCACCACCATGGTGATGTTCAGGACGGCTGCGATGTTCTCCTTGAGCGTTCTGAAAAGAACCGAGGAGAAGCTCAAAACCCTCACGCAGTAGAAAACGCTCAGCCAGGCGACGGACCAGAAGCTGACGGAGCTGCTGCTGAGCCACATGAACAGGACGACGCAGAAGAAGAAAGGTAGGTCCGGCCAGCAGAGCACCCCGGCCCACACCGAGGCCGCGAGCACGAAGGTGGAGATCTGCAGCAGGATGTTGCCCAGCGAGATGAAGCAGATGATGATGGCCACAGTTTTCGCACCTCCGGACCTCCACTGCTGCCGCAGCATGACCCCGAGGTTGAAGACGTTGGTGAGCACTCCCAGGACCAGCAGGAGGGCAGTGCCGCACAGCTTCACATCAGCAGCTCCAAACATGGTTGAAGAGGCGCGGGGCAGATGGGTCCTGCTTCATTCCTCCCGGCTTTGGAGCAGAATGGCATGCCCAGGGTCCTTACACAGGAAATTAAAATACCCAGCATGCAAATGTGTTCCCCCTCGAGTCACCAGCGAATGCTGCTGCATGTGAAAACAGAAATTAGACATCACTTAGATTAGTCACCACACGGTTTTGTTCATTAGTAGAACAGACCTTGAATATAAACTGGGCAATTACAGATTTCACCTGACATGCAGGCTGAGTGTACCGATGTTTTGATTCTGTTTATTTCTGCTTCTTTATGTGTCTGTGATTGTTCTATATTGTGATGGGTTTTATTCCCCTTTTCTGAGGTCAGGTCCTTTACCAGCATTTACCTTTTATTCAGTCGAATTAACAACATCAACCTTCTTAAGCATCAAATTTAAGGATTTTCCAGCCCTAATTCTCTCAAATAAGAAGACCCAACATGGCTATAGTTTGAGAAGCAATTAAAAAGAGAGAGAGGCTTGATTGTATGAACACAACTCAACAGTGCTGATATGTTCAAGTAGGCCAAAAATGCTGTTACATTTGAAAAAAACATGAGTAAAAATGTGTTTCTGTGTTGAGATCAGCAGGCTGCTGAACAACCCTGGATAACATCGCCTTCAACAAACTGGCTCCAACCTCAACATCACCACTGAGAAGAGTCAGAAACTGCAGATCACTGACCCCGAATCAGTCAGGGCCTCCAAAGCTGGAGCCTAGCAGCACTGTCAACACACTTGTTATGACTTGGAAACTCGAGAATGTTGTTTGCAATTATTCATAAACTTTGCTCAACAGAAATGTGGTGGAGCCAAACTACAAAGTCTCTTAAGACCAATCCTGGAATTAACTGATTTAGCTGCTTCCCACCGATCTCCATCCTGTTCCATCATCTTGTCTCTCCTCCATACAGCAAAGACCCTGAATCTACTGTAGCCACAGATTCATTGTTGTTGAGGGCATGCAACAGGCCGGGGGACCTCGGCCCCGTACCCCGACCGTCGTGGGAACACTTCACCCCGCTGCCTCTCAACAAGTTTGTTATGACTTTGAAGCTCGAGTAGATTGCCTGCAATCACCCATAAACCGTATAGAGGTATCCCCAGACTCTGCGGTTTCTCTCAGCTCTGACACTCGCCTTTTGTTTTTTCCAGCATGCAACTTTTATTTTGACTGTTGATCACTCTCGCGGCTCCCGTGGCATTGTTTCCAGCTACAGTAGGCAGCTGTTTTAAGAAAATAACCTCTGAAAGAATGCACTGCACACTAACCTGCTCACCACAACATGGCAGACAAAGTTAAGTAAGTGAAGTAAGTGAAGCATTCTGCAGCCCAAGAGGAGCCCAAAAACAGAGCTAAATGGAGAGTAAATATAGGATTTATATCAATAAAGTGGCCAGGCAAAATCAAACTTCTGAAAGTCTGTGGTCAGACGACATCCAGCCCTGCTGATGCGTCTGCTCTGCATCCTCAGCAGACTGATTCAGAGACTGCTGAACCAAATCCAGTCAACAATAAGAAAGATTTGTGTTTTCCCGTCCCTGTATATCCCCGTAAGGTTTTAGTCACTGTAATTGCTCAGATTGCTGATGTACAGACATCTGCAATGTGTACATTTGTAGACCGACTGTTCTGAACATGACAGGTAGCCAAGTGATTTATAACTAGGATTAATGTTAATTAATTCTGTTAACTAATTGTCTTCAATTAACTCTAAAAATGTCAAAAATGTGCAGTTTCCTGCATATCTCTGATTTCATTAAATGCAGGAAATTGACCCTGAAAGCGAGAATGTTCTGTATATTTGCTTCATCAATAACACAAATGATTAACATGTTTATAAATGACTGCTAGTTTCAACCCTTGCTAAGAATTGCATTGGGAAATGTGGTGCAAGTCATGATGACATAAACACATTTTTGAAAATGTTCATCTACATGATCAGGGATGATGTCAGATGTTTCCCTCCTCTCACCGCTGTAGACTCATTATAAAGACAATCAATCAC
This sequence comes from Diplodus sargus, assembly GCA_903131615.1. NCBI lineage: Eukaryota > Metazoa > Chordata > Actinopteri > Spariformes > Sparidae > Diplodus > Diplodus sargus. The sequence goes on from CAEMYA010000092.1 coordinate 10,334,672, forward strand.
AGATCTTAGGCACCTCGAGCAGATAAAAATGTGATAATCTGAGCCGTGTTTACAAAATGTTGGGCCGAGCCAAGGCCAAAGTTCAGACTGCTCAACCACGACGGCCTGCTTACTTTGAACTGTCACCACCATTTAAAAATCAGTGCGCCTCACAGCGAGGAGAGGCGGAGTTCTGAGCAGACGCAGGATAACAGGCGAGGTCCGAAGACACCGAGGGAACGTGGTGGAAGCGAAGCATCTGCAGCCTTCAGACCCTGACATGATGGAGCTCTATCTCGACCTGCACTCGCAGCCCTGCCGCTCTGTTTTCCTGTTTGCCAAGAAGGTCGGGATTCCCTTTGAGTTTAAGCTTGTGGACCTCGCTGCAGGTAATCCCACACTGCCGGACAGACAAATAGAGAGAGTGGAGACTTTTTGAAATTCACACATAGCTGATTTGTGCAGGACTTTGTTCGTTTTAGATTTTCAGTTCACATTCTGCCTTAAAAAAGTGGTTTATTTGAGCTTTTTGTACACATGGATAAAGTTACCAGATGTAGAGTTGAATGACCTGCAAACTTTGAACTGGTTGCATAAGCTCCAGCCCCAGAGAGAGAGAGAGAGCTGCACAGATGTCTTTCCTGACATTTTTTTTCACTTGACAATTTGCAGGATTAGCGAGTTGAACATCCTGCGGGATTTTGAACTTGTTCTGTAAGCACAAACCTCCGGGCTATCAGTTTACATTTTCACATTTCACCCAGAGGGCTCAAAGTCTCATTCAGTGAGGTAATGAATAGGAGTTAACCAAATTTACACGCAAACAGTGGGTGAAAGTGTCACGGGTCGGAGGTCAAAGCATCCAGACAAAACATGCCTGCGTCCCTGAGGTGATCGAGTTTAACAGAGATGTGCTGGGAAGGAAGATAAAGGAAACAAAAGGCGGTTTTCTAAGCAGAAAAGAGGGCAAAGGGGAGGGGGAGTTACAAAAAACAGGATATTTAGTTTGATGATATCACAATCACATATTTTATTCATCTCTTTTTCCTAAAGGCAGAGCGTCACTCAGTTCTGTGCTATGTATTCATGTATTCAAACTAACTGCAAGCAGATGTTTTTTCCCTCATTTTAACACATCTGTGATTCTCATTCGTATGTGTTTGTCTCAGGGCAGCAGTACGGTGAGGACTTTGGAAAGATCAGCATCGTGAGGAAGGTTCCCGTCATGAAGGATGGGAGCTTCATTCTGACCGAAAGGTACAACGGTGGCGGTTCTACGGTTGAAGTTTAAAGTTGTTTAAAACTTGTTCACATTACCTGTCTAACTTCATCCCCTCAGTAAATTTTTGTCCCTTAAACATCCTTCATGTTCTCTTATTTCCTCCCCGTGTTGCAGCATTGCGATCCTGAAGTACCTGGCACAGAAACATTCGTCATCAGTGGCAGATCACTGGTATCCAGCCGACCTGAAGCAGCAAGCTTGTGTGAATGAGTACCTGTCCTGGCAGCACATGAACCTCAGAGCTCACGGGTCAAAGGTCTTCCTGCTCAAGGTACGAGTCCACGATCCACCTGGTGCTTTGTCCTCACCTGGCCCGCTTCAGCACACACAAATGTCAGAGTTCACGTGCTCGACCTGTTCCTTTTTGTACCACTGAAATGTTTAGCTACATAAGAACTAATCGTCTCCACTTCTACTATTACCGTGACATTCTAGAATTAAAGAATCTTAATGACTATAAAAGTAAAACTGAATCCAACATTATAAATCAACAAATCATTTGCAGCTGTCATCTGGGAAAGACGACTGCTTCACTGCACTTCACTGCTGCTGCTGCTGCTGCTGCTGCTGCTGACACTACCGAGGTCTGACTGATGATGCTGTGTGTGTCCCTCTGAGCAGGCTCTGTATCCCGTCATCATGGGCTCTGAGGTGCCGAAGGAGAAGATGGACGCTGCTATCGAGGATCTGAATCAGTCGCTCAACCTGCTGGAGGAGAAGTTCCTGCAGAAGAAACCGTTCATCATTGGCGACAAAATCTCTCTGGCTGATCTGGTGGCTATAGTTGAGATCATGCAGGTAACACTGTTACTACTACACTACACAACAGAACTATAATATAGTAAACTAGAATGTAATTTAATCTCTCTCATTAATTTCTACCCTGTCTGCATGTTCAGCGACCCCAAGGGGGATCTTGACCCCAAAAGATTGCAAAAAAAAATGCTCCCGCCTTACAAAGCTATATGTTTTTCGCAGCCTGTTGGAACCGGCCTGGATGTGTTTGAAGGCCGGCCCAAGCTGATCGCCTGGAGAGAGCGGGTGAAGAAGGAGCTCGGCGAAAAGCTGTTCGACGAAGCTCACGAGGCAATCATGAAGGCGTCCAGCCTGCCGCAGAGGATGCAGAGCAACAGCGACCTGGAGATGCTCATACCAAGGTTTCGGAAGATTTTCAGCTGAATACGTTTCTGTGTACAAGCAGAAATAAAACGACTGTGGTCGGTGTCAAAAATGTGTCTTCATTTGTTTCTAGTTTTGTGGTTTTAACTTTTTGGAAAGCTGCCGCTGTGTCCGCATTATGTAAAAATGTATCACAAACTTCAATATGTAAGTGCTGACCGCATGTTGAATTCACACACAAAACAAATAGGGTGCAGGATATTACTTGGGTGATCAAGCCGTTAGCTAGTTACCTTAGTTAGCCATGCAGCTAGCATTAAAAAAATCTCTGCAACACAAATTATAGATATTATAATGCCAAAACTGATATTTCTTCAAATTTTGGTGATCATTTTAGTTCATTTCAGACTGTATTTATAAATAAAATCTTACTAACTGCACCTTTAACTGCCACGGATAAATGCACATTGACGATCCTCACAGCACAAATATCAAAATCACAATTCTCTGTACATAAATTCTATATTCTTAAACATCTGTGTCCATTTTGTCAACTTGTAAACTGATTTCAGAAATCAAGTTTTCAGATTTAAAGGGTATTATTTTGACTTTTATTAAACATGGGGTCAGATGACTTTGACACGATGAGGTGTTGTTGTTAGAAGAAGAAGAACGCCAAGTTTACCGAAACCAGTGTCGTCGAGCAGATGTTCTCAGCTACATTCCAGCTGTGCGCACATGACTGAGGCAGAGGCTGAGTCATTGTTCCCTCATGGGACAGTTTGTCTGACAAACTTTCGTGACAGCGGTCCACTTGTCATGCTGGGAACAAGGAGGTCTTTATTGTCAAGAAAATCGGGGAAGAGAGTCGAATCCTGGAAAGCTGGAACATGTTGGTTTTGTTCTGAAATATTTATAGTATATTATGGAGAAATAATCAGAAAGTTCTGTTAATCAGTTTGTCAGCATATTTATCTCTGCACACGGTGCGGAAATGTTTATTGGGCGCGTCTGAGAACTGATTTAAATTCAGATCCTTTGAGTGAGTGTTCAGTTGCAGAGACAGCACTGACATCTAGTGCATGTTCTCTGTTAGTCCCCTTTAATGGGCCGTGACGTAGTTTTGAATTTTTGTATTTATGATAATAATGAGGTAATAATTCAAACTCAGAAATATTTATTTTTATCCATAGGTAAATAAACAAGCTGTTCTCAGAGGAAAACAAGGCCCACAGAACTCTGTTTCAAGCATGTTCTGCATATGTTTACCTTCTGTCCTATTGAGGTTATTCTGCCACCTGTTGTGAGAACTGCCCAGTGATTTGTTGACGAGTGCTGCTGAGAAACATCTCAAAAATACAAACAAAACATTTACATCAACAGAAAACTTCATATAAGAACAGAGTAGCCAGATTACTTCTTCGTGGTTGTTTCCATCTTATTGTGTGTGAGCGACTCTGGAGGCTCAATTCAAATCTTAAGCTATTCCGCCAGAATGTCATTTGGAACCATTCGAGTAGGCCTATATATTGTTTTATGACACACGTCATATGAAGTGTCCGTCAACACATTGTATGATGATGAAGAATTGTTCTTAAAGAGCTCCTGCAGCTCGGATCATCAAACCCACCACTATCAGACACATCAGACATACATTTTCTCTTAAAAAGTCCCTTCAAATAAAAGCTTATCTCAAGATCTTATTTTTTTTTAAGATTGCTGTTTTGTAATCTTTCCGTTAACAACAATAATAATAATTAGAGATATAAGATATGGATTTTCTTCTCCTTCAATTTATCGGCTGTTTGTGTTGTCACTGCAGGCTACACCAGTAATTTCACTTATTGTCTTAACTTCATTTTTGTCTTATTTTTGCTTTTTTTTCTTGCTTTATTGTGAGTTTTTGAATTGTTATATTCGGTTTATTTGTGGAGCACAGAAAGCTGCTGGAAAACCAAATAAATAATAGTTATCATTATAATAAATAAACATTTAATCGATCAAGTGATGTAAAACAATTGATTTTCCTTGTGTGTGTGTGTGTGTGTGTGTGTGTGTGTGCTGCAGCTGCTGTGCTGAAGTGAGAGCAGCTGCAGGAGTCTGGACATGTGACCGTCCACACAGGAAGAAGAGTGAAGAAATGAGTCAGAGATTCCTCCTGAAACAAATCAGACAAAACAACTCGAACCCCTTCACCACCAGCAGCACCAGCAGCAGCAGTCTACCATCATGCCTTGCTGCGGGCTTCGCGGTCTGTGTCAGTATGAAACCAACAAGCTGGTCCGGATCCAGAGTGTCCGGCTCGGCTCCATGAAGTGGAGTCTGAACGGGTTCATTCTGCTCTTCATCTGGTGAGTGAACATGTGAAATACTTCAGCCCCCGCGTCCCTCGGTGCTGTCGGGGAGCGGCTGCTTCCTAATCATTATTGTTATTCACCGTCAAAAGCTGCTGAAAGCGTTTTCACTCCCGGCTGCCGTATTCTCCTCCAGAATCAGATCAATAACAGAACCGGAGAGAAAAGCCGTGTTTAACTTGGTACAAGAACTTAAGGTACAAACTTGAACTATGAATAACTTCTTTTGTTTGCTGTATTGTATAAAGCCCGGTGATCCAGTGCTGGACATCCACACTGCAGGGCTCAAACCGAAGCAGCAGAGATAATCTGACCGCAGCTGCACAGATCGGTTGATTAATCGATTGGTTCGATTGCATTCTGTTTGCTGCTTCATCACTGTGATGCTTTGGTGTTTTTTGTCTTTGTTAACTAAACATCTCCTGGTTTCAGACAAAACACGCCATCAGAAGATGTCAATGTGGATTTTTCACCATGTCAAAACGCTTTTTTAAAACCAAGGGTGTGTCCTGAATACTTTTTCTTTTTACTTTTAGTACATACTGCAGCTGCACTGACAAAGTACATACTTTTGCACGCAGTATGTGCACAACTGAGACATTTGTGATGAAGGTGGGCCTTGAACTTGACCCTCTTGTCCTTCCTGGTCATTGTGGTGCTCTCTCGGCTTTGTATATATTGACACACCGTGACGTATGCGATGCGTCTTCCGCTGCACAGAGCATTGTTGGTCAGGATAGCCAGAAAAGCATGCTGGCAAACTAAATATTCTTCAGGCATACTAAATAGTATGGTGGTTTGGGTATTGAAATGCAGGGCTATTGATTAACTGGAGAAAGTTGAGTGCAGATTAACTGATAATGACCGATTGCTAGTTGCAGCTCGAGACCTGACTTTCTTTACCTAACTTGGGTCACAATAATGTAAAAGCTCTGCATTTTGCAACCTAAGACCCAAGACAACTCGAGAACATGCCTAAGTCGCATCCTTTGCCCTGTGGATTAATACGTACTCGTTACATACAGCCCCTTTAAACAGCTAATTTTTTTGTTTTTATTTTGGCAGTATCATGATGTTGTGGAACAGGAAGTACCAGGAGTTCGACCTGGTGGTGAGCTCTGTCACCACCAAGGTGAAGGGTGTCGCTCAGACCCACCTGCCCGGGGTCGGGGACATGGTCTGGGATGTGGTGGACTACAGCGGACCCTCACAGGTAAGGAGCTGGGATCCTCATGGCCCTCGGTCCTCTGGAGTTTTCAGCATGAAGGAGAATTAAAATAGTTTTTTTTCTTCTTTTCTTTTTAGGACAAAAACTCCTTCTTTGTAGTGACCAACGTCATTGTGACGAAGAATCAGAAGCAAGGAAAATGCCCAGAGGTGCTCTTTCATCATCATCATTATGGTCCATGAAGCATTCCCCTCCCTCCTCTCTACGTCACCACATAAAAAAGCACAGCAGTAAACAGGATACTGGATCCTATTTACGGTGTTCTCTGTCCTGATTGGATAAAGTGGGCAGGGATACCAGAACATGTGTTTTCTCTGTTACTGCATGAGCAGGAGGAGGAGAGACATGGGTTACTTCTGGGATGCAGAGCGATTCCACGCTTATTTTAATGAAGAATATCTCTCACTTACAGCAGCTTTAAGTAGCTGAAGTAGTTTCATCTGCGACGTTTGCTCCTTTATCAAAGTGCTGCTAATGGTACAAAGATTCGGATGAAATGTTAGCAAACCTTTCTTATTTTGCAGCGGTGTTCTTATTCCAGGTTCACCGGATAGGCAGATTGTGCCGCACTGATAAGGACTGTGAGAGAGGAGCCTGGGATCAGCAGAGCCATGGTACAGTACCTTCATCTCACACGCACACAAGAAACCAGGTTACACAGATAACTGGAGAACGTGTTTCCAAGCGCACCTTTTGAAGAACAGGACCCTGGTTAGTATCAATCAATCAATCCATCTTGATCTGTATTTGTGTAGCACCAGTTCACAACGAGAGCTATCTCATGACACTTTCCAATTTGTGCAGGTCTACACCATACGCTCTTCATTAATGTATTTACAGAAACCCAACATTTCCCCCTCGAGAAAGCACTTGGCGTCAATGGCATCTTAAAAACTGCCTTTTAACAGGCAGAAACCTTGAGCAGATTCACGTGGATGTACACAAACCACAAGAGTTCAGGGCCCTGCTCTTCAAATGTGGTTTAGCTAATTCAGGCTAACAGGCTGTCATCAGGCTAAAATAACCCTGTTTATTCTCATCCAGCTAACCTGATTGTTACAAAGAAAGACTGACTTGTCAATCCTGGATGAATGGTTATCTTGGCTAACAGTGATAACTCTTATTTTGAATTCAAGGCAAAATGAGAAGAGAGTTGAAAACATGTTATTTTTCTTGTATGGTATGTGTCATTTCTTTTACACTGAGCTCAAAGTTTCTGCACTTTGATAACTGTTAAAAAGTTACCAGTGATGCTGGTGTATAATTGGTCAAGTTCTCCCTGGTGTACATGTAAGTTCTCTGATTTACCCTACGTAGACTGTTGGTATAAAGCCATTCATTGTAATTGGGCACCGATTGGGCATTCCCTGCTGCCTTCCGCTATCTGCTTGTACTGTAAAATCCCCATCGCTACGTGAAACAACAACAGCTTCCAAGCTGGCAACCTACACGCTGAAACCACGGACATTATCTTAAATCTGGACACACTATTGATTTGTATGAAAGCTGCTAAATGGCGCTTTGAAGCCAAAAAAGTTTGACTTCCCTGATGTAAAATGACCTGGATCTTCCGTGTTGTATGGCTCATACAGCGTGCCCACTGGAGACTTCTGCCAACCGGGCTGGTTAAATTCCAGTTTGGTACCCAGCTAACTTATATGTGTGGGGGAAGAATGATTTAATGTCGGGCTCTGCTAGACTTCCCAAATTTAACTGGACTGAATGGCTCAAATTATGGCAGTGAAATCTTGCAGGGGTTGTGCCGTCAGAAACAATGTATCCAGGAAGAGAGCCAGGCTTTGAAGCCAACTCTCGTAGTGGCCAAACTGTGAAACCGTCCTCATCATGTGATGCAGATGCAAAGATCTTTTGCCATAAGCTTACATTGTGTAAGACGAGGCTGTAAAACGGTGGATGATTTTTTTTGAGCATCACAACACCCACAAAATGACTCGTTTGACTGTCATAGATCAGTCCAATAAAATTGGAAAGTCTAGAAGAGCCACAATATTAAATTATTTTATCTCTATTTAGTTAGCCGGGTGCTAAACCACCTATGAACCCCACAAAGGGGAAGGTCTGGGTAATTTTAGATCCGGGAAGTTGGGGCCCCAAAATGCTACTGAGCTGCTTTCATGTAAAAGCTGCTCCGCCTCCAGCACTGCATCCAGATTCTAATGTAATGTCCTTGCACCAACATGTTCACCAACAGCACAAATATAAACAAGCTGTCAGCTTTTTCTGTAACCAGATTTCTGCCTCACCCTCGTTTTTACCAACTTATTTTAACAGTATTGGACATACCCGTGACATATTTAGCTGTGTAAACCAACTTGTTTAACTTGTAGGGTCCACTGTGTGTCTCAGTTGTGGACTGACTTTAAACTGAATAGTTTTGAATGGAATGATCTGTTATCTCACTGCTCTGCTGTCACTGCAATACTTCCCTTGTCCATAGTGGGCTGTGACCAGTTGACACCTGTTTGCACAAGAAGCAGAGGAATTTATCATCAAGGTGCTGCAGGTTTAGCTTCAGCCTGCAGTACAGCAGCTCTCAGCTCTCTGATCGTCACCTGCTGAAGATCGTTCATACTCAGTTGTTAGAAAATCAGTAGAGTTTAAAGGATCAATATGTAGGATCTCACATTTTTTGTGTTATTTGGCGCCCCCCATCATTTCTGAGAGCAACGCAACTGCTGTAAATACTGTAAATAAAAACTGTAAATAAGGATTCTGTAATTATTCGTCAGCTGTAATGTAATGTTGGGTTCTATCTATGAAGAAAACTCCACACGTCATAACACTGTTTTTTGTTGTGGCACATTAGTTAAGGTACAAATGTTACAAAATGTTGCTTTAAGTGCAGGAGTGTTTGTTTTTCTTCCTGCAGGGATTCAGACGGGATCTTGTGTGATGTCTGACGTGGCGAAAAAAACCTGTGAGGTTTCTGCGTGGTGTCCAATCGAAAAGAGGGGGAACCCTCCGAGGTAATTTTGTTGTCAGATAAGAGCCTTATGTAACATCTCACTTGGGAATTTAGCTTTTTGCAATCCTGGTATTTTGACATATCATCACCTTTCAAGTTGACAGGAAGCTTTTAGCAAACAGTTGCTTATTTACACATTCAGCACTTACAGAGCAATATGATCATTCATTTGGAGGAGTTGTGTAAATGTGAGTCCAATATTCACTCTCTTTTATTCTCTAAATATCTTGAAATATCCTGCTCTTTAGCTGCTAAATGCAAGTGGGTGAGACCTGTGAACAAAACTCTTCCCTTTATTTTGAATCCATGCATTTTGTTTTCTGGTGTGAAATGAGCTTCAGCAGAAAGTTTACAGCTTTACACTGCCACCATTGTTGCTGGAGACAAGTCCATACAACATACTCACTGTACACAGTACGCGCTATGCACTAAATTGAAATGATATACTATTTTTACTGTAATACTATAATACAGCACTGTCACCATCAGTCAATCAAACCAATTACCTGAGACAAAGATGCAGTAAAAACTTCTCAAGGTAACTTAAAGGTAACTTCCTTAGTCTACAGCATATGTGCTTATAGATTTTTTTTATGTATACTTAAAAAACAAACTTAAATAACAGCTTCAAATCATTCTGATGGTCAGTGTCTTGTAACAGGGTGAATGGTGTCTCTGTCTCAGCCACTCCGCCCTCCATCACTTGTCCCTGCTCCATGTAGCGTCAGTGAGATCACAGCATTAAATACATGTTTACTTCAAGATACAAGTTTTCAACACGTAACATTGTGATGATGTAATGAGTTTTGTTTGTAGTTGGCACCTACATTACGGCTGACAAACAGTTACAGACCTGGGATTTGTATTTACGACAGTGGTGTTGCACTCAGAAACTGTGGGGGGTGCCAAATTGCACAAAATGCAAATTTCTACATAATGTTGCTTTAAATACAGCCCATACTTGAAAGTAACTTAGAAACTGTACAAAGTTTTGTTTTGGGACATACTGTACTGCTTTTGAGTCTCCTTCAGATAAAGATTCAGTGTATTTTACTCTACTAAGATGTATTATTGACTCCAGTGTGTAATAACTAGAGTTTTCCGTCATGCAGGCCTGCTCTGCTGGCAGCAGCCGAGAACTTCACAGTCCTCATCAAAAACAACATCAGGTTCCCTGCGTTCAACTTCATCCGGTGAGACGGCTTCATGATTGATGGCACAGAGGCTACAAACCTCTATGTGTGATGGTGTTGGAAACTGTTTCTTAACTAAATGCAGTGCCGCTTCATCTGTGTGTGCACAACAACAAGTTTTACATCGGTGGAAATTTAAAGAAATATACGTTGTTACATACATCATCATTCAACAAGTCATTTCCATTCAGTAAGACAGTTGCAAAGTAGTATGTTTCTCCTCTGTGGTTTTAATAACCCATTCTACATGTTTTATCCTATCACATTCACATTTAAAGGTACAATATGTAAGAATTTTAGTTGACGGCATTAAATACAATTATCAACTTAAAAAGTAAGTTTTGATGTTATGATAACTATGTATTGTTTCCGAGATATCTCCTGAAGCTAGCATGGTAGTCGGTTAGCCCCAGTTTGTCATGGTGCAAAGCTCCAATGCTAGCCTCTCTGCTAATGTTGTAAACAGCATCAGCCCCATGTAAGGCAATGTCAGCTAATTACCTAATGGCAGCTCCAGTTAGCAGCAGTTAGCAGATGCTCTGGAGTTATGCTGCCCCCTGTTGGTTTGGAGTATGAATTCAACAGGTAGCCAGTTCTTACATATTGCACCTTTTTATCATGTTGAAATAAAGCCAATTAGTTTGCGTCAAGTATTTTCTGCATTAAATTATTGTCATCAAATAAGAAACGCTAATGAAACATTCAGACAATCATTAAACTCTCCACTGAAAACAACCAATGACATTTCTAACCATTTTGAAGCATTTTATTTCTCTGACTTTCTGGGAATATTCAAGTCTGTTTTTGGTGCGACAGAAGGAACATCCTCCCAGCGATGAACGGTGCCTACCTGAGTAGCTGTCAGAGAGTGAACGACTCGCTGTGTCCCATCTTCAGACTGGGGGACATCGTTCGAGAGGCGGGGGAAAAGTTCTCTGACATGGCAGTAGAGGTGGGGTTACATGTTCAAATGTGTCATCTGTGATGGTAAAGTTCAGTTTTCTTACACCCTGGCTCTTATTTTTGCACTCCTTTCCTTCATCACAGTCAGTTATGTTGACATTTTACTGACCGACGTCACAGCTGACATCTCGGGATGCAGCAACATTGCCAGGGCACCCGCTTTCTCTTTTTTGGTCTTCCCCTAGTGAGCCACTTCTCCTCAGAAAGAGATCAAGTAAAGTTGAAATGAAACAGCCAAATAGAGGAAGTACTACCTCAGCAAACTTTCTCCAGTCTGGGTGGATGAAAGTGAAAAGTCAGCATTGTCCCTGTAACTGCAGCTATTAATACATTTTTGCTTTTCTCCAAGAAGAATGTCTCATTTTTCTTTGAACAATTACGTAATAAGCTGATGTTTCTTCACCTTAAATCTTTCTTATTTAAACATTTTTGTCTGACTGTATTATTTTCTTGAAACAGGTCCAGGCAAATGTATCTGCGCTTTGAGGTTATATCATCCTTTCAGTGCAAATTTGATTGTTTGGAGTATTTTGTAAAAATCTGGTTGCATTTGTCTTGTTTTCAGTGCAGCTGCCTTCCCTATTGGTTGTTTTTTTTTTGAGACGCTCTTTCACAAACAATGTTATCATTGTTTACAATGATATTTTTGTGTTGATATCAAATATTAATCTATAAAGTAGCGAGTAACTACGGTGGTCAAATATGTAATGTTCATGTAGTGGAGTGCAAGAATAAAGTGGCCTAAAGTGTCAACGCTAGTAAAGTAATTCAAAATTTAACAAAATTGATACGAGTTCGGTTTTGATATTCTTTACGTGAGTATTTAAATTTTACTGGCATTTAACATTTTTTACACTATAGTTTAACAATTTTTTACTGAAGTAGAAGACCCTCTGCCAACACTCAAATATTTCCACTGAACTGTTTCATGCTCAGTGAGTTTTTTTTTCTTCATATTTCCTCTGATGGCCACAGGGGGGCTTCATTGGCATCCTGATCAAATGGGACTGCAACCTGGACTGGCTCATGCAGCGCTGCCTTCCTAAATACTCCTTCAGACGGCTGGATGAGAAAGAGAGCAACAGGACGCTGTACCCCGGCCTAAACTTCAGGTGAGCTGGAGTCAAAGATCAAGTTTACCACGTTCAGGACCATCATAGAAGCTTTAGTTGGTTAGTTTGAGGCTGAGCAGTTTTTATATATGGTGGTCCACAATCGTTAAACTTTTCCTGTTTCCACAATCGTACTTCTGTTGGGATGAAAACTATCAAGAGAAAGTGAAGTCTATAGTTCTATTACAAAAGTACTGTACTGTACGTGACTTTAAGATTTGGGGTACTTGTATCATGCTTTACAACTTTATACTTTCCACTTTTAGTTTCCACTACATTTGACCCACAGCTCCAGTCACTTATTACTTTACATATTTAAAATGTACTCATACCCATCCTGTCCAGTGAAACACGTATATCTCCTCATTTGATGATGTGAAATGTACATTTTTTTAATAATCTGAAGAAAAAAGGCTATTTCAGCTGGAAAATGCATCGTGCAATCTGTTTGCTCATTAAATGTTGACTTTTTAATCGTACGTGGTACTCAGGACAGTGATGTTCTTACAGAATATGATGCATTTCACAGTGTGGTACTTTCACTACAGTGAAGGATCTGAATCCTTGATGAATCTGTTTTTATAACCAATAAAAAACACAGTTTCTGTACAAGATGAGAAGTGTTTAAGTCATATTATCATGTTATTTCTGAGTCGGGGTAAATGAATCTGCTTCATGTTAGAGGCTCCTCTGTAACAACAAGCTGCCTTGTTTTTTTTTTTATTGTTAATTATATTTGCTGTCCTCTGATCAGGTATGCAAAGTACAACATGGTGAACGGAGTGGAGGAGCGAACGCTGTACAAAGCATTCGGCATCAGGTTTGATGTCATGGTGTTCGGACAGGTGAGTTTGTCCTTTTTCAACATATAATTCACATTTTTTGCTAAGGATTTTCCATTTTTTAGACTTAATGAGTAAACCAGTAGAGTTTTGGGAATTTTCAGTAGGCCTCTGTGTAATGACACAATGTATACTGCCTTGTTGAGGCATCATCTGATCAATTTAATGTCAGATATCTCTCATCATAAACTCTAATATCCACGCCGTCTTTGCACACAGTAACTAATGATCTCTACAGTTGTGTTCCTGACTCTTGTGACAGTTTACAGTGTTTTCCAGGCGGGAAAGTTCAGCTTCATCCAGCTCATCATCTACATCGGATCGACACTGTCGTACTACGCTCTGGTGAGAGACCACCCAGTGTTGGTTGCTGTCACACAAGTGTCCATTCATGCACTCCCTGTGAACACAGTGGTGGTCAGTGTTAAGAGTCCACAGTGGCTGCACGTGGATTAACTGAATGAATTAATCAGAAAGAGCTAAATAAGATCAATCTGTGAGCTGAAGACTACAGGAGGTAAAAGGTTAGGTGTAAATATTAAGATTATATGACATGCCTCAGAATATATTTTGAATTCCACTGTGGAAATTGTAGGTAGTTCTTTACGTAATTTAAGTCGCTTTATCATTCTGCTCCGGTGAAAGCTGTGGCCAGGTTGTTTGTTCCACGTTCGTGAATGTGAGACCTTGAAGGAATCTCTCTGAATTTGACACAAACGTCCATGACTCGAGCATTAACTGGTTATATTTTGGTGGTCAAAGGTCATCATGACCTCCTGAGGAGTGTGTGCCCAAGCAGCATGTGTCAGTCAAGACAAACACACCACAAAGAGATTTATTATTTCCTTTACTAATATTTTATGATTGAAACATTTTATCTTCACTGTGATGAGCTTTGGAGAAAGAGTGAGGGGTTTTCTCGGATGCAGCATCTAGTGGCTGTTAGAAGAACTGCAAGTTAAAAGTGCGCTGTGTAGTTTTGGAAATAATTTTTAATCAGAAGAGAAAGATCTTTACTGACTGAACAATCTCTCTTTGTTTTCATGGCTGAATAAACAAACTGACCTTAAAGGACAACACAGTTTCATACTGTTTTACTCTGTTCGTATTTGGCGGACCCTGCCAGCTTTCTTGCGTCACACTGTGTTCTGGGGACCTTATTTCCTTCAGAGAACAGCTTGTTGATTCAGTAATGGAAATAATAAATATTTGTGAGTCTACATAGTAGACTACTTTAAGACACAGGAGGGTCGAACAGGGGTTGGTGCTGTTTGAGGAAAAGACAAACAGTCTTTTGAGCAAAAGTCCAGAGAAAGACTCGCCTAAGTCCACCTTTTGCCTGTCTTATGAATTTGTTTTCATTTGGAATAAGGAAATGTAATTTAAAATCCAAAAGTGTTTTACTTTACCTGACCTTTATTACGCCGCACAATGGGCTGTTACAGTATGTCAGAACCTCAACTCCAGAGTTGATCAGGAATCTCAAAAATGTAGAAACTGAATTATTGCTGTGATTTGACACAGCGTAAATTATCCCTCCAGATTGAATCAGTTAACTCAATCGAATAAAGTCTAACTGGTGTTAAACACAGATCACATGTATGTTGACACATTGGTGCGGTTGATTTCTAGTGCGGCTGATGTAAAGTGTGAGCTGCTTGACTGCCAGCTGAGCCTCTGTGTGTGTCTTTTCCTCCAGACGACCATATTGATCGACTGGCTGATTGGAACCAGCTGTTACTCTGCGGAGGTCGGACAGAACTACTCTGAGAAGAAGGTGGAGGCAGTCCAGGACAAACAGAAGGTGATGAGTGGTTTGATATGACCTGTGTAAACCAGCTGTCAAGACTTTTTACAGTTTCATACAAACAAGTATTATATATTAATTGTGATCATTCTGAATGTCTTCCGGGATGATGTGACTGTGTTGCAGTGCGTCCTCTGTGTGTCCTACGTCGACGAGAACAACGTCCTACTGGTGAAGAGATCACAGAAGAAAAGTTTACAAGACGTCAAGCCGACATCTGTTCAGCCGCGCAAGGTAGACCTGCTGCACCGAGACACATTCAGATATCCAAAAAATATAACACGTGGAAGTGTTTCCTTTTCACTAATGAAATAGAATGAGATTAAGACTTAAAGTTGAACCTGTTGTTTCAAGACATCGGCTTCAAATAAATTAAGACTTTCAGGGTTGAAGCATCCAACAGGTTGGAATCGTGAGTGATGAATTTCCGGCAACTTGAATAAATAAATACATATATTTCCCTCTTCAGTAGCACAGACATCATATATCACATATATCACATGATTGTCTTACAAGTACAGTACAGCATCAAGTACCGCAGAATTGGAGAACTGAATTACAGGCTAAACCTTGTCATGACTTCATTGATATATTCTTTCCTTGACAGGAGGACACGGGACACCTGAGAGCCGTTCTCTCTCTGCTACAGTCTGATGTTGGCGCTAATCTGGATGCTCAGCCTGCCCTCGACCATAAACCCGACCCCAACCCAAAACCCCGTCGTCCAGCCTGGTGCAAGTGCGACCACTGCGCTCCCTCCTCCGTCCCTCAGGAGGAGCTGTGCTGTCGGCGGAGCGTTGGCACCTGCATCACCTCGTCTCCTTTGTTCGAGCAGCTCGTGTTACGTCGCTCTCTGCTGGAGGCCGTCCTTCTGTACAGGGACCCTCTGTCTTCATTGGCTGATCGAGGCCAGACGGCCGCCCTGCGTCACTGCGCCTACAGACAGTACATCAGCTGGAGGTTTGGGGTCCCACCTAATGACACCCACCCTGTCATCCCCAGTTGCTGTGTGTGGAGAGTCAGGGAGGAGTACCCGAGCCTGGACGGACAGTACAGCGGCTTCAGACCTGTCAGGATAGAGTCCATGCAGGCCTGCACTAATGGAGAGCTGTGAGAGGAGTGTTTCTGCATGGCAGATCAGGGACTCCCCGCTGACTGACCTACTAACAGCCACCTTATGTTACAGCTGCCTTACAAAGAAAAAAAAAATGCAATAACCTCTCTAAACTGGGTGGAAAATGAAAACGAGTTTTTGTCAGCTTGCCTTCCGTCAGAGGGGAAAAACCTTGCTGAGTCAATAAATCACTGCATTTTCTAAGATCATCTGTCACCTAACATCTGTCATTTGGCTGCTAAATAGAAATATCCGTGAAGCAATCATTCTCAGTTTCACTCCCTCTAAGCTGCCTTTTGCCTTTATTGGGCAGAAATAGCATTTTTAACACCACTAGCATATTTAGACAGAAAGGATTTCTCCTGCCAGGAATGTGCTGACATCCATCATATCATAGAGAGGCAACATTTTAAGAAAAGAACTCTGATGATAAAGAAAAAATATGCCAAGTGCTGCTCTGGGTCAGGATCAGTATATTGAAGTAATATAAAAATGAAAAATCAGGTGCTCTTCAAGGACAGGGTTTCTGGAAAAAGTAAAAATAATAAACAGTGAGCTTATAATGGAAGGACATGGTATTGGTTTGCAGGCTGAAAAGGATTCTGAGATACTTTAATAATAATAATTAAAATCCTTTGTAGTGTCTGGAATACTTAGAAGAGTCCTTGTGAGAGGATAAAACGCAATAAATCTGTATAAAACTAATCAAGATTTCATGTGGCAGGGTCTTATGAAGTCTAAATTCTGTCACTTGAGACCACCATCAACAACAGCAGTGATACAAGTGCAAAAGATATACTGTCTCAGAGCAGAAGATAAAATAACAAACCCAACAATATTCAATCACAAATCCTGAGAGCGTGGGCTGGAATAAAAGAGGTCATGGAAGTTCACTGTGTTAAAGACTTGTTTCTAGTATCTCGATTTGTTTAATCAGCACACAAACAAAAAGGTGCAAACAACAGTGTGTGACTTTAGGGGGAGTTATGTGCTGGAATTATTTCTTAAACTATGCGCAGGACCACAGTCTCACAGTCTCACAGTGAAGTTAACATTTGGTAACAGATCAAAATCTGTTCTTGCCGATCAAACATCGCAACGGACACTACAGCCGGAGAAGCTACATAGAAGTTCTAAATGGATAGATAAACTGTCAGAAAATCATTCCAGCGTTTAGCTTTGTGGAAAACAACAAATAGGCGTTGCTTCCAGTCTTTATGCTACGCTGGCAAACTACTGACGTCCATTATATATTTTTGTTAATTGACAGGGATGATGCATCCAGGCATGAAATATGAAGGTCCAATATGTAAGAATTTTAGTTGAATAAATTACTGAAGTTATCAACAGAATGTGTAGAAATGACAGCTTTAAACATCATGACGTGTATGTGTTGTACAGAGATATCTATTGAAGTTAGCATGCTAACCTTCTAGCCCTGGCCTGTCCTGGTCTAAAGCTCCTGTGGTAACTCTGTAAAACAGTCCTATGGTGCTCCGCGCTCCCAGTCCGAACCACTAGCTGCACAGCTAACCGTGCTTACTGGCTAACAGCAGCTACAGTTCCATCTATTTTTTTTGAGTATCACATCAACAGCTGGCCAAATCTTACATATCGCACCTTTTAAACATCTTAAGGGAAAAGTTCAACAATTGTTTTCTTATTTAATTTATTGCAGTTGTATGAGAATACGAACTCCGCTTTCCCAATTAGACAGACTAATAACTAGACTAATAGTCTGACTATTCATAAGAAACGCCCCGCAGTCTCCGCTGATTGCGAGGCACCTGATCCAGAAACAAATAAAACCTTGTAAACTATTAAAATGTCGATTTTACACTTCGGTTTTTGTACAGATTAAACAATCAAAACATAATGTGTTCACCAGTGAGCTACAGAGGTGCTGGTAAGTGGATTTTGCTGTGGACAGCTCGAGGCCAGCTGTTTCCCTTCCTGTGTCTTAATGCTAAGCTAACCGGCTGCTTGCTGTAGCTTCATATTTGCGGTACAGACAATGATTGTCACTTTTTTGCAAGAAAGATAATAAATCTATTCATAACATGTTGAACTATTTGTTTTCTCATTAAGTGGGTCTACTGTGTCTCACAATATTTCCCATCATGCCATGTGCACACTGGTAACTTGTTTCTCACAGGTAAGAACTGCACTTAATGGTGTCGAAGTTGAAAGTGGTATTAGCACTTTGGTTTCGGGGAATATACAACAGTACTTGAAGTCGACTTCAGAGAGATCAAACAGCTGCTCTGGCCAGAAACGAGAAAACACTGCAGGGTCCAAAATAAGTACATACGTCTCCCGGCAAAGATAAGGAGCTTCATTTATCAAATCAGGACAAGGTTTCAGTGTGATAGCAGGGAGCATGGTCATACGTTAGCCATAATCTCTGCAGTATATGAAGCGGCCCACCTACTTTAAAGTGTTGAAAAGCAAAACACTTCAGGCCCAAATTAGGAGTTTTCGTTTCTAATGAAATATACTCGATAGCAACAAGGTGACCAGATACCGCCCGCATATTCCTGTCACAGATCCTCAGGAGCTCAAACATTCACGTGATATGTGAGCATAACCATAGTCATTTGAGTCATTAAAACTCTGAAAATGTTACATTTTCCGTAAAAGATTCAACAGTCTGGCCTGACTTGAACCGTTCTCCAAGCCAGGGTGGAAGTAACTAAATACATCTTCTTACATTTCTCTGATTTCTTGGGTGCTTTAGTCTGTAATTCTACTGGTAGTTAAATATGCACTGTAGTGTAGTAGCATGATGTACAGTAGTGTGTTCTGTACTGTAAAAACAAACCTCAAAAGCAATACATTTCTCAATCTGTGGCTGCTTGGTGTATAATGGCCTTTGCTACACCTCCACGTTTGATTTATGGCGCTAAAAAAAAAATATATTTCACATAAAATCCTGGTTCAGCTTTAACAAATACTTCCACCTGGCAGCATTCACACAGTCCAACACTTCTTCTGTACAAGAATAGTTGGAGTAATATCAGCAGTTTGCACCCTAAGGCCATTCTTCTGATGGCCTATTTGACATTTACGAGCACTCTCAACCTTCACTTTCCCAAATCTGGCTCCAGACCTCGTCCATTGTTTTTATAAATGGTCCATTTGAACAAAATAGGGGCTCTTTGTTAAACAACCCCTGGCCTGAAATAGCTCCCGTCAACTTGTTTTAGCGGCAGACATCCCTGTTTCCTCCCATTACTCATCCACTGACCCCTTGCTGCGTTGGTTCATTGGAGTATGAACAGGACATGAACAGGACCCACTGGTGGCTAATCTGTTCACTTGTGTCTTTTTTGATTTAGTCTTGTTTTTAAAATTGCCTGGAATGAGGAATTACTGTACAGGACTGGTTTCCAGTAAATTAGATTAGCCTATATTCTCCCTGAACAAATAACTTTAAGAATGTATGCTTTTCTTTACATGTTCATCTGACAGTGAGTGTGTTTTCCAGAGAGCCCGCACAGCTAAAAATAAATCATTTACTGCTGCAATATCTAATTCTGAACGCTGACAGTGTTAACCTGCAGTCTGTGGACGGACGCATGTGAAGTGTAAGTAGGGTGAAACCCAGTGCGGATGGATTATCTAATGGAAGTGGAGGTGGACGGATGATCTGGTGCACACTGACAGATGGTTTAATGGATGGATGGATTTGCAGATGGATGGAGGAGTAGATGATTAAATGGACTGATGGATGGATCACAGTGCACCTACAGAACAATGCAGTGTGAAGTTGTTTATCGCAAAAACACACAGAACGAACAGAAGTTACATAGACTGCGTGACGTGTGATTGCTCTGCACTGACCGGGCTTTTAGCAATGGTTGATGTAACTAAGTACATTTAGTCAAGTACGATCCTTAAGTTTAAATTCAAGGCACGTTGTTCTTTACTGGATGTCTTTTCCTCTCATGCCGCCTTCTTCTTTTACTCTGTTCAATTTCAGAGGGAAATCTGGTCTTTTTACTTTGTGACATTAAAGGTGCTCTTTAACAATCTGTAGCAATTTGTACTGATCACTTTTTATCGGCTAGATGTGAGCGGATTGTAATGCCACATAGAAAAAGACGACCTTCCCCTTTAATGCAGCATTAGTTAGTAGTTACTTTTCACGTGTCTTGTGCGCAAAGTCTTGATGTGAAAAGCCTTCCAAATATGTTGTTGTACTATATTGTGCAACTACTCAACACGTATATCTGAAACAAGAAGTAAGTTAATCAGTGAGTTGCATGGCAGAAATTGAATCGTTGAGTATTTTAATAACCCTCACAAATGAGAGGGTTTGCTGCTTTTTCTTTTAGTTATCAAGATTTATACAAATTAAAAAATAAGTACGCCTACGCCCATAGTGTCACTGGATTTGGCCCCAGTAATCCCCGCTCCACCTTGAAAAAGGTGGTGTAAAAGCGGTAACATCACCCGCGACCCGCATGGAAAAAGCGGCAGAAAACGAAACGAAACGAAACGAAACGAAACGAAAAAAATAAGTAGTTTAATAGAGAAAATAAACTGCAGATTTATAATGAAAATAATCAGTAGTAGCAGTCTAGAACTAAATAACTCAAAAGAGTTTTTACTTTAATGCATGGGTCATAATGACTTAATGATTAACACAATTATGCCGGTTTTTATTGGTTGAGTCTAAATTTAAATGAGCACAGCCAGCAACCACAGATTACAGATTAGATTTTTTCTGACAGATGTGGTGCTATGGATGGACTGGCATCCTCATGAACTCTCAATGAAAAGAAAATAAGCGTATTTTCTAAGTGGTCAAACTATTCCTTTTAATCTGACCTTATTTACATGCTTTAATGCTAAAAACACATCAGTTTTCTCATAGTAATCAATAGTAACCACTGTATTCCCCCTCTGTCTGAAATGCTCTTTTTTAGTGCCTGTCTCTTTAAGCCCCCGTCCTTAATACTTGGTCTGCTCTGATTGGTCGGCTCAGACACACCTGAGCCTGCATCACTAACAACAACGCAGCAGCTGTGCTAAATCAATTCATATGTGCCAAACTAGTCACTGGGCATTATGCCATAAACTGTGTGACAAGGTGATGTAGTGTGATGTCACAAAGTCACAAACTGAAGGCAGGACTGCTGACGTAGCGTTTCTGTGGGAGAGAGGAGCCTCTGATGGTGCGGATATTGACCTTTTTTACTTTCAAGACCTTTTAAATGCGCAGTAACCCAAACACTAAATGGAAAAAAATAAAAAAGAATAATAGATCACCTCTAAATATGTTTCTGGCTGCAGCTTGAGTCAACCAGCAGCAAGCACCGAAGCAACCAGAACAAACAACAGTAGGTCTAATAGCTCTTTTACATTCACATATGATGGCTTGGCTTGAGTCTGATTTCACTCTGAAACAGTTGTTTGTTTCCCTCCTGTCCCTGTTTAAGTTGTCCTCAATTTCCCCTCTCATAACTGAACAAATGTGATATTACTGGCAACATACCAGCTATTTTCCTTGTTTTTCCTCTGTGGAAAGAAAACAGATAATCAGTCAGTCAGGCAGTCAGTCAGTCAGCACTAATGCCTTTACTGATATAATGTTGTTTGTGTTAATGGGGCAAAGTGTGTGTGTCTCCAGAGACGCACTATGGCCCCATTATCACAAAAGACATTATATCAGTAAAGGCATTAGTGGTTCAGTGAAAATATGAGCAGAGTCAGTTTTTTTATTTTCCCTCAATTTATTCTGCACATTAAAATTAATTTGAGGTGAAATAGCAGGTTGGAGACGTTCCTGAGGGTTCTCCAGAAAAATCCCCAAATCCATCAGTATACTGCAAACAATGTGGAATGATAATAATATACATCAGTCTGACTAAATGTATTTGAATTAAGTAGTGGGGCATAAAACATGATGAAGAGTGTGATGTAGGCGTCCAGTCAGTCTGGACTCTCATCATCAATTCTCTGTAGTTCTGTTCACTGAGACATTTAACGGATCGAGTAAAAACAGGCACGGAGCCAGTTTATTCACTTTAGTGTTTGAGATATGAGTTCAGTCTGAGGCCAACATGTGTTCAACATCACACTACATCAACCTACTCAACCTACTAGTGAAGTTAAATTGGCAGTGACCATTTTTATTCAGTCTTGTAGATATCCTGATGTTCAATCAAATGAATCTGTAGGAATTACATTACACAGCGAACAAGTCAAACGGCCCTTACTGATGCTTTGAATGCTGGGAAAGTTGGGCCAGCCTGTGACATGTTATCATGGTGGCTCCGACACATATTCAGACAACAAAAAACACCAGTACAGAGTGGATTCGTAAAAATAAAGAGGAAGAGCAGAAGACAAACTCATTTAATATTTAATAACGTGGTTCAAAATACAGACTTTATGAGCAGATATTGTTGCTGTAAACACCTCATATTTGAACTGTAAACCTGTCGTACAAAGGTTGGTTGCTAAAAGTGGCTAAATGAGACTACCGAACACGGAGACTCGTCAACTCAGTCTTTACTCAGTCTTTACTCGGTCCTTGCAGGCTGACTTCACAACTCGCAGAATGATCAATTTATAGAAAAGTGTCAATAGTGTAAGGCAGACCTATTCAACAGGAGGCCCGGGGGCCAAATGTGGCCCTCTTATTGCCTCGTTTATTAGGTATAATAAATACATTAGCCCATTAATTAGTTATGTCTGTTGCTAAGCAAAAAAAAACAAAACTATTTTTTTCTTAAAAAAGGTTTGACCCAGGCTGTTTAAGCAAAGAGAACACATACGAAAGTCAAGCTGACAACCTACGTCTAAGAGTTAAAAGATGCATTGTTTTTTCTTTTTCAAAAACTACGAAAGTGCATTGTTTGAAAACATTTAAAGAACAAGCTTTAAAGTGCAGATTCAGGGGATGTAAAAGTCTGGCACCATACTTTACTTGTCCTGGAGTAATAATGTAATCGAAAGTAATTTAAGTGGCTATATTCTTCTTCCCAACATTACAATCTCCTTCTATTTCCTTCACTTCTCACCATTTATCCTCCACAACATTCCCTCCTGCAGTCCCATGTCAGTGAGAATGATCACACGTTTTCAGTCTTCCCGGCACCAAACTCAGCATATTCATGAGCCTTAGCCTCACTGAATCAACTGTATGTGTGAATTAGAGGTTTGGAAAACTATGAAGGTGTTCTCCAGCAAATCCAGGAAAGCTTTGAAATGTAATCAAATTGTCAGCTCTTCGCAAATCATATTGGCCAGTGGACAAAAGCGCTAACATTGTGCAGGGATTCCGATACACATGTACAGTCTTGTGTTCAACCTACTGTATGTACATGCATACAGTATAAACACATGGAAACGCACGTGCTTACTCCATGCTTGCTAAAATAGTCACAAAAACAAGCCCTGAATATGCACACACACACTCACATACACGCCTCCTCCCCTTGCTGCACACTTCTGCCGTGCTAATTGAGAAAATCAGTCATGTGTGGGGAAATGGCTGAGGTGTTTCTGATCTGTTATCCGTCAGCGCGCTAAGCCGTGAAGCGCTGTCGAACAGTAAAATCCAGTGGCGCTATTTTCCCAGCTCCC